>CM025849.1:21810074-21837408 GCA_003952965.2 Morella rubra | reverse complement strand
GGCTCAAGAGTAAGGCAACTTAGGTGATAGCCTAAGGCCTCACCCTGAGCAAGGCTCCATAAAGAGCACAAATAATTTTTGTTGTTGTTGTTGTTGTTGTTGTAAATTACTTAAGAAATAAAAAAAATAATTGAGCTAAGAGAAAAAAAAAGGTAATGGCAAGTGGCAAGATGCAATCTTTTTATATTTTTATCCTGAGTGCAATCAATTGATATATTTTTCATACTTTCTAATTATTTTTCAAAGTTTAAAGAGAAAAAATGCACTATAAATTATTTAATTGGTAAGTTATGAGACATTAATATCGTGTGAGAGAGTCCTATAAAAAAAAATTAATGGAACCTTTTAATATTTTATATTAAATTTATTAATTTTAAGATAATTTTAAATAATTTTTATATTTAAAATTATATAAAAGTATTACAATTTATACGGCCTTAGGCCTTAGGCCTCCATTTCGCTTGAGACAAAGAGGCAGATAAATTACGGAAAAAAAGAAAGGAAGAGGGGGGAATTAGCGGAGCAGGAATAACTCTACCCAGTTACTCAAACACTTGGACTGAGTAGGTGCGGGAGGCCTTCATAATGTCTCTCCAATTCAACACCAGCTTTCCCTTTTCTCCTTTTAAGAAACAAGAACAAAGGGCGGATGTAGTCTTTTGTCAAATCTAAATTAGTTCAATTGGGAATTAGAGTCATGGATCAAAGAAGGATTACAACCACCACTAGAGAATATAATTGGGTGGTGTCATAAACTAATCACTATAGAATAACCTACATTTCTCTGAACCGAAAGTAGAGTGGTCGTGGAATTCACTCATCTTAGTCCCAATACAGAACTGGAGGAGCATATTTTTTTACGCTGCCATGGTGTGCTTCGTCAAACACACGTGTTTGAACCTTGGAATTCCTACTGTCCGTCTCATTGTCTTAAAGTTTCTCTCACACTCCCCAATGCGGTGCTGGGAATCAACGAATAGTTAGGATTTTTCAAACGGAGGAATCAAAATTAAAGCCACACACACCGGGTACCGATTTGGAAGTTTCAGATTAAAACACTTTGAATAGAATTTAGACAGCTAAAAGTCAAAGGAGTTTGGTTTTAATCGGTGAATTTTCAGTCCAACTACAACCTTTCTTTATATCTGAATTGGCTCTGCATTAGTCAGGAGTTAGTGGAATTCTAGGTGTATATATGCCACTTTTTCATATCAATGATGTTTCAGTTTCTTCGGCGGAGCCATAAATAACTGTTGAGGAAAAGAGTGCTCTACCTGTCCCCGCTAAGTTCCAAACATGTCCAAAGTCTCTGTTCAAAGACTCCCCGACTTCGGCTTCCAAACACTTTTCCAGCAATCTCTTTCTGGAAGAATTTTCAAAATACAAGCTTTAGGTCCCACAAATCGCATTCTGACGAAATTCTATACATGCATTAGGCACAGCCATGCTGCTTCAAATCCCGCACTCAACCTCCGACCGACAAACTGAAAAATGGTGAAGTAACCCATCCCTGGCAGGCTCGCTCTCTGCATCCGGACAAGCAAAAATGCTTTCGTTACTCTTCTTCCTCCTTGTCTCTGCTGTTTCCCTGACTCAGTCTTTGAACCAAGAAGGCATTTTTCTCCAGCAAGTTAAGCACAGCCTCTTTGACCCAACTCGCTCCCTCTCCTCCTGGAATGATCACGACGACACTCCATGCAACTGGCGTGGCATCACTTGTGACCCCGTGTCTCGTCAGGTCGTCTCCGTCGACCTCTCCAGCTCACAGCTCTCCGGAACCTTCCCTATCTTGCTTTGCCGCCTCCCCTCTCTCTCCTACCTCTCTCTATTCAACAACTCCATCAACTCTTCCCTCACACTTGATGTCTCCACTTGCCATGATCTACAGCATCTCGACTTGGCTGAGAACCTTCTGGTTGGACCCATTCCGGACACGCTGTCTCTAATCCCGAATCTCCGCTATTTAGACCTCTCCGGCAACAACTTTTCGGGTGAGATTCCGGCTCGTTTCGGAGAGTTTCAGCGACTCGAAACGCTCAACCTGGTGGCTAACCTCCTAAACGGTTCGATACCCATTTATCTCGGCAACATTTCAAGTCTGAAACAGCTTCTACTGGCTTATAATCCCTTCTCACCGGGTCAGATGCCTAGTCAACTCGGCAACCTGACGAATCTCAAGGAGCTTTGGCTCAGTGGCTGTTACCTTGTGGGTCAGATTCCGGCGAGTCTTGGCCGGCTGACTCGCCTCACAAACCTCGACTTATCCTGGAACAGACTTACTGGGTCAATACCGAGCTCTATCACCGAATTGAAAAGTATAGTCCAGATTGAGTTGTACGCCAATTCGCTCTCTGGTGCGTTGCCTTTGGGGATGTCGAACTTGACAACGTTGTTGAGGCTCGATGCGTCCATGAACGAGTTGACGGGTACTATTCCGGACGACTTGTGCGGCCTACCGCTCCAGTCACTGAACTTGTACGATAATCGCTTCGAAGGGTCTTTGCCCGAGAACATAACTTTGTCACCAAACCTTTACGAACTCAAACTCTTTAACAACAAACTCAGTGGCCCACTACCGAACCAACTCGGCATGAACTCGCCTTTGAAGTCGATTGACCTCTCATACAACGGATTTTCTGGTGAAATTCCGTACCATTTGTGTGGAAAGGGTACGTTGAAAGACCTTATTTTGATCTACAATTCCTTTTCCGGGAAAATTCCAGAGAGTCTAGGAAAATGTCAGAGCTTAAGCCGGGTTCGGTTGAAGCACAATGAACTTTCCGGTACAGTTCCTGAAAGATTTTGGGGCTTACCTCATGTATATTTGCTTGAGCTTGAAGACAATTCACTATCTGGAAGCATTGCTCCAAGTATTTCTGGCGCACATAATCTGTCTATGTTGTTGGTGTCGAGAAACCAGTTCTCAGGGTCGATACCTGAAGAGATTGGGTCGCTGGGCGGTCTTGTTCTGTTTTCCGGTAGTGGTAATAGGATAACGGGTCAAATTCCTTGGGGTTTGCTGAAGTTGAGTGAATTGGGCATGCTTGATCTTAGCGATAATGAGCTTTCAGGTGAGATTGCGGTAGGAATCAGCGCTTGGAGGAAGCTCAACGAGCTTAATTTAGCAAACAACGGTTTATATGGTGAAATTCCAAGTGAAATTGGGAGCTTGCCGGTGCTTAATTATCTTGATCTTTCCGGGAATCAGTTTTCTGGAGAAATCCCTCTGGAACTGCAAAATTTGAAGCTCAATTTACTCAATTTATCAAATAATAGGTTGTCTGGGAACCTCCCTCCTCTTTATGCCAATGAGAATTATAGGAGTAGCTTTGTGGGCAATCCTGGCTTGTGTGGTGACCTCGCTGATCTTTGTCCTAGAGTTGGTGGCGGAAAGAACCGGGGCGATTCGTGGATTCTCCATCTAATCTTTGGGGTTGCAGGCGTCATTTTTATTGTTGGGGTTGTATGGTTCTGTTGGAAGTACAGGACTTTCAAGAAGAATGAGAGAGGCGTTGCTATGTCGAAGTGGAGGTCATTCCATAAGATTGGTTTTAGTGAATTAGAAATTGTTGATTGTCTTAACGAAGATAATGTGATCGGTAGTGGAGCTTCCGGGAAAGTTTATAAGGTTGTGCTTAGTAACGGGGAGGCGGTGGCCGTAAAGAAACTGTGGGGAGGAACAAGGAAAGAGGATGGGAGTGTTGACTCGGAGAAAGATGAGTTCGAAGCTGAAGTTCAAACATTGGGAAAGATTCGGCACAAGAATATCGTGAGGTTATGGTGTTGCTATGACACTGGGGATTGCAAGCTTCTGGTTTATGAATACATGCCCAATGGGAGCTTAGGGGATTTATTGCACGGTAGCAAGGGAGGTTTGCTGGATTGGCCAACTAGGTATAAGATTGCTCTAGATGCAGCCGAAGGGCTGTCTTATCTGCATCATGACTGTGTTCCACCCATTGTCCATAGGGATGTTAAATCAAACAACATATTGTTAGATGGAGAGTTTAGAGCTAGAGTTGCAGATTTCGGAGTTGCCAAAGTTGTTCAAGCAGTCAGTAAAGGGTCGGCAGCCATGTCTGTGGTTGCAGGCTCTTGTGGTTACATTGCTCCAGGTTTGTTGCCATATTCCATGATCACTCACAGAGATTACTTGTTCATACTGAGTTGACATTTAATTTGTACATGCTTGCTCGAGAAAGTACTTCTATCCTTTATCAGTTATTGGGTTCTGCCATTTGTGGTTGGTTTGAGTAGTCTGGTGCTTGAGAAAATGATTGGTTAAACGCCCAGATCAGTACACAATTGTCATCTTGAATGGATCTCATCCACCTTAAAATCTTTTCTCTGCAAATAATTTGATAATCAACCAATCATGCATCATTGGCTTATTTCTGATTCGATATGCTTTGGCTTGAAACTCGTGCAGAATATGCATACACGCTTCGGGTGAATGAGAAAAGTGATATCTATAGCTTCGGCGTGGTCATCTTGGAGTTGGTAACTGGTAGGCTCCCACTTGATCCTGAGTTTGGAGAGAAAGATTTGGTTCAATGGGCCTGCAATACCTTGGAACAGAAAGGAATCGACCATATAGTTGACAGCAAACTCGATTCCAAGTACAAGGAAGAGATCAGCAGAGTTCTCGACGTCGCCCTCCTGTGCACTAGCTCACTTCCCATTAGCCGCCCTTCTATGCGAAAGGTTGTCAAATTGCTGCTGGAGGCAGGTGCAGAGATCAAGACCAAGACAGCTAAAAAGGACGGGAAGTTCTCCCCTTATTTCTATGAAGAGGCCTCTGATCAAGGAGGTATAGTTTAAAGAAAGAAGAAATTCACTTTGAAATTGAAGAGGGAGAGTCCTACCGAGTTCCAAAAGCCTCATGCTGTCAGGTTTCATTGGGAAGAAGCCGCCGCCGGCACTGATGAGAAAGGGGGAGTTACAGAGAGAGACTTCTACTTGATTTGCTAACTCCAAAGATCGATAGCTATGGTTAAGCCCAAGATTAGGATCTTAATGTGAAGCGATGTGACCACCTAGAACCTGCCCAGTAGTCTAGATGACGATTCCTCCTTTTACACGCAAGTGTGAGAAACAATAAAAAAAATTGGACCAGAGGTTTCGCTTTGGCGAAGGCATTGATCCTATAGTCAGAGAACTTGGCAAAAGCTGTTAAAGTTTCTTGTATTAACGTGGTTGCTTTTTCGTCCTTAGGTGGATGGACACGCAAATGTAAGAAATTTCAACAAATGAAAATCATGTTTTTCTTCACAGTACGTACGGGATTACTTATTCCAAGAAAAAAAAGTTTTTCTTCACAGTACGTACGGAATTACTCATCAAAAAAAAAGAAAAAAAAGAGAGAGTTTTTTAACAGCGACGCCTAATTCTTATAACCGGGGAATTTAAATTGTGGTGCACTTTTCATTTGTTCTAGAGTAGGTAGTTATATTTATGAAAAATAATAATATAAGGTATAATGAGTCCAGGTTTTTAAGACCATTGAGTTTAGTTAAATTCATCGTTTAGCTAAAATCTAAATGTTAAAACGTGTAGCGAACTCCCTTTCCAAACAAGTCTTGGGTCCAAATTCTTATAATTTTTTTTGAAAATAAATATAATTTTGGGGAGAGTGCTAAGCCGTTGAATAGTTTTTATTTTTTTATTTTCTTTATAACATCTCCTTAGCTTTGGGTACTTTATCATTAAATTGTGGTGCACTTTTCATTTGTTCTAGAGTAGGTAGTTATATTTATGAAAAATAATAATATAAGGTATAATGAGTTACGCATTTTGGGTTGAAATTTTGTACAAATTTTTTATTTTACGTTATAAATTAACAATAAATAACAAGTAAAATAAATATTCATTCAGACCATTGAGTTTAGTTAAATTCATCGTTTAGCTAAAATCTAAATGTTAAAACGTGTAGCGAACTCCCTTTCCAAACAAGTCTTGGGTCCAAATTCTTATAATTTTTTTTGAACTGAGTTGACATTTAATTTGTACATGCTTGCTCGAGAAAGTACTTCTATCCTTTATCAGTTATTGGGTTCTGCCATTTGTGGTTGGTTTGAGTAGTCTGGTGCTTGAGAAAATGATTGGTTAAACGCCCAGATCAGTACACAATTGTCATCTTGAATGGATCTCATCCACCTTAAAATCTTTTCTCTGCAAATAATTTGATAATCAACCAATCATGCATCATTGGCTTATTTCTGATTCGATATGCTTTGGCTTGAAACTCGTGCAGAATATGCATACACGCTTCGGGTGAATGAGAAAAGTGATATCTATAGCTTCGGCGTGGTCATCTTGGAGTTGGTAACTGGTAGGCTCCCACTTGATCCTGAGTTTGGAGAGAAAGATTTGGTTCAATGGGCCTGCAATACCTTGGAACAGAAAGGAATCGACCATATAGTTGACAGCAAACTCGATTCCAAGTACAAGGAAGAGATCAGCAGAGTTCTCGACGTCGCCCTCCTGTGCACTAGCTCACTTCCCATTAGCCGCCCTTCTATGCGAAAGGTTGTCAAATTGCTGCTGGAGGCAGGTGCAGAGATCAAGACCAAGACAGCTAAAAAGGACGGGAAGTTCTCCCCTTATTTCTATGAAGAGGCCTCTGATCAAGGAGGTATAGTTTAAAGAAAGAAGAAATTCACTTTGAAATTGAAGAGGGAGAGTCCTACCGAGTTCCAAAAGCCTCATGCTGTCAGGTTTCATTGGGAAGAAGCCGCCGCCGGCACTGATGAGAAAGGGGGAGTTACAGAGAGAGACTTCTACTTGATTTGCTAACTCCAAAGATCGATAGCTATGGTTAAGCCCAAGATTAGGATCTTAATGTGAAGCGATGTGACCACCTAGAACCTGCCCAGTAGTCTAGATGACGATTCCTCCTTTTACACGCAAGTGTGAGAAACAATAAAAAAAATTGGACCAGAGGTTTCGCTTTGGCGAAGGCATTGATCCTATAGTCAGAGAACTTGGCAAAAGCTGTTAAAGTTTCTTGTATTAACGTGGTTGCTTTTTCGTCCTTAGGTGGATGGACACGCAAATGTAAGAAATTTCAACAAATGAAAATCATGTTTTTCTTCACAGTACGTACGGGATTACTTTCGTCCGAAAGTTTTTCTTCACAGTACGTACGGAATTACTCATCCAAAAAAAAAAGAAAAAAAAGAGAAGTATGTTTTTTAACCACGACAGCCTAATTCTTATAACCGGGGAATTTAAATTGTGGTGCACTTTTCATTTGTTCTAGAGTAGGTAGTTATATTTATGAAAAATAATAATATAAGGTATAATGAGTCCAGGTTTTTAAGACCATTGAGTTTAGTTAAATTCATCGTTTAGCTAAAATCTAAATGTTAAAACGTGTAGCGAACTCCCTTTCCAAACAAGTCTTGGGTCCAAATTCTTATAATTTTTTTTGAAAATAAATATAATTTTGGGGAGAGTGCTAAGCCGTTGAATAGTTTTTATTTTTTTATTTTCTTTATAACATCTCCTTAGCTTTGGGTACTTTATCATTTTTTTATAGACTCAATTACTAATATAATTTTTGTGGTATTTATTTTTAACAAATCAATTATGAGATCTAACTTTAAATGGGTCGGTCCCTATGGTTTGTTTTTTAAACATATAGCTTATTTTGTCCATAAAAAGTTAGTTGACTAACAGAAGACCATCATTTGAGTACTGGAATGACCTATTTCGGTTCCAAATATTCATTGAAATTAAATATTTGGTTTCGGTTTCATTATGTGGACTTTTTCGATTAGATGTTTTTGGGCCCTAAAAAGCCCATTAGGCATTTTGGGTCAGAATTTTGTACAAATTTTTTTTTTATACATTATAAATTAACAATAAATAACATGTAAAATAATATTCATCCAAAATCTAAAATCTAAAATTCATCTAAAATAAAATTTACAACATTCAAAAATTATGGGCATTGATGGAGATAGATTTTTCAAAATCAAAAAGCACGCAGAGGCCTCATAAGAGAAGAAGCCCAAGCCCGCCCATGAGTGTATAAGATTCTTCTCGAACTAAGGGTCAGGCCTTATAGCAAAACCGACAGCCCTCTTAAATGAAGATCGCATCACATATGAAAAGTAAGGCTTAAGGGGATTTAATCATCTGATTTTCCTGATACCCTGGATGCTATGAAGAATAAAATCTTGTCATTAAATGGATAAATAGAAGCTGTCTCACTATAGACCAATAAGTGAAAAGAAAGGAAAAAGTGGGTCCTACATCGTTAATAAGAATCAGGAAGAGCGAAGTGAAAAAGAACCAATATTCGAAGAAAAGAAACGTGGGCCAAGGCCCAAATACTCCGGCTTGCAATGGAAAGAAAAAGAATAAATAGAGAAGGCAAAGAGCAATAAAGGTACGCAGTTTTCTCTTTAACCACTCCTTCACTAAAGACAAAAATTGAGAAAAAAGAGAAAAGAGATGACAATGACTGACAATGGCATCGGAGAAATCCCTCTACGGGGAAAAGTTTAAGTTCTAGCGTGTTATTTTTGCTTGCAGGAGGAAAGAAGGAGATTCTGGGCCTTTCAACCCGTTCAAAGTACTGGACTTCAAGTCTAGATCCCTTGGGCTTTTGGCCCAGAGGATTCTTGTGATAGGCCGGTTAAAAATGGCTTCATTAGATGGCGCCGTCTGTGGGAAAGTAACCTCAACCTAGATCTCCAAGCTGGTTATCCCACTTTGCACGACGTAAGCAGGAAAACTATAAAAATTCTTCACTGGAATTAACAGTGAAAGGTGGTTATGGATGATTTAACAAAAGGAAAAGCACTTGGAGAGACCCTAAGTGCATCCCAACTGCAGACCGGCACTACTCCGATCACAACGGAGAATGTTTTACAGGGAGCAGTCCCGGCTCCCGACGAAGATGGTGCGCAGAGGGCAACTCAAGCCCCAGTTGTAACTGTTACACTGAGGGCAGCTCAGATCCCGGATGTTCCCGTGGAGAACCCAACACCTGGGAGTTTTCATAGTCAGATTCTACGAACTCCCCCACAGGACGATCCCTTTCAGGTTATTTGGGTTCGTCCTTTAGTGAACCTTGACCCAGGATCATCAAGAACTGCCTGGGAATCTAATGACTGCCTGAGTGACGTGGAGAACAACCTCATTTATATCTCAAAATGCATGGAGGAAGTTCGTGCTCAGAGTGAAAGGTTGTTCCGCCATCTAGAAGATAGCCCTCGTACCCGAAGATCAGATAGGCAGTCTCCACGGATCTCTCCCGAAAGGCTTGATCAACCTTCGAGTTTTTCTGGCTTGGAAGGACGACAAACCTAGGAAGAAGATCGAATTAATGAGAAGGTAGTGCGTGTCAATGAAGACTCTCAAGGTCAAGAGGGGAGATTACAAGAAATGGAATGAGCCTTAGAAGCCATGTGAAATGAAGTAAGGGAGAAGCATTCCACTACCTTGAACACTCTAGTGCATCAAACTGATTCCCCTTTTGTTCAAAAAAATTTTGAAAATCCCACTCTTTTAAAGAGACCTCCACTCGAGATGGGTCATTACTGATCATTTGGATCATTATATGGCTTACCAAGGGGTAGGAGGTGCTCTCATGTGCTAGGCTTTTCCAGTCACCTTGAGAAAATCAACCGGAAAGTGGTTCGGGCAAGAACAACATTCATAATTTCAAAGAGTTGAGTACTGAATTTGTCAGCCATTTTGTAGTTGGTCGTCTCACTAGAAAGCCTCCAGCCTATCTCCTGAGTATACGCTCATTGAAAATCATGGTTGTGATAAATGGGTTAGCGATAGATTGTGATTTCTTACCCTATCTGGCACGGAATAACCCAAAAGCATACGCTGACTTAATGGCGGAAACCCAAAAGTTCATCGGAGTCGAGGAAATCTTTAGAGCTTGAGAAGCGGCTCACCCTGCCCAGGGTGGAAGTGGAAGACCAGATAGAAAAAGGGCGAGAACAAGTACAAACACCACCAGCTGATGTAAGGGAAAGGTTCGTGCGTCCTAGAACCGAACGTCAAGCACCTCCTCCTATGCCCGAGCTACTACTTAAACCTGTGCAAGGAGGAGATCAAGTGTATACCCCCTTGAACATGCCACTAAAGGGGATTTTGATGCTAATCGCAAATGATTTTGTTTTAAGGTGGCCGGCCACGATGAAGACGGCTCCCGAGAGGAGATCGCACGATAAATATTGCAACTTCCATCAGGACCATGGACACACTACAGACGCTTGTTATGAACTTCAACAGCAAATATAACTCTTGTTGAGTCAGGGAAAGCTAAGACAATTTATCTTGGATAATGAAACTTTTCAGCCCCTACGACAATAACAGGGAAGAGAGGGAGTGCCCCCTCCTCGTGGATCAGGACCAAATTCTCCTCCTCCTCTGCCTAGAGGAGAGGTTAATGTTATCCATATAATAGCCGAGGGTCTTTCCGTAGGCGGTCCCAGCTTGAGTAGGTGAAAGGTGTACGCCCGAGAAGCTTATCAACATCAGATATGTCTGGTTGAAATCCCATTGGAAAGAGGACCGAGAATACCCTCTATCTCACTCGTTTTATCTGAGAAGGATACGGAGGGAGTTTTGTATCCTCACACTGATGCTCTCGTTGTTTCCTTACAAATCTCCAACTTCACTATACATCGGGTATTGATTGACAATGATAGTTCTGCTGATATCTTGTACTAGTCTGCTTACTAGAAGTTGAAGACCGATGAAATCTAGATGCAAGCCAAACCCAGTCGGCTGATAGGGTTTGCAGGAGAAATTGTTACTTCTGTAGGATCTGTCCTCTTGCCAGTTCTCTTGGGTACATATCCCAGAGTATTGAATATCACGGTGAATTTCCTGATAATTGACCATTTACAGGAAACTCTAGCCTATAATGCCATCATCGGTTGAACTACACTGAGTGAGATACAAGCTGCAAGTTCTATCTATTACCTCAAACTAAAGTTTCCCACCCCACTTGGCATTGGTGAAGTTCGCGGAAACCAGAAGCATTCACGAAGCTGTTATAATGTCATGCTCAAAGGAACATGAATGGCAACAATTTGCAGCAGGAGAATGAGGTAAGCATCACTTTTGAATTTTTTTTTTTTTGACTTTTGTTCATATCGCTCATAACAAAGCAGTTAAAGCATGAATGTTGTGGAAGAATTGTGTAATATGCTTCAAAACTCTTATATATGAATGTTTGAATACTACTGTGAGACCCACAAGGTCAACTATTTGTGATTAAACGACAGGAGCCCTCGTGCCCTGGATTTATGATGAAAAGGCAGGAGCTCTCGTGCCTTGGATTTATGATAAAATGATAGGAGCCCTCGTGCCCTAGATTTATAGAAAATGATAGAAAGATTTAAGCAGGAGCCCTCGTGCCTTGGATTTATGATGAAAAGGCAAGAGCCCTCGTGCCCTGAAATTATGAGAAAATGGCAGGAGCCCTCATGCCCTGAATTTATGATGTATTGAGATTACTCACAAAGCACTTGGATCCCAGGATATATATATATATAAAGAACAAAGAAAAAAAAAGAAAAGAAAAGGACTGTTACTAAAAAATTAAACTGAAATCAAAACCATGCTACCACTACCCATATACTGTCTCTGTAACAAACGAATCATCATGAATAGATTTGGATGGAACTAAGGTAAAGGAAGGAAACTAAGAGAATCCTAAAATTAGCAGAATAAAAGATCTCTGGGTTCAGGGGGCTATATAGGAAATATATAATTCTGAGTTTAGGCCCAGGAGGATGCAAATGAGGGAATCAGAACCCCAAGAATTCCAACTAAAAACAGTGATAAATATAATAAAAAAATAAAATAAAATATATATCTAGATAAAAGGGTAATACACCTTGTAAATATTGTTTCAAGAAGGAGGATAAACATCCCTCGAAGCCGTTAAAGGTTCTTTAGAATCACATCTACCAAGAGGAAGGATCCATCATGGGGTTCAGGACATTTTCCCAACTTCCTCTGGATTATCTCTCGCCAAGTCCTGCTCTTTTTCAATTCTCTCCAAAGAAGGAGAACCTGCCTGAATCTCAGTAGGATCTAAAAAAGGAACAGGCGTTTCGAAAGCTGGCGTCCCAGGTTGAGAAACTGGTTGATTATAGGTTGCGGCGAGACTTCCCATCGAAATTCCCGTATAATCCAATCTAGGATAGCGAAGGGATAAGGCAGTTTTAAGAGAATTAAATCCATCAAAAAATCCTTGAGCCCAATGATCGGAGGAAAATCCTATTTCAAGTTGGAGATTATGTTTCGCTTCATCCAATTTGTCTGTTAAATCAAAAATCCCTCCTTCATGATGTTTAACCAAACCATATAAGTGTCGTTCTTCGCCCTCTAAAAAGGCAATACTCTCCTCCTTCAGATCCAAGGATTTTTGCAAATTGCACTCCTCCTCCTTCAGCCCAGTCACGGAACCTTCCAAATTGGATATCAGTTCTTGGAGCAGGGAATTGGTGTTGTTCAGTCTGGTAATTACTGCCTGCAGGGAATCTATGGTTCTCTGAGTTTGAGTGATTATAGCTTCCTTCTTAGTAGTCACCTGAGTAATCAAATCTTTTTTATCCTTTTTGTCCCATTCTTGGAAGGCTTGAAAATCTACTATAAGTTGGCGATGAGCTGGGATGGCCTGGTTGGTTTTAGCCTTAGCCTCAGAGATCTTCATGGTGCTCCTCATAAGCTGACCATCTAATATCTGGCATTCTTCTTTAAACTTTTTCGCCTCACTCACCTCATGCTCACGACATGCAGTCTGGATTTGAAGCTCTTGCTCCAACTGCTCTATCCTTTCTAAGAGATCCATGCTTTCTTCCGCGTATTTCGCCTGGGTAATCTTAAGGTTTCCCCGAGAGCGTAGAGCATGTTTAGGGTGGATAGGTGCAGCCTGACTTTCTTCCTGAGGTTGTTTTGTTCCAACCATTAGCTATCTATCTTGCAAGGAGACGAGGGGTTTGTTCTAGAGGAGCCTTTGTATCCCTGCCTTGATTAGTTTCTTGAACAAGAGATTAAAGTTTCTCAACCTCTTTTTCGAGTTCTGCCCTCTTTTGTTGTACATCAGATATTAAAGATTGAAATTGAGCAAGATTTCATTTTTTACTATAATGCCTCAAGGGTTTGGTATAACACCAAAGCAGACTGATATAGAAATGTAGTATATAAATAAACAAGGAGAAGAGAAAGAAAAAAGAAAAAAAGGGAAAAGAGGAGAAGGATCCTCCATACCTGAGTAAGCGAATGGGCAGCAGTCGGAATAATGCTCTCTAGATGGGGTGGATTTGGTAAAAGTTCAGCCAGGACGAATTCTCGTAGTCGAGCTATAGGGTCTGAAAGCCAGACTCCCAACCTATCAGAAACCCCTTCACCCTGAGGAACATGGAAAGTAGACACAGCAGGATCTAATCTAATATGAGTAGTCCCTTGGGCAAGCCCTACAAAGTAAGGAGGATCAGAATCCAAAGGACTAGGGGTTCGAACCTTGCCTTTTTGCGCCTCAGGAATAATAATGTTAGGACCCTTATCCTTCCAAATTTCTGGGGTGGTAGTATCAGGACCCTGATTAGATGAAGAGACCTTGCGCTTCCTCTTAGCACGAGGTTCATCAATTGAAGGTTTAGGACTTTTTCATTTTGATTGAGTAGAAACATTCTGTAAATCCTTTGTTTTGAGTTGAAGGCTATCCTCACTAGAAGCTGCCCTCAATTCCTGGACGGGAGGCGTTTTTGAGTCCTGGATGGTTTTTTTCATACTTCTGGAAGTCGTAGAAGTACATGAGATTGCAGCTCGTTTCTGTAAAAGGGCTGTAACAAACTTCCTCGATTTTATTACCCTAGGACGGGTAGTGGGGTTATCATCGAGCAATTCAGGAAATTTCTTCCGAAGAATTTTGTGGCTAAAAAAAAAAAAGAGAAGAGAGAAAGAGGAAGACAAACAACAACAAAAACAAGGCAATGACCTTGGACCCCAAAGGTGATTATAATCAAACAAAGAAATCACGTATATAGTTATCCATAATCACTTGGTAGGGAAGTCGGAGTCATTGGATGTTTAAGTTGAAAGAATTTCTCAACATTAAGTGGTGACAAAATAATGGTCAAATCTCGGGACCCATGTGTTATGATCGCTTGAGTATGAGATATTTCTTCCTCCGATAAAACAGGGGGTAACAGGGCTAAGAAAACAGGAGATATCAAAAATGACAAAATTATTAAGAAGAAAGAAGATGGATTGGTAACGAAAGGAAGGAATCGCTACTTGCAGCAGAAGGGATGCCCCAAGTATTGTAGATAGATTCTACATCCTTAATATCAAGGAGCCGCCCGCCAACCCACCCCGGAAGCAAAGAAAAAGTTCTCCTTCCACCATTTGTTTCTAGTAGGATGCCAGAGAAGATGAATTTCAAACCTTGATTAATGAAATACCACCATCCATCCTGGCCCTCCACCTCGCATAATTTATAAAAATGCAGAAATTCCTGAGGGGATAAAGTAGGACTAATGGGAAATCTTTCTCTCTAGATTCAGATAAACCCTAAAAGAAAACGCCAACCAGTGGGGGGCCAATTCACAGGGGGCTAGAGATAAAAATTTCAAAATTCTTTTCACCTCTTCAAGAAAAGGAAAACGAAACCCAGCCACTAGGAAGTCTAAGTAGAAGGCAAACTCCTTTGGTCTGGATGATAAAATAGATTCATTCTTATCAGGAACCCGCATTCTAATTGAATCAGGTATTGAATACGGCCTATGATACTTAGCCAACTGTAAGTCAGTAACCTTATCCGCTGAAGGTTGAAAAAAAGCTCGGTCCATCGATTATTCACTAGCCAAGGAGAGATTAAACAATGTTTTAGAAGAACAAAGAGTTGAAGTGACGAGGAAAAAATCATAAACCAAAGTATAGCGAGTCTGAGCTTCTGACAGAGAAAGAGAAACGAAAAGACACTCTTTTGAATATATATGAATAAAATAATAGTGGGCAGGTGAAATAAATCTCAAAGGTCTTAGGGGGTTTGGAACATTTCCCTGTTCACTAGGAACGCATCCAGAGAAATGAGGGGTTACTGATGGAGATAGATTTTTCAAAACCAAAAAGCCCGCAGAGGCCTCATAAGAGAAGAAGCCCAAGCTCGCCTATGAGTGTATAAGATTCTTCTCGAACCAAGAGTCAGGCCTTGTAGCAAAACCGACAGCCCTCTTAAATGAAGATTGCATCACATATGAAAAGTAAGGCCTAAGGGGATTTACTCATTAGATTTTCTTAACACCCTAAATGCTATGAAGAATAAAATCTCGTCATTAAATTGGTAAACAGAAGCCGCCTCACTATAGACCAATAAGCGAAAAGAAATGAAAAAGTGAGCCCCACATCGGTAATAAGAATCAGGAAGAGCGAAGTGAAAAGGAACCAATATTCGAAGAAAAGAAACGTGGGCCAAGGCCCAAATACTCTGACTTGAGATGGAAAGAAAAAGAATAAATAGAGAAGGCAAGGAGTAATAAAGGTACGCAATTTTCTCTCTAACCACTCTCTCACTAAAGACAAAAAACTGAGAAAAAAGATAAAAGAGATGACAATGATTGACAATAGCATCAGAGAAATCCCCTACGGGGAGGACTATGAGTTCTAGCGTGTTATTTTTGCTTGCAGGAGGAAAGAAGGAGATTCTGGATCTTTCAATTCATCCCAAGTACTAGACTTCAAGTCTAGATCTCTCGGACTTTTGGCCCGGTGGATTCTTGTGATAGGTCGGTTAAAAATGGCTTCATCAGGCATAAAAAAAATTGTTAGCCCTATTTTAAAATTACAATGTTTTAAACCTTATATAAAATAAAATAAACTTTCACTCAAAATCTTAAGTAAAATTACAAAGTTTTGAGTCATATTTTTTTTAAAATAATTAAAAAACAGAAACCGAAAAATTCTGCTAGAATTTCTGGTTCCAGTTCTGAAAAATGCAAAAAATACATTTCGGTTCCGATTCCGATATGTGCCGAAATTAGAACTTGGAATTCCGATTTTGGTTGGAATTTTTTTCTCACCCTTAACCATCATAGATTCGGAGTCAAGATACCTATTTCTAAGATTGAATAACCTATCCTGAGCTCAGTTTTTATTAGTGGGCCAACTTTAGTGTACGAAAAGACTTATATGTAAAAAAAAATAGACTATAAAGACTCATTCAAAATTATATCTTGAAGATTCATTTGTTAAAGGTGAATACACGTATAGACGAGTTTGGGAAAATGGATAGAATGCCCATGCACGAAGGCTTTTTTTTTTTTTTTTTTTCTTTCGAAGAAAATGAAATAGATCAAAGGAAAGGAGCAGAGTTATGGGAATTAGACCCACCAAACTTCCAAATAGAAGAGAAAGCACAGCAAATAGTATGTGGCCACAAAAATTGTGGGCCGCGGGCCACTAGGCTAACACACGCGCAGGCGAGATCCGATCGCGTGATATTTTCGAATCCATTCAGAACCCGAGAACATCCAGATTCCTTCTAGAGATGTCAGAGTCTCTCTGCCGAACGAGGATATCGTCGAAATTCTCACCCGGCTTCCGGTGAAGTCACTAGTGAGATTCAGGTGCGTTTCCAAGGCATGGTTCTCTCTCATCTCCAGCCCCCACTTCCTCGCCACCCACCTCAATCGCGCCCTTACCAACCCCCAACACCCTCCCTACCTTCTCTTCCGCCATTACGACGACCGACTCCGGAGAGAGCGCTTCACTCTCCATTCTCCCGGGGATCCTTTCCTCGGGACCATTTTACCAAACACCTGGACTTTAGTTCCCCAGCCATTCATGTGCTCCTGCTTTCTCTCGACAAAGAAATTGAAGAGAATGGGGGCTTCTTTGCATATCCGGATTTCTTGGAATTGCGTTGCCAATACGAGAGCACCAATCGATAGTGGACCATAGCTGGTTCAGCTAACGGCCTTTTTTGTCTCAACGATTATGTTCCTAGTTTCTGTGATAGCTATGTTCTCTGGAACCTTTCCATTCGAAAAGCCTTATTTCTTCCGGACCCAAACATTGAATTTAGATCTAAAAAGCCGCTTATGCATTTTCTTGGTTTTGGTTACCACTCCGCAACGGACGATTGTTGGTCAGGGTGGTTTATCTTCTAGAGCCTCCTGATAAAGCTGTTAAACCTCTGGTTGAGATGTATGCCCTCCGCACTGGGGCATGGCGCTTTATAACAACTCCCGTTCCTTCCTATTTCATTGACGAGCGTGGCCTCATCCATTTTCATGAATGGGTCGGTCCACTGGCTCGTGCGCACTCCGCGGCGCGAGGGTGCTTTTGGCCATTTTATTCTGTCATTCGATATGGGGGATGAAGCTTTTCGTGAAATAGCTGTGCCTCCGAGTTTACAAGGGATGAAGCAGTTGAACATGGCTGTGGCGGTGTTTGATGGGTCGCTTGCGTTTGTCCCCTGTAACGGGGGGTGGGGGGAGGAGTCTCACTCCGTGTGGGTGATGACTGATGAAAGAATATGGAGTGGCGGGATCATGGACTAATTTGCTTGATATTGATGTTGAAGAATTAGGGAAGGTGATAGGCTTTACAAGGACTGGAGGAGTAGTAGTAGTAGCTACTAAGGGTGAAAAGTTGGTTTCATACGACCCTAGTAGCCAAAAAACTACGGATCCTCTCATTCATGGCCAGTAGATTCGTTTTATTTTGGATACCTATGTCGAGAGTCTTGTTCTACTAGATGTAGCAGATTATTTTTCAGACGGCAGGCGGGTTCGTCTATTGATCCTAATAACGCAAGTAGCATTTTGCATGCCGCGCGCATTATAAACCCCTTTGAAAATGCTAATAACTTTGCTTGTCCAAAGTGTCTGCTTTACCATGAGGTCCTTGTGTCCTGGTGTTACCATAAATTTTCAATTAAAGAGGTGAAGTTGTGGCTCGGAATACTGAATGTAATGTCAACGCATAATAAACATTGCTCTTCCAAATTAACTGCTTTACCAGGACGTCCTTGCGGACGTCTTCTTGTTACTATAAATTTTCAATTCAAGAGGGGAAGTTTTGATTCAAAATACTGCACGTAACGTTAATAAATTTAGTCTGTGACATCTTTCCGGGGTCAAGATATATATAGTGATTTTTTGTCAAAATGAGCATTTTGGCCTAATTATTGTTTGTTTTTTCCTGTGAGAGGAGGGGCTCGGAGGGGAGGGATTGGGAATTTGGGTGTCTACTCAATGGATGTTTCGGACTCTTCGAAGCAGTTAATTCACCTTTGCCCTTGGATGGAAGTTTTTAAGATTTCTGTCATATGCCAACGTATATTCTCCTGGGAGCATATTTATTTCTTTCAGATACCATTTTAAATCACTGTAATTTTGATTATCAACCTGTGCTGTGTTTTCATGGGTTGGATGAGCTTTGACGAATGCTGCTTGGTCTGTCCAACATAATTTGCATCAATCCAAAGTTTGACCAGGAGGAAATCATGCTACATTGAATAAGAATGGATGTTTAGATAAATCTTCTGATCACGTTATGTCATGTGTGTCTTATCCTTTGACCAAAGAGAAGTTCCACCAGAGAGATAATGCTTACTATAATCATGTTTGTCGCAACAATTAATTGATGTTCCATATTGTTTGATTATTTGAGTATAGGTAAAGGGGCAAAAATGGAATAGCCAATGAAGGATGTTAAGTTGTGTTTGTGTCTTGCCTTGGGGGATGAAGGTGGGGTTAGATCTATTTCTTGGAGTTTTAGTCTTATTGTTCAATATACTGTATTGTTGTTGTTGTCATCTTTCTATCCCTTGTTCTTCTTTATTTGCATTATATTTGCGATTGTGGTGCATTATTCTATATTAAATATTTATCTTGACTTATCATTGAAAAAGTTTTAATTTTTATTAAAACTCAATTCACCCCCTCCCAAATCTTGGATTGTCACCTAGACTCACAAAACGCAAACTTGTGATAGGGTTTTTTAAAAAATGCTACTAGAGTGGTTACTTATAGCTTTTTTATAAAGAAAAACACTGCTATATCTTTAGCTACAAAATGCCGCTAAAAAACAATCTTTAGCGTCGTTTTCTACTTGCTGCCAAATGTGTTAGTTTTAACAGCGTTTTGATTGAAAAATGCAGCTAAAATACATTATGTTTTTTTTTTCAAAATGCTGCTATAGTACACTCTATAACAGTGTTTGTCTGAAAAACACTACTAAAAGACGATTACATCATTATATATTATTCTAATTTATTTAATATAATATTATATGTTATATAGTATATTATATTGTATAGTAATGTCTTTCAAAAAATTTCTTTTAGAGGACTCATTTAATAAAATATGAAATTAGAGGGAATGTTATGGAAATTGAAATTGTTATATAATATAACTTGGTGACAACGTCATCGTTGTGTATTTTTTTTATTTATTATTATATCATTATACATTATGGGATATTATAGTATGAATGTATGCCATGTTGAATACATTGTAGCATAGTATTTGATATATTAGAATGTATTTAACAAGAATGTAGTGCTCTACTACATTGAAGTTATTAAGGCATAGTATAGTATGACACTCAGGTATGATATTATTATAGCATGATATATCATATTATATTTTAGTATATGAGAAAATCAAATATTGACTACAATAATAGTCCATAAAAGATCAAATCACTACAAAAAAACAGATCTATAGCAGTGGTCTATAGCATATATACCAATTAATGTATTATAAAATAAAAGTATATATATACCAATTAAGGTATTATAATGCAGAAGTATATATATAAACATCAGTTCATTCAAATTATATTACTTAGGACAAAAATATATTCATTAGCATTATAAGGAGGATTGGTCTTTTTAGTTGTCACACATGTTTTTACATGTACACTTTTTACTTATGAAACAAGATAATCTTGTTAGAGAAGTTTGCAAATAGTTTATTCGGTTAATTACAATTTCTCTCACAAACTAACACCCCCATTTTCAAAAACCTTCATAAATTATGACTCGTTATAACTCACCACACCCTAATCTACTTGTACTGTAGTGATTCTGTTCGGGATCCAAATTTTCCATTATCTTGCAAGTTTTTCCTCCCATGCAAGCAACATGTGACCCCCATTATGTGTAAACATACCATTATGACCCCATTGAGTGGGAAGAAAAGAAAACTTTGGTTGTTTAAATTAGTGTTTGATTGGTACGAATTGGACCAGTTAGGTCCAAACCAGAAGCTTCTAAAGCAACAACATCCTTTTTTTCACAGAAAACCCTTTGCCAAGAGCAAATAAGAGTAGAAAAATTATAGATTTGAGAAGAAGTTAAACCCATGTTCTTAAAAAAAACTAAGAGATAAAGAACCCATCTGTGTTGGGTTGTTGAGAAGCCAAAAGGTTGAAGAACAGTGCGAGAATCAAAATAGAGTCAAAGAAACCCAAATCCATTGAGAAACAAGGTCTAAAACTAAGAAATAACATAAGAAGAAAATTGAACCCCAAATGTCCTACTAGCTCAAAACGCTCTCCGAAAGCTTCCAAACCACCACCACCACTCAATCACAATGGTTATGGTACATCTCAAACAATACTTTATTGGTTTCTTCAACTCCGAAAATCCAGAAATTCACACCACCCAGTCCACAGATGTGTTGAGGTTACAAGAAAATATGATTCTTGGGCTTAAACTATACTAACCATGCATACTACCCATGTAGACATAGGGACACCTATTACCCAAAAAGCCCCAAAATTGATTGCAATAACACATCTATAGGTTGTAGTATTCAAATAATAAGCAGAAATTTGAGGGCTATGAAACTTCTGAGCATTCACAAGAGAATGTAAGTCTTCCCTTTTCTACCTTCACAGGTCACTGAAAGCTAACAAAAAAACAAACATCGCAAGTGAAGGAACCCTTTTGTCTCTGTTTAGAATGCGAGGCAAGCTCTAGTCTTGCTGCCATAATTTTGTAAAAACACTCTTTTTTTTTTTTTTTATTGCAGTATGGTATATTTGCATAGGATAACGGTCACATGTTGCTCACGTGAGGGATGCAGAATATTTCTGATAAGACAGGTGCTTTCTTGTTGCAGTTAAGTGTCTATTCATTCATGTAACTTGTAAAAATTTACTCAAATGTTAATTCAACATTAATCTACAGGTTGAGTAGTTAGAACTAGATGTTTCTAAACTTCGAAGGGCACTTATCGATAAGCAGGAACAAGAAACAACTATGCTTCAAGTTTAATCTCTCTTCCTTTTTTTTTGACTGCGTTCTTTGGTAAGACCATATGATTTGATAACATACTTTGATATTGCTTACATATCTTCAAGGACGAAGCTAGAATTAGCCCTTTGGGAGGGCCAAATATAATGCTTGGAGAAATTGGCAATATGATCACTAGTTTATACCACGCTGTCATTTAGTCACTAAGTTTATTTTTTTTTTTTAATTTGGTCATTAGTCCATACCCTCATTAGATTTGGTCCTGTCGTCCATGTTCCATCAATCCATTTAATGGAATCTATGCCACATCAGTCATTTTAACACGTCATCGCCAACATCAGCCAGAATAACACGTCAGATCCAATTTAAACAAAACGCTGCGTTTATAATTAAAAACTCCAATGCTAAACGACAGAAAGCTTATATAATATTATTTCAAAATATCAATGCAAATTGCTGAAGCACACCGTTTTGGAATTAACCGAGTAGAATCGAAGGAGCCATCAAATTTCGGTAAGTGTTAAGTGTTTTCGCACCCCCTCAGCCCCGCGAAGAAGAACACGTTGTCATCCCTTACCCTAACGTTCAGATCTGTTTGTCGCATCTATTGATGAAGATTTAAAGTGTTTGGTGATTTGGAAGTCAGATCTGGTTGTTGAAGCCATAGCCCTAGCAATTCAAATTTGTTCATTGGTGTTTTTTCGGTACATTGGGTTTTTCTTTTGAAGTTCGTAAGGTAACCCATTTGTTTTCGTACCCACCCCTATTCTTTATGGTTGTTTTTTTGTAGCTTACCCCTTCATGTTTGTACCTTTTGTGCAATGAGTGGGTGGACCAAAATCTTGCTTTTCCAAAAAAACCGTTGGAATGGACTCCGAAATCAATAATGCTAGGACCCAAACTAAATTTTATATCTCTATTTATTGGGTAACAGCTTTTTCATTATGCTTTCGATGTCTTTTAGTGTAGACTATAATGCACGTGATTTCTTTACTTCTTGTCCATTATAAAAGTTGTAGGTCCTTAAGTTTTGGTTGACTGGTAGCTTGAAACACATAGAGGTCATTAGGTTTTTATATGAGAGCCTTAGGGTTTTCATATGGTTGATATTTTAAAGTCTGCCGTGTGTTCCTGAGGTGTAGAGTTCCCTCATTTTTGAAATGGAAATAGAGCTTATTGAGGAAGCATTTTTGCATAGACAGATTCGTTTTAGAGAAAACCTCATTCTTCTTGAGAAGGCATTGAAAAATTAGGTGCAATACAAATTATTTTTTATTGTTCGTATACGTGATGTCTGTTATGGTTGTTTCTTTATAATGTTTGCGCACTTGTATTATGCTTCTTTTTTGCTTGCAATAGATTGTTCTTGTGTTGTTCTTGTATTGAAGACCATATTGACAGTAATATGTTTCAATTCAAGCTTTAAAGAAATATGTTTGTTAGTCTCTGAAATTAATAGTTGTAGATGAAATTGTTATTAATTATTTATGTGATTTTTGTAGGTTTACTATGGATAGTTGTATTGGTGGGCAATTCGTGGGAGAACGAGGTCAGTTTATAAAGGAGGGAAGGTGAAAGATTTGGAAAAATTGGATAGAGATTACATCTCCTCAATTGAGACTCATGCTGCGGTGCTTGAGCTTGGATATTTAAGGACTTTATGGTATACATTTGATGTAAGATTTGCTAGCTATTAGCACGAGTTGATTAATAAAGCGGTTAGTGAGCAGCAACTCTGCATTTGACCATGTAGTGGAAGAAGCTGAGATCATCAAGACCGAGGAATGCCCCTTTCCACTTACTTGGCCCAAACCATCACAAGAAGAAATTGGGGAAGCAGAGTTGTATTGGGCCCAACCTGTTATTAGGAAAGGTATATTGGGAACCTAACTGTTATTTGTTTAAGAAGAACATGCTGTAGGGAACTTATTGGTGAGGAAGGGTTGATGTGGGGACCCGAACCTGTGGTGAGAAAGAGGCTGATTGAGGGAAACGTTGAAACTATTATTTTGAGGAAGATCTGACCTTGATTACCGTTGATGAAGTAAGATCATAACCTAACTTGATGATTTCTCGGTATGTGAGAATTATTGTATGATGATGTGGAACCCAGATTGAAGGGATTATGTCAAATGTTATGTTGTTCTCAGACGAGAAAAACATGAGCTTTTACCTTGTATGAGTGAATATATAGCTGTTACCGTTGTGTGAGCTCCTTTTAGTTCACGAAGAAACTGATAGAGTTCCCTCATTTTTGAAATGGAAATAGAGCTTATTGAGGAAGCATTTTTGCATAGACAGATTCGTTTTAGAGAAAACCTCATTCTTCTTGAGAAGGCATTGAAAAATTAGGTGCAATACAAATTATTTTTTCTTGTTCCATATTGTATACATGCCATCTGTTATGGTTGTTTATTTATTTGATTTTTCTTTTGGCTAATTATTTGTTTATTTGTTTGCTTGTATTATGCTTCTTTTTTGCTTGCAATAGATTGTGTAGACTTAAATGCACGTGATTTCTTATGTTATCTATTTCCTTGTCCCTTATAAAAGTTGTAGGTTCTTAGGTTTTGGTTGACTGGTAGCTGAGATATAGAGGTCATTAGGTTTTTATATGAGAGCCTTAGGGTTTTCATATGGTTGATATTTTAAAGTCTGCCGTGTGTTCCTGAGGTGTAGAGTTCCCTCATTTTTGAAATGGAAATATAGAAGCTTTATTTACGAACTGCTATTATGCATAACTGACCAGAATTTCGTTTTTAGAGAAAACTCATTCTTCTGAGTAAGCCATTGAAAATTAGGTTCTGCAATACAAATTATTTGTGTGTGCGTGTTTCCCTATATTGGTATACATTTCACTCGTTGTTTGTTTGTTTCCATTTAGTGTGATATTTTTGCCTAATTATTTGTTATTTGTTTGACCTTGTTATTAATCCTTCTTTTTGCTTTCTCAATAAGATTGTCTTGTGTTTTCTTGTATTGCGAAGACCATATTGACAGCTATATGTTTCAATCAAGCATTTAAAGACAATAATGTTTGTAGGTTCTCTAATAATCTTGTAGATTGAAATTTTTATAATTATTCTTATGATTTGAGTTTTACTACGGATATTACTTTCCATCGTGCGCCCCCGATGTTGACGAAGCAATGATCAGGTTTTAAAAGTAGGATAGTGACCGCATTGGCGAAAATTAAATACAAGATAATCCTCTCTAAGTGATGATTCACTTCTTGCTTATGGCTTGTTGACTTTAAGACAGTAACTTTAATGTATATCATTTTCGATTGATGAAGATTGGCATGTCTATTAAACTATTAAAGAATATATGGATGTATCCAATGTTGAGTCAATAGCAGTTTGTGTGTGCACTTCTACTCTGAAATATTCTTATGTTACCATTACGTGGAAGAAGCTGAAGATCATCAAGACCGAGAATTGACCCTTCACTTATTTGGCCCCAAACCATCACAAAAGAAATTGGGAAGCAAATTTATTTGGAAGTACCCCAAACCTGTTATTTCCCCCGAGAAACTGATATTGGAACCTAACCTTTATGTTAAAAAGAAAATCTAGTGGAACACCCGAAACCCCCTTTATGATAAGGAAAAGCTTTAAATGTGGGAAACCCGAACCATGTATGTAGAGGAAGTATCCTTTGATTGACAACTTGCACCTATTATTGTTGAGGAAGACTCTGATCCTGATTACGTTGATGAGTAGAGATCACAATAACCTAACTTGAGTGATTTCTCCGGTACTGATGTAGAAGAGTTTGATTTGTATGGTGATGCTGAGAACCCAGATGGCACCGAAGCCAAATTAGATGATTATGTTGCATATGTTGATTGGTTAGGGGCATTCCCAAGGACTAAGGAAGATAATGAAGCTGATGTACCTAGTGAGTATGAAGATGTGATGATATGTGAACCAATAAGGATTCTGATTGTGATGAGGCTCCGCGGAGCAAGAAATTCTCGGAGTTCAATGAAGAAATTGACGTAGAAGCGAAGGTCCATTTAGAGCATGATCTTGTTTTTTCTAATGCAAAGGTGTTCAGGAAGGCATTGAGGTAGTATTGTGTTCAGAAGAAATTTGATTTTGCATACGTTCACAATTACAAGCTTAGAGTGCAAGCCTAATGCATGGAAGAGTGCACTTTTTACATTTTCAAATCGAAAATGATGCATTTAGACTCATTTCAGATCAAGTATTTTGTTGCTGAGCACACGCGTGGCGTAGAGTATGAGAACACAAAGTGTGTCTAATATCCCCCCTAAAAAAAAAAGCAAAACTGTGCATTTTGAGTAAGTGGCGCAGGTCTCATTCTCCTTCACGTAGGAAACCCATTTTCAGCAGCTTTTTGTTGTCTGAAAACTCAACCTCTCCTTCTTCAATACTTTGAATTTCTTTTCAAAACTTTGCAATCGTAATTTCGCATTCTTTTTGCAAACCTATTTTAGAAAATTTTAAGCATGAGATCTTTTTTATTCTTCTAAAAATCGCCGCCCAATGTTTGGATTTCTTTTCAGATGCAGGCTCTCCTCTTCTCTCTCTCTCTCTCTCCTCACGACTACCTCTTTCTCTCCTTAGGAAGACGGCAATTCGCTGAGGTTGGATGATTTTTGGAGGTAGGAATGATCTAATCTTTGAGTTGGCTCGAACTCCTTTGGTTTGATTTGGATTCTTTCATTTTGTAGATAACATTGAGAGGCCAATCCCTTGATATTAAGCGGTTCTCTTTCGATCTTGTCGACACATTTGGTGAGTATGTTCTCTTCTTCAACTCTCTATCTATGATGAAGTTTGGATTTGAGATTTCAAAATTTTCAGATCTGTTTTGAGTTGTGGCAGGGTGATAATAGGTGGGATTTTTAGGGAGATTTCATGTTTGATAAAGATGGGTGCTGTTGGAATTTTACCATTTAGTTTATAATAGAGATATATTGGATTAAGTTACAAAGATGGTGTATTAGGGGCTGTCCAAATTTTACAATGTGGATTATGTGATGGTTTCTAAGGCTAAGAGCGTTCCTAAGGAGATGCTTTAGCTAACGTATTAGTTTAATTATTTTAGAGTTGTATAGAATGATTTGAACTCCATGTTGGTATTGATGAATGATTTTTAAATTTATTTAGGTTCTGTTGATTGTTCAGTAATCTTTTGAGGAATTTAGGCTTCGGGTTAAGCTTTGAGGTAAGTGGTCTTTCAATGAGATTTTTTTATGAAATTCTTATGTTGTGAAAAATAAGTGCACAATTTTTAAATATTTCTTTTACAAATCAAAATCCGTTCGAATGAGTTATTGTACAATTCTTAGATCTTTGAAAATGTTGGATTTTAAAATGGCATTGTATTTTAAACAATTTTATGATCAAGCGTAATTGAACGAATTTTTAGTAAAAAATGAGATTTCACAAACTCAATTTGAAATGGTTGGCTATTTTGTGAAAATTTGTGTTGTGAGCATACTATCAAGCTATCCTTGTGCTTGTAACCATTGAGGTCTGTGTGACCATTGATAATTTCATGTGATTGAGATTGCTTGGCTTTGTGACCATTGAGATATTTTAATTTCACTATGTTATAAATTACGTTTTCAATTGGTATTGCTCACTACATTTTTCTTAATCTTGGTTATGTTTATAAAACTGTCATTTTCCCTACCCCCATTGATTGCTACTTACTGAGCTAGTTGTAGCTCACCACTTTACTTCCTATCTTTCAGATTTAGCGGTCAGTGGCAGAGTAGTAGGAGATCTCGAGTTGTAGTTTTTAAAAAGGTCGCAAGTTGCAGTGTTATCGAATAAAGAGTTCTTTGGAGACTTTAATAATAATTGCATTAATTTAGAGACTTTAGTAATTTTATTTTATTTGGGAAAACTATTTATTTGGATCCGTTGTTAATTGTGAGATTTGAGGATTTTGAAGTAGCGCTCTGAGTAAACTCTTGGGTATTATATTTATTCTTATGTTTCGGTTGGATTCTGAGTTTGGATTATTATATTTAAGAGATAGAATAGAAGTTTCTTTTGTGTTTTCTTGGTTGGAAATATTGCTTGTAAGCAGGGTAGATAG
>CM025849.1:21743539-21805214 GCA_003952965.2 Morella rubra | reverse complement strand
GGAGCCGACATGCTTTTAGTGTACATTACAAAAGTGATATGCTTTTGAAATTTTACCATATAGTTTTATAATGGAGATATGTGTGGATTAAAAAGATGGTGTTTTAAGGGCTGTCCAGATTTTTCAATGTGGATTTTGTAATAGTTTCTAGTGCTAAGTGCGTTCCTAAGGAGATATTTTAGCTAACGTAGTAATTTAATTATTTTAGAGTTGTAAATGAAGATTCAGAACTCCATGTTAGTATTGATTAATGATATTTAAATTTATTTAGGTTTTGATTGTTTATTCAGCAATCTTTTGAAGAACTTTAGGCTTGGGTTAAGATTTGAGGTAAGTGGTCTTTCAATGAGATTTTTTTGTGAAATTCATTAATTTTAGAACAAATGTTATTTTTTGTGGTAAAGTGGAAACTGATGTGTATATGAGTGCTTCTTTTGTTACAACACTAATTTAATTGTAGAACAACTGTAAATGTTTGTAGAAAAATTTGCACTGATGTGCTTAGAGAGAATTTGTTATTGTTGTCCACTTGTTCTTGGTTATTGCTTATGTTTTGGAATTGATATTTTGTTATAGTATTTGGTTTTGGTTTTAGATCACCTATGGTATTGGTCTTGGATTTTGGACTTAGATTTGGTTTAGGATTGGAATTGGTATTATGTATTGGTAGTTGGTATTGGACTTGGATTTCGATTTGGTATTTGATTTTGGATTTGAATTTTACTATTGGTATTTGTTATTGGTAGTTGGTATTGGATTTGAATTTGGAATTGGTATTATGTATTTGTAGTTGGTATTTTCCCGATTTGTATTAAATGTATCGGGTTAGTTGATATTGGAACTTAAAAGACTTGGAATTTGTTTGTATTTGGTTTTTGGTTTTGGAATTGGAATTTGTATTTGGTTTGGATTTGACCATGTTTTTGGTATTTGTTATTAGTAGTTGGTACTGCATTTTGATTTGGAATTGGTATTATGTATTTGTAGTTGGTATTGGACTTGGATTTGGATTTGGTATTTGGATTTGTTATTTTTTTTGGATTTGGAATTTTATTTGTTGGTATTTGGATTTGGATTGTTATTGTAGTTGGTTATTGAATTGTATTTTTTATTGGATTTGGATTTGGAATTGGTATTTAGTATTGGTGGTTGGCAAAGGTTTCGGTGTTGGTAATTGTATTTGATTTTGGAATTGGTAATTTATAGGGTCTTGAAATTGGTAATTGGCAGAGGTATTGGAATTAATAATTGTATTTGGTTTTTGAATTGGTTTGGATTTGGCATTGGTTTATGATGTTAGAATGATTATGGTAGTTGGTATTGATGTCAATAAAATTCATAACACAAATTAACTGAACAACATTTACAAAGGTAATATTGCCCAATAATAGAACTTCATTTCATAATAGATAAACAAGTGTTTTACAAATAGACAGATCACCTATTGCCTGTCAATCCCCTTAAAAACAAAAAAATATATATATATATACCACTTTACAAGTACACTTCACCTACACATATTTGTTACTTGCTACCAATCCAATACAGCCTTACTATTCTTCCCCAACACAAATAGAAACACAAGGCAGCAATGACAAAAAAAGTGGCTAACTAATCCTACAATCTTCTCAACAGTGCAACTCCATGGCAGAAATGACAGCCAAAGAAACTCCAAATAAAATTTTGAATGTTCTTGCAGTCCGCTTCACTGGGGCCACCTCATTTTGAAGGTCCTTCACTTTCTTATTCAAATAAGGTCCCACCTCCATCCCACGTGGGCAAACCGAAGGATCAAACCAACAAAAGTAGTTGCAATGCCCACTTTTCTGTAAAAACAATAAAAAGGTCGGTCAAAATACACAAGGCAGTTGAACTCAACCATGAATTATGACACATACTTTTTGAAGTTCCATCAAACTTTGCACAATTATAGAAACGTCTTCCTGGGTTAAAATCATTCCACGAGGCCTTCAGGGGTGCTTTCAGACCACAGCTGCAAACCTTAGCATTGTATGGTCCATGAATTTTGAGTGATGGTGATGATATATTGTTGCTAACAATAGTGGGAAAAGAAAATCATCAATGGTACAGCTATTGCTAATAGTTTGATGCCAAAACTAAAGCAGATTTACCCATGAGGTTTTGGTGCACATCATGTCAAGAACATTGCTCCTAGTAGTGTTGCAGATTCCATATCATATGAAAATATGGTCAAGTTAGGGTAAGACACACCCAGCTAGAAAGGTTCGATGAGAACTAGTAATGGTTTAGGGTTATCAAAACCACAAAGGATTGCACCATGTATTCAAGTAATTAAGGTACCAGGGGCTACTCGATACATTGGTGGTAATAATTCCAAACATTAACAACTTACATAATCCTTCAAGCAAATAATGTTGTGCTCCAAAAAGAATATGGAGTTTCAACATAGAAACCAAAGAGAAGGTTAGGAAACAATATTCTAGCCAAACAAAGCCAAAGGCCTAAATTCTTGAATTACTTGCAAATCATTATGATGGAAGTCAGCTGCATTATCTTCAATTGCATCCAAGACAGAGAGACATAGAAAATAAATCAACTTCTACCAACCTTCATGAAGGGGAGAAACTTGATTTAATTACTCTGGCAAAGTATCCTGGATACAAAATCAACCCCAGCCATTCCATTTTCCATGAAAAAGGACAACCGAAAGACAAAATAAAAAAGGTAAAAAGAAAAGCAAAAAAATTACCATAACAACAACTTTTGCCATGTTTACCATGAAGACACAAACAAACAAACATCTTTTAGTGTACAAAATGATATGCCAAAGAGTCCTTCAACGTGGATTACATGCATAACCAAGATTGGAGACAGGAGTTGTACAGAACCAGTGTAGATGGAGGGAAAATATGTGGATGGAGGGAAGGTTGACGCAAGACTTAAAAATTTATTACTTGTATTTTGTTACAGCACTCATGTAATTTTAGAAAAATGTTATTTTTTGTGGTAAAGTGGAAACTGATGTGTATATGAGTGCTTCTTTTGTTACAACACTAATTTAATTGTAGAACAACTGTAAATGTTTGTAGAAAAATTTGCACTGATGTGCTAGAGAGAATTTGTTATTGTTGTCCACTTGTTCTTGGTTATTGCTTATGTTTTGGAATTGATATTTTGTTATAGTATTTGGTTTTGGTTTTAGATCACCTATGGTATTGGTCTTGGATTTTGGACTTAATTTGGTTTAGGATTGGAATTGGTATTATGTATTGGTAGTTGGTATTGGACCTTTGCATCTTCAATCATATCCAATAACAAAATATATCAAAAAAATTTTGTCAATCATAATAGAATTACAAACAGCCAATACGCACCCACAAAAGGATTGCACCATGTATTCAAGTAATTAAGGTACCAGGGGCTACTCGATACATTGGTGGTAATAATTCCAAACATTAACAACTTACATAATCCTTCAAGCAAATAATGTTGTGCTCCAAAAAGAATATGGAGTTTCAACATAGAAACCAAAGAGAAGGTTAGGAAACAATATTCTAGCCAAACAAAGCCAAAGGCCTAAATTCTTGAATTACTTGCAAATCATTATGATGGAAGTCAGCTGCATTATCTTCAATTGCATCCAAGACAGAGAGACATAGAAAATAAATCAACTTCTACCAACCTTCATGAAGGGGAGAAACTTGATTTAATTACTCTGGCAAAGTATCCTGGATACAAAATCAACCCCAGCCATTCCATTTTCCATGAAAAAGGACAACCGAAAGACAAAATAAAAAAGGTAAAAAGAAAAGCAAAAAAATTACCATAACAACAACTTTTGCCATGTTTACCATGAGACACAAACAAACAAACATCCAAAATAGCCAAAAAACGTAACATGCATAAAGAAGACTACAAAACTATAGAAAGCAAACAATTATTTCTGGAAAGAGCACTTCCGAATTGATTAGCTAAAAAAGTGGGAAGTTGTAGCAAAGTTTATCTAACCTGCATCTTCAATCATATCCAATAACAAAATATATCAAAAAAAGTCAATCATAATAGAATTACAAACAGCCAATACGCACCCACAAAGATAGCAAAAAAACGTAAGCAAAAACCTTATTGCAAATGACCTGATTGCATAAGAAAAGTTCCAGGACATATCACCCTTCAAACAGCTAGCATAATATAACTAGAATCTTGAAGAGAAAAAATATGCCCAACCCACTTCTTCTTTCCCATCCGAGACTGAAACTCAGAGAGCAAAATCAAATACAAAGGAATGGGAAACACATTGAACTCAGCCCAAAACGAGCCAAACCTTACCAACAAAGTCAATGCCCGTACTCAGCAGAACCATAACACGAAACAATTGAGCGAATGATAGATTTGAACCTAGAAAAAGCAATAAAGTAACAAACCCACACCTAAACCCAAATACTAACCGTCCCTCAGCCATTGTTGAAGTAGAGCAGAACGTTCCTCTTAATTGAGATGGAAGAAGACCTCCCCTTAATGAAACAGTTCCTTTGGACTCCATAAATGCGTTTTCCCTTAATGAAACGGTTCATTTAGACTCCATGACTACAATTAAACGGGTCTATGCATTAAACAGTTCGTTTAGGCAGAGCAGCATACGGTCTGCCGTTTAGTCTGCAATAAACGATGCGTTATGTTTAAATTGGATCTGACGTGTTATTTGCCTGACGTGTGGAATGTGCTAAAATGTTGACGTGACATTGGGTTCCGTTAAATGGATTGACGAAACATAGACGGCAGGACCAAATCATCACGAGGGTATGGACTGAGTGACCATATTGTAAAAAAATGAAACCTAGTGACTAAATCGTCAGCGTGGTATAAACCTAGTGACCATATTCCCAATTTTCTTAATTTTTGCTTGAAATTTATTTTCCAATCTAGTGTCGAGGCCATCTTATTTGTACCTTGACTAATCTCCGAGGCTTCAAATTTTCATTATAATCAAAATAAGCATAGTCAAAATGTAATAACATATTCTAAAACTTAAAAAAGAAAAAAATTATAAACTTTAACTTAATTGTTAAAAGCCAAATTTTCATCAATTATGCTAATTGAACGGACGTTCGAGTAAAAGTCATCAATTATTATATCAGTACTAAAATCTTGTGCGGCCGAATGCAATCAAAGTTTAAAATCTTCGAATAAAGGGCTCATAAATTATTGACAAAGGCACAAAGCAATGTCAAAATCTAGTTAGAACAACATAGGCACACACAAATAATAGAACAATAATATTTTATTAGAAAATAATAATGAAATGAGTATGTTTTCAGAAAAAAGGAGAAAATAATAATTAAATGTAATAATTATTATATTTAGAATTCTAACTTTAAAGATAACTTTTTTTATGTGCAAAGCAAAAAGTTTGTTGTATTCCAAGAGTTGAAGTATGAAGTTTGTTATTTTGTTCATATGAGAAAAATAGTGGGAGAAAGAAAAAGAGAGAGAGAGAGAGAGAGAGAGAGAGAGAGAGAGAGAGGAGAGAGAGAGAGAGAGAGAGAGAGAGAGCATTAAGAGAAAATCTAAAAAATTTGGAGAGGCCATTGAGAGTAGAAGTGAGAGAGAAAAAAGATGAATTTTAGAAAAGAGGGAGAAGAAAGAAAAGTAAAAAAGACACTTTAGAAGAGAGAGAGAGAGAGAGAGGCTCTAGAAAAGAGGCAGGGAGAGAGGAACTTTAGAAAAAAAAATGAGAGAGAGAGAAAAACGCTCTAGAAAAAAGGCAAGGGAGAGAGGAACTTTAGAAAAAAAAATGAAGGGAGAGGAATTTTAGAAAAAAGGGAGTGAGAGAAAAGTTAAAAAGATAAACTCTTTAGTATTCTTTTCTTTAAAAAACTAGAGGGCTCACATATAAAGTAGCTATTCCCTCTCTCATGCTTTTTCATTTTCTCGTGTTTATTTCTCCAAAAAATTTTAGGGGGATCATTACAAAGATTACTACCAAATTTTCCCTTATATTAAAAAAAATTTGCAAAAATTTGAAATTTTGGCCATGTATAAAAAAATTTCCAAAAAGTTTAGGGAGCCCTTGTCCCCCCACAGGTTCTTCCTTCCATATCTTCGAGGTTTTAATGAGGGTAGACCAAGAGCAAAGGGTGACAGAAGATGCTCGCATATTTACTGAACAAGATGTAGCAGTGCAAAGATATGTTGCTCAAGTCGTTCAGGTTTAGCTTCCTACTTTTTTTTGACATTTGGTATTTGCTTTTCTTGTGGTTGGGAGTATTGCATCATATGCTGGCTTTGTCGAACTGTATGGTGAAAATTTTCCAAGGGTCAATCTTTGCTAAGAAGTCAGCAAAATGTTTCTCTTCAGACATTATGTTAATATAAAGAGCATACCTCTGTATCTAAAGTTTGGTTGTTTGTATATCACTTTTACTCTTTCACAGCTAATCCATCAAAGTCATGGACACAAATCTGAAAATGATTCTTGTTCTGCACACACGAACCATTTTAGTTTACTTTCCTTGTAAGATTCATTTAGCCATATATGTGATGCCATAATCTCAAAATTATCTATCTTGACCAAGATGATTTTTCCTAGACATGTTTTCGTTGCTCAATAATCTTCTGCTTAGGTCTTTTTGTAAGTCTAAGGATTAAGGCAACCAAGAGGGGGGGGTGAATTGAGTTTCTAAACTTTTTCCTTTTAACCCCCAAAGTCGTGTTTGCAAAGTAAAGACTATTTAGCACAAATATTAAAACAAGTATTGATGCAATAAGTAAATAAGTGCTAAATGTAAAGTAGGGATTTAGAAAGCAAACATGATTTTTAGGTGGTTCTGCAAACCTGCCTATATCCACCCCTCAAGTTCCTTTGCCGAGCCTTGAGGTTTTCCACTATCTTCAAATAGTGTACACTCTAGCTTCTGGTGCTAGAGAACCTACAAGTGTTTTCCGGCTCAACACTCAAACCCAAGTGATTTTTCGGGCTCACAACTCACAATCTAAGCAAGCTTGAGATATACCATCTCTAAGCTTCTTCTTTAGTGAACAACCTCACTAAAGGAATCACCTCTTTGATAGGAAGATACAAGAATAAACTCTCTCAAAGAGTGGATATGAAAATGGAAAGCTCTATCTCTTTGATTCACACAATGACAAGGATAAGAAAGTGTAATTGTGTGAATGATATGAGAAATATGAAATAAAAGGTTTAAGATATTTCTCAAGCTATGTAAATGATATGTGGTCGTTCTCTCTTTTTTGAGACAATAGGAAGTCTTTATATAGGCCACATGAGAAAACTAGCCGTTTCTAGCCGTTGAGGTCGATCTGACAATTTTACTGTTGTACCGGTCGACCACTTCATGTCACGGTCGACCGTTTAACTAGTCGTTACTCAACGGTCATAAAATTTGAATGCTGTCAAATTTTATCCCATCATCCGTTCATGTAGTGGTCGACCGCTACAAATCATTTTCATAGACCGCTACAACTAAAAAACCCCGTTTTAATGTTTTTGAAATCTCACTTCAAAAACCTTCCCAAAAATAACCAAGGCTTTAAAGTTTATATAGGGATGTTTCGAAATCATTTAAATTGTATTTTTGTTGTCAAACATGTGATAAGAAGATTATGCACAGTTTGAAAAATATGCAAGTGTGATTCAAATCTTTGTCAAAAGTGAAACTAAGAATTACAAGATTATACCCTATGGTCTTGAATCTTCACTTTTGAGCTCCTTGCATCTTTTTGATCTTCAATCTTCTTGTCTTTGGCTCTTTGATAAAAATGTCTTTGTCTTTGAAGATGTCCATTTTGTAAACTTAATCCATTTATTGAAATCATCAAAATATCGATTGTGAATAAAAGCCAACAATCTCCATTTTTTATGATGACAATAAATTGATAGTTTTGGGATGACTCCCCCTATCTTTTGCAATTGGACAATCATTTGAAACTTGAGACAAAGCATTAGTAGCCAATATTTATAATCCAATTCAAAAAAAGAATATATAGTCATTAAAACTATCAAAAAGACAAAGGATATAAACTAAAATGGATCACCTAAAATTTGATAAAAAAAATTACGATATATGCACGTATTATCCATTAATTCCCCAAACATACATTCTACCAATATCCATCACACTATCAAAGGGAATACAAGTATATCGACATTAAGAAATCTCTCCCTTTGTCAATCAAAAAATGAATGCATGGATAGAACTCAAATAATCATTTTCATTTAAGAGAAAATCCAAAAGAACAACTTGGGCTTTTAAATGACAATCTCATTGAAATGGTATAGAGGATGACTAATGGGGACTCAAGAGTCCATCGCTATTACGATAGTAGCCCACCGAGTGGGTTTGTACCAACCTCTTAGCTACCAATGACAATTTAAAGGTCATTCTCAACCAAAAAAATTTAAGCTCACAAAATCTCATAAAAGTTCATGATTTTGTAAAAATGTCATTTTAGAGATGTTCTATTTTGATAAATGCAAGAAATATGTCAAAGATGAATACATTTGCATTTTTAAGATTAACACATAAGAAATCATCATACAATCAACCAACAATTTAGAACATATTCTCAATCAAGGATTTAGAAGTTACCAAAGGTTTTCCCCTTAGCATTTGTCCTCAAATGTCACAAGCCTTCTTGATAGGCAAGTTTCATCCAAGTACCTTTATTGCTCCATCCTTCTAATCCTAAAAAGGAATCAAGAAATATTTTTGGTACCCAAGCTTTCTTGGTCCTTCGGTGTTAGCCTTGGTTCCTTTTGGAACCCATGTCTTCTTGAGAGTCTTGCTCCCAAGTTTCTTCAATGCACAATAAAAAATTAGATGCCCATCTTTGTTGCAAAAATGGCATGTTTGAGTAGGTGCACAAAAAGACTTAGCCTTCAAAAAATAATTCTTAAAATATTTTTGGTGAATAGAAGGCTTGTAGCCTAAGCCACTTTTGTCAAAGACACATCTTTGACTACCAAGAATCAAATCCAAAGATTTCTTTTCCTTGAGTGAACTTTCAAGGATTTTGCTTTGAGAAACAATTTTTTTGTTCAAAGCAACTTTCTCTTTTCAAATTCTAAAGCTTTTTGTTGGAGTAAATCATTTTCAAGCTTTAGAGTATTTCGCTCATTTTCTAATAAATCAATTTCTTTTGAGATCAAAATGAGTTTCTTTTTCAAGGATGTATATTTTGAACCAAGTTTTTCAAATTGACAAAGAAGTTCATCAAAGGCATTTTGAAGTTCAATATAAGAAAGTTTAGGTTCATCATCCAAAGTATACCTCATCATCATTCTCAAAGCCATGAGGCACATGTTAAATTTCTCATCTTCTTCTTCAAGGAGGAGCTTTCATCGTTAATTTTTCAAGATGTCTTCTTGTATTTGAGGCTTCTCTTCTCTTTCTTTCTTTCTTTTGAGGAAGTTCTTGAACTTTCTAGTCATCAAGACTATGTCTTCCTCATCTTTGATTATGGAAGATTTGAGAGCGATCCTCATCTTCTTCTTGCTCTCATCTTCATTTTTGAGCATTTGGATTCATGGGTCATGAGGAATCCAGAAACTCTTCTAGAGGAGCTTGGTGAGATCTTTGGCTCTTGAATGCGGTCACCTTTGCTCCCATGACTTTGGTAGTGACCTAAGGATTTTTCTCACCAAATCCGAGTTAGTATAAGATTTACCAAGTGCATTCAAAGCATTTATAATGTTGGTAAATCTAGTATACATGTCACTAATGGATTCTTCGGTGTCATTTTAAATAAGTTATGGACAAACATACTAATTTTGGACTCTTTGACTTGGTTTGTCCCTTCATGTGTAATCTCTAGAGCATGCCAAATTTCCTTAGCATTTGTGCAAGAAGATATTCTATTAAACTCTCCTCTATCTAAAGCACAATATAATATGTTCATAGCTCTTGCATCTAGAGAGATTTTCTTTTTGTCATTTGCATCATATTCATTTTCGTTCTTGGGAGACTCCAACCTCTCCAACTTTTTTTGTAGGAATATGTGGACCATTCAATATGCATAACCACAAATCATAATCAATAGATTGAAAATAAATACTCATCCTAACTTTCCAATATGCATAATCACTACCATTAAAGAATGGTGGTCTAAGTGTGGAAAGTCCTTCAACTTGAGTGTTGAAGCTTGAAGTTGCCATTCTAACTCAAGATTTTTAAATCTTGTATAACGAGCACCAAGCTCTGATACCAATTGTAAGTCCAAGGATTAAGGCAACCCAAGAGGGGTGAATTGGGTTTCCAAACTTTTTCGCTTTTAACCCCCAAAGTCGTGTTTGCAAAGTAAAGACTATTTTAGCATAAGTATTGATGCAATAAGTAAATAAGTGCTAAATGTAAGAGTAGGGTTAGAGAAGCAAACGAGATTTTTAGGTGGTTCGGCAAACCGCCTACATCCACCCCTCAAGCTCCTTTACACGAGCCTTGAGGTTTTTCCACTATCTTCAAATACTGTACACTCTAGCTTCTGGGTGCTAGAGAACCTTACAAGTGTTTTCCCGGGCTCAACACTCAAACCCAAGTGATTTTTTAGGCTCACCACTCACAACCTAACAAGTTCGAGATATACCCTCTCTAAGCTTCTTCTTTAGTGAACAACCTCACTAAAGGAATCACCTCTTTGAATATGAAGATACAAGAACAAACTCTCTCAAAGAGTGGATATGAAAATGGAAAGCTCTATCTCTTTGATTCACACAATGACAAGGATAAGAAAGTGCAATTTGTGTGAATATTAGCCGTTTATAGCTGTTAAGGGTCGATCTGACAATTTTACCATTGTACCGGTCGACCGCTTCATGTACTGGTCACCGCTTCAACTAGCGTTGCCAACAGTCATAAAATTTGAATGCTGTCAAATTTTGTCCTACATCATCCGCTTCATGTAGCGGTCGACCGTTACAATCATTTTCATAGATCGCTATAATTAAAAGCCCCTTTTTAAATTTTTGAAATCCCATTTCAAAAATCAACTTCCCAAAAGTATAACCAAGGCTTGAGAGTTTATATAGGGATGATTTGAAATCATTGAAAGCGTATTTTGGTTGTCAAACATGTGATAAGAAGATTATGCACGGTTTGAAAAATATGCAAGTGTTTGATTCAAATCCTTGTCAAAAGTGAAACTAAGAGTTACAAGGTTATACCCTATGGTCTTGAATCTTCACTTTTGAGCTCCTTGCATCTTCTTGATCCTCAATCTTTTTGTCTTTGGCTCTTTGATAAAAATGTCTTTGTATTTGAAGATGTCCATTTTGTAAAATCCATTTATTGAAATCATCAAAATATCGATTGTGAACAAAAGTCAACACCTTTATCCATAGTAAAAATATGAAGAGGCCACTAGATCGCTTACTGAAATGGAGAAGAGAGTAGTTATGGCATAATTTATGTTGGAGACTACCCTGCAGTACCATTTTGGCCAAGTTAAAGCACAACCCTCTCCATGGTGTGCATTTGATTGTAGATTATGTTTTGTAACCCAATCATATCAGTTGTTCAGGGGCGGCTCTAAGGTAATTGGGAGACTTAGGCCAAACTCTAAAGTGAGGCCTTTTATAATAATTTGAAAAATAATATATTTAAGAAATAATATATTAGTAAAAATTAGTAAAAAATATTCTTATAATTGTTTGAAATTCAAAATTACTCATCAAAGTGTTATATTCTAGATTTCATAATATATCATTTTCAATTGATAATATTACTAATCCATTTAATCTTTCATGATCTTAAATAAGATTTTATTAATGATAACTAAAATAAATATTTAAAATAAAATTAAAGTAAAACGTTTAGAATAATAGCATCTAGGACTTTAATGATGAAAGATAAGAGTTGAGAAGCACCAATAAATGATAAGAATGAAGAACAAAATGGTTGAGAGAGGATTTTTGGGTATTTTTGGTACTTGACAAATATTGTCTTAAGCAAATTTAAGTCCTTTTAATGATAGATTTTTAGTTGTTAGTTAAGGCTTAAATAGCTAGCAATATCTAAAGGTAAAAAAATTAAACAAATAAAGAGATTGAATTGTCTCTATAGGGTTTCTTTAAATTAATTGCAATTAATATCTTTAAATAAGAAGATTTTATAGAGTTGAACTGAGACTTTATAAATACGTAGCATAAAAAGTGAAAAGTTAATGCTCCTTCAATCAAGTAGATTTAATAGGCCTCTTCAATCAATATGCTCTTTAAGTTATGTTTTTTAGGCCTTAATATTAAATTTTCTTTAAATATACCATTAAAGAAAATGTTATTTAAAGAAATATTTGAATTGGAGACCTCCTAAATTTGGAAAAAAGTTAATTAATGCTCCTTCAATCAAGGAGATTTAATAGGCCACTTCAATCAATATACTCTTTAGTTAAGTTTCTTAGGCTTTAATGTTTAAATTTTCTTTAAATATACTATCAAAAAATTGTTGAATTTGGGGCCTCCTAATTTTGGGGGCCCCAGGCAACCACCTAAGCTGCCTATAGCTAGAGCTGGCCCTGCAGTTGTGGATAAGAACTAATCATTACTTATTTATGTTAGTTTTGACATTTTGTATCAAATTTTTGTTGCTGTTTCTTTTCTTTATTTTTCCGATGATTTCTCTTTTGCCTCTTCATCTCTGTTTTGGAATCAGAGAAAGTAGAAACTCTTGTGTTTTGAGTTTATTTTTTTTCAATTACAGGCAGTCAAGAGGAGGTCATTGATGTGTAAAAAACGAGGAAGATTTTAGTTGGTCCTTGCTTATTGTGTTATATTTGAACCTGCTACACTTTAATTGTATAACCACTTCAGTTTTTATTCTTTGTTGAATTTTAACTTTATCTATATTCTCTCTAGACGTATCAAAAATGTTTCTTTCGCTCTTTGGATACCTACTTTAGCCGCATTCGTATGTGAGAATTAAGAAGCAATTATCATAATAGAAATGCCAACAAAAAAATTATCATAATTGACACAAATAAAAGATGTGAAAAAGCTAATTAAGCAAAAATAGAAATATGAAAAATTAATGTTTTCAATCATGTAGCAGTGCTTCATGAAATCTACTAGCGTTTTTTTCTCAATGGGCAATGTTTTAGTAAAGCTAAAAATACCTTTTGTGGCCTTTTATAGTCCATAACATTTAGCAGCGTTTGAAAAACGTTGGTGAAGATATTTTCAGCGGTGTTTGTGTTGAGATCTCACATTGCCTAGGAGAACCTAATTAAAAGATTTAATAAGAGAGCTTGGATAATCTAACTTTAAGGCATGTCTTTTGGTCTAGAACCTAGGTCCTATCAATTTGCCGTAATTGACTTTCACCTCCGTTTTTTTGAAAAACGCTGGTAAAAGATTGACTAGCGTTCTGCTGCACGTTTGCTTGGTTGAATAAACGCTAATAAAAGGATTTAGGTCTGAGCACTGTGGCCTGCTATGGTTTTGATATGATGTTCTTTTGTAGTGTTTTGTCCACAAAAAGTTAGTTGACTAACGAAAGACCGACATGGGTTTAGGGTCGAGATGTCCATTTTTGAGATTGGATAATCTATCCAGGACCCCATTCCCATGAATGAATTAGCTTTTGGTCTACGAAAAGAACTTATATGGTGCGTTTTGTTCACAAAAAAGTTAGTTGACTAACATAAGACCGACATGGATTTGGGGTTGAGATGTCCATTTTAAGGATTGGATAACCTATTTAAGACTCCGTTCCCATGAGTGAATTAGCTTTTGGTGGATGAAAAGAACCTCTATGGCTCCTTTTGTCCACAAAAAGTCAGTTGATTAACGGAAGACTGACATGTGTTTGGGGTCGAGATGTCTATTTTCGGGATTGGATAACTTATCCAGGACCCTGTACCCATGAGTGAACTAGCTTTTGGTGGACGAAAAAAACCTATTTGACTCATTTTGTCTACAAAAGTTAGTTGACTAATGAAAGACTGACATGAGTTTGAGGTTAAGATGTTCATTTTTGATATTAGATAACCTATCTAGGACCTCATTCCCATGAGTGAACTCACTTTTGGTGGACAAAAAGAACCTATAGGACTTCTTTTGTTCACAAAAAGTTAGTTGACTAATAGAAGATTGACATGAGTTTGGAGTCGAGATGTCCATTTTTGCGATTGGATAAGCTATCCAAGACCCCGTTCCCATGAATGAACTAGTTTTTGGTGGATGAAAGGAACCTATATGGCTTCTTTTGTCTAGAAAATGTTAGTCGACTACGGCATGAGTTCAGGGCAAGATGTCCATTTTCAGGATTGGATAACCTATCTTGGACCTCGTTCCCGTTAGTGAACTAGCTTTTGGTCTGCTTTTGAAACATATGGCTCTTTTTGTCCACAAAATGTTAGTTGACTAATGGAAAACCAACGTGGGTTCGAAGTTGAGATGTCTATTTTCGAAATTGAATAACCTATCACAGACCCTGTTCCCGTTAGTAGACTAGCTTTCGTACTTTGTAATCCCACCCAAGATTTTTATCTATTTAGAATATTTCGTAATAATTTTGATTATTATTATATTTTCTGAATATTTTTAGATTTTTATGTTGATAATTTTTAATTTAAGTTGTAATTTATAGCAATTAATTAGTTTTGCGAACTTATTTATATGTTTTATATAGTTTCCCTGATTTTGAATTTTTGTTTTGAATTTATTTTTTACGAATATTTATTTGTTTATTTGTTTAGTTATTTTTTATATTTTTTTAAATATCATTATGGTTTTTTTTTGAATTATTATATTTCTCCCTATTTTTGTAAATAAATTTTAATTTTATTAATTTTAAATATATTGATTAAGAAAGGGTGTAAAGTGATTGATTGACTGATAATTTGGAGTGAAAGTGATTGAGGTTTGTTGGATGCATGGGGATCCCTTGATGTTGAACTCTATAATCTTTTGTTTTTAATCAACAAAGCCGCTACTATTAACAAAAACCAAAGTAATTACAGAGATAAGACAAATATATATAAACCAAAGCCAACAACCAACTCCTAAGGAGGCTCAAAACCCTCAGTTACCCAAGGAGACCTTTGATGGTGCCCATGAAACTCGGGAAAGCATCCCTCCTTGAGTGAGGAAGCAGCCCATTGGGTAAGATTGTGTGCAGCCACATTCGCATACCTGAGAGAAAATAAACATGGGTGGAAAGGAGATGAGTGAAACTAGGCCTGAATCCGAGATATGAGATGCACAATTTTCCACGGGCAATCGACAATGTTCCTTCCAATCGAATCCATAACAATACATGAGTCACGTTTAAATAGAACATGAGACCAATCCATACGAGCAGCAATATTAACTCCCAACCACAAGGCCTTTGCCTCTCCCACCAGCGGGTCGACAACATCAAGTAACTTAGTTTCCACGTGGAGAAAAACGCCCTGGAAATCACGGCACACACAAGTTGCCGTAGCAAAAGTAGGACGAATTGCTACATCTACATTTATCTTGATGCCACCCGATTCAGGGGATAGCCACTATGGGGAAAGAGCTGGGTATGCGACTGCCATGCAACAACTGTAATTCCTAGGATTAAGGCAACTAAGAAGAGGGTGAATTGAGTTTATCAACTTTTTCGGTTTTAACCCCCAAAAATAGAGTTTGCAAAGCAAAAGATAAGTGCTAAATGTAAAGAGTAGGATTCATGATATTTTAAATAAGTAAATAAGTGCTAAGTATAAAGAGCAGAGCTAGTAAAAAATATGATATTTTTAGTTAGTTCGGCAAACCTTGCCTACATCCACCCCTCAAGCTCTTTCCAAGCTTTGAAGTTTTCTCCACTATCTTCTAAATAGTGTATATTCTAACTTTCGGATGCTAGAGAACCTTACAAGTGTTTTTCTGGGCTCAACACTCACAACCCAACTGAACTTGAGATATGCCCTTTCTAAGCTCCTTCTTTAGTGAACAACCCTCACTAAAGGAATCACCTTTTATGAATAAGAAGATACAAGTATTTAACTCTCTCAAAGAGTAGATAAGAAAAATGGAAAGCTCTATCTCTTTTTATTCATACAATGACAAGGATATGAAAGTGTAATTTGTGTAAATGATATGAAAAATATAAATAAAAATGTTTTAAATCTTTCTCAAGCTATAAAAATGATATATTATCGTTCTCTTTCTTTTATGAGACCTTATGAGGGTCCTTATATAGGATACATATCAAAACTAGCCATTTCTAGCTGTTGGGGGTCGATTTAACAATTTTATTGTTATACCAGTCGACCGCTATCATGAACCAATCGACCATTACAATTAGCCGTTGCCCAACAGTCATTAAATTTGACTGCTATCAAATTTTGCCCTTCGGGAGTCAATCGACCGCTACAGAGCATTTTCATCAACCACTACAGTTGGTCAACCGCTTAATATAGCGGTTGATCGTTATAGATCATTTCATAGATCACTATAATTAAAAAGCTCATTTTTAACATTTTTGAAATCCCAATTTCAAAAACCAACTCCCCATAAGTATAACTAAGGTTTGAGAGTTTATATAGGGATGATTTGAAAAAACTTAAGGCGTATTTTGATATCAAACTTGTGATAAGAAGATTATGCACGGTTTGAAAAATATGCATGTGCATGATTCAAATCCCTGTCAAAAGTGAAAGTAAGAGTTACAAGGTTAAGTCCTATAGTTCTGAATCTTCACTTTTGAGCTGCTTGCATCTTCTTGATCTTCAATTTTCTTGTTTTTGGTTCTTTGATAAAAATGTCTTTGTCTTTGAAGATGTCCATTTTGTAAATTTAATCCATTTATTGAAATCATCAAAATGTTGATTGTGAACAAAAGCCTACAACAAAATGCTGCAAAATAATTCGGCGAAGTTTCACCAACACTTGCGGCATCTCACATACTGAAGACTCATGCACCACTCTATTTTTTTCAAACCAAACCACATCAAGAGCATTCACAGCATAAGTTGGAAATGATGCTGGTCATCCACAGGAATACCGATGAGCGTAGGGTCTAAAAAGGTATAGAGCCAATGAACAATAGGAAAAGCAGCACATCTGTCAATAAATAAGGGCCAAGGGGCCTCTCTTCACACAAGACGACCAACTTTACAATCAAGAAACAAGTGATTATGCATTTCTAACTGGGCCTCACACAGGGGACAGAGGCTCCTCTCCAACATTGTTTGGTGAATAGCCGAATCAATGGGGGAACGAGTAGGTAAGATATTCCACGCAATCTTTCATAACAAAAGGCGCAACCGAGAATACACTTTAAACATCTAGATCAGTTTCCATTTGGCCATGGGCATAGGGCTTGTAGTAACTTCAAAAGGTAGGAAAAGGGCCCGGTACATAGTCTTAAGGGGTGTTTGTTTGCCAAAATTTCGGAGAATATTCCCCAAAATTTTGGGAATCTTTACTTTATTGAGATTTATTGGGTTTGTGAAAGGTGAAGTGTATATGTGTAAAAGTTAAAAATTTTGGAGTGTGTTTGTTTTGTTAGAAATTTCCATGTCTCAAAATGTTAGGAAAACAAACGCTCCCTTAGTAGAGTACTTAACAGTTGAATCGAGAGACCATATCTAACAATCATGGCCACCATCCAGGTGGAGGGGGGAGACAGAGTATATGTGAAATAGTCTCTGCATCAAGCCTTTGATGGAAGCTTTTTTTCGGTCCCACTGATGGGTGATTGGAGATATCAATGAGCTTACCTTCTCATGCTCCCATTTCAGAAGAACCACAGAGCGTGGTTGGGGCAGAAAATCCACCATCCCCACTACCAGGGGTCCTTCCACACCTCATTAGATTCTCCATCCCTTATTTGGCAGCAAACAATGGAGCGAAGATGAGGCCTTAATTCAAAATACCACGCCAAGCCCATGAAGCCACTCGAGAGAGTGAGACTCCCAAAAACAAGAACGGCGAAGATACTTGCTTTGCAGATAGAGACCCATAAAGATGGTTCATTAGAGAGCACATTCCATTCTTGACAAGGTAAAAGAGCCACATTCATGCGAGATAAATCCCAAATCCCAAGACCTTTCATAGACTTGGGCAGGCACATCGATTGCCAAGATTTAAGCGTCAAATGATGAGTATTGGAGGGATCGAACCCCACCAAAAATTCTTCAGACGCTGGTTGACTAACTTACACCAGCCCTCAGGGAGCAACAGAGAGCTCATAAAGTAAGACGGCATTGAAGTAGCCACCGTAGAGATAAGAGTTGTACGCCCTGCTCGGGACAACAACTTAGATTTCCAGCCCGATATCCGGTTAAAAATGCACTCTTTTAAATCATCAAGCACCTGAGACTTTGCTCTAGGGAAAATGAGAGGGAGCCCTAGATGACGCATTTTCGCTGTCTTACGTTGGAGTTGAAGGATTGTAGTAATATTCATAGTCAATTGCCGCACCATATTTTTGACGATTAAGAAGCTACTCGGACCAGCTCATGTATTTCACCAAACAGAGATTCAATTGTACAACATCTTGTAGATTAGCTCTGGAAAATAAAAGAACATCATCAGCAAAGAAAAAAATGGGTTATACAAGGGGCTGCCGAATTGATTTTAATCCCTCTATTCAACTAATGCATTTCTGCTCTAGTAAGTAAGACTAGATAATACTTCCAACACCAATAAGAATAGGAAAGGAGATAACGGTTCGCCCTGACGCAAACCTCTAGAAGCGGTGCAATGCCCGAAAGGGCTGCCCTGTATGATGAGGGAGAAGTGGGAAGTAGAAATGCATTGCTTGATCCACGACACCCAACAGGAATCAAAGCAAAAATTCCGTAAAACCGCCATAAGAAACAACTATTTCACACCGGTCATATGCCTTTTCCATATCTCCTTTTAGAGCCATCCACCACACTTTATGCTTCATGCTATGAAACAGTTCCACAGCAACCATATAATTATATTTTATGTGACAGCTCGAAATAAATGCTAATTAATAGGAATAAATCAAACGGCTTAACAAATGCTTAAGTCTATCAACTAGGATCTTAGCTATCAACTTATACAAGACATTACACAGACTAATGGGGCGGTATTTAGAAGCTTTCACTGGGCGGGCCGTTTTAGGAATGAGCACCAGATTTGTTTGATTAATTTCTGGTGGAAGGATACCAGTAACAAAAAAGTGCTGAATCATCGCTACCACATCTGCTCCAATAATACCCCAACAAGACTTGAATAAAATAGGAGTCATACCATCTGGGCCAAGCACCTTGTTAGGATTCATCTTACAAAGAGCAGCAAAAATTTCCGAAGAGGAGGGAATCGCACAAAGCATAGCATTGTCCTCCATAGACACACACGGTTCAATCAATTCCTCCAAGTCCGCAGGGAAAGCAGGCGAAGAAGAAGAATAGAGCTCTTGATAATATGCCACCAGAGAATTCCCAATCATAGACAGACCAGTCACCCAACTACCATCCGAAGTCTTTCACCGGAGAATTTGATTGCGGCAGCAACTATTAACCGTAGAGGCATGGAAATACCTCTTATTCAAGTCCGAAGAGACCAACGAGTCCACCCGTGATTTTTGCCGCCAAAAGATCTCCTCTCTTCTAAGTTGTTTGTCCAAAGCTATTTTCAAAGAGTTTACAGCAGCAAGGTTATCCTCTGACGGGGATAAACCTTGCCTATAGACAATCTCTTGAGAAAGCCGCTTCATATTGTCTTGAATATGTCCGAAAAATAGTCTATTCCATACCTAAATGGCACGACGAGGGCTCGAATTTTATGAAAAACTCAAAGTCCAAGATCACTACGAACCGTATTGTGCCAAGTCGATTCCACCACAACATAAAAGGAGTGGTCTCGAAGCCAAAATTGTTCGAATTTGAACAGTCGAGGTAGAGATGCAGCAGAGCCCCACAAGTGAAGCAATATTGGTTTATGATCAGATTGGGAAATAGGACAGTGAGTAATGTTAGCATTCGGAAATGCCAGCCTCTATTCCAAACTGCTAACACCCCTATCCAGACGTATTAATGTGAGATGTCCCAGGTCTACCATTATCCTAAGTAAACAGATTCCTTGAGAAGCCCAAATCCACTGCCCCTTGAGAATCCACAAAGGAAGAGAGCCCCCTGGCAGTAGATGCTTTCCCAGAAATTTTGGTTTCCACGACAAAAATGAGTACCAGATCTTCCTTGTGTACTAAAACCCGCAAAGCACGAATTGTAGGGCCATGAGCTAGACCCCTGCAGTTCCACGATAATCTAGTCATGGAGAGGGTAGGGGCAGATTCAGGCTTGCCACCCTAGCCTTTAGGTTCCTAGAGATCAGTAAAGCGTGAGATAATTGCTTACGTTGACTACAATGAGAAGGAGAACAGATATGAGCTGATTGAGACTTGAGCTTGCCATTGTGAACTGACCGGCCTGAGAGAGATTTGAGCTGCGCAAGGGTTGGATTCTCATCTGAGAAGAGTAATCTTCTTTGCACTTTCGCTTTGCGCACAATCCCATCCTCTACCCCACTCAACTGATCCGAATGTGGCCCTTTTAGAGACATAAACGAATATTGCTGAAGTTGCAAGGCCAGCTGGCATCTCTCTGCTTCAGCCAACCAAATGGCTTTAGTGGTAGGAGACATAGAAGAGTTAGAGATAGCAGCAGAGGGAGAGTTGTGGTTATTAAGAGCTAGCAATTCAGTATCCCCCAACGCCAAGGAGAAAGCACGGACTGGGCCATCTGGAGGATGGGAGAAAGAGGAGATAATGGGCTGGCGCTCACCCGCAAATTGAGATTCAGTAGCAAACCCACAATCACCAAGTTCCTGGATATGGGTAATTTTTTACTACCTAGGCCCAAAACGCTGCATTCTCCAACTCGGTCCAAAATCATGAGATAATGGGTTGGCTCTAGCAAAGAAGATACTGTCGGTTGGCAATTAATGCAGTGCAGAGGACGACCCTCTTCAAACCCTGCTTCCGGCACAGACCCTTCATTTGGAGCCAAATAGAGATGAGAAGTATGAGTATCTGGCGACACTGCATGATCATCAGGCAGAGAAAAGATTAAGTTCAACAGGGTGTGTTCAAAGTTAATCAAAGAGACGGTCAAGATTTAAAATAATACATCTAAGGGTTAGGATTTTACCACTTCATTTAATGAGACATGGGACAAATACAAATCCTAACACTTGGATGTATTGTTTTAAATCCTAACCGTCCCTTTGATTAACTTTGAACACGTCCTTTGGACTGAATCTTTTCTCTCATCAGGCAATGCCACGTGAGCCTAGGGCAATGAAGATGTCAAATTAGTCTTTAATGCAGGCGGCGAATCAACAGTTGGTGGAACTAGATTGAAATTTGGCTGAGGGTTAGACCAGTTTGCATATGAACCAGTAGTGTACTTCACCTTCATTGGCAGCCTAACTCCTTTACATGGCTCCGACACCGAATTTTCCTTAAAGAGAGGAGTGGTTTGGACCAAAACCTGTTTACCTTTATCAAGAGGAGACAACAGACTACCAGCAGCCTGACATTTGCTTGGACCCGAAGGAACATGAGGAACCATAGAAGAATGAATTGTAGCACCCTAATGCACAGCTCCCTGGTCCTCAAGACCCACACGTTGCACAATATTAACCTTCATACCTGGCCCTAAATCTTCATGAAAGGGGTGAGGTAGCTTAGCCTCACAAGTATTCATTAGATGATCAATCTTGCCGCACTTGCAACAGAGCTCAGATAAATGTTCGTACTTAAAAGCCACCCATATCATGGTTTCTAAATCTGGGCGAAAATAAAAACGAGAAGATAATGGCATGTAGATATCCAGCTCAACTTTAACCTGCATATATTCACTAGCATCAAACATTGAATCCCCTGCTATATCTACCTCAATGACCTCCCCTAGCTTACCCCTAGGGCTATTCAAAATCACCGGAAATTTCCAGTTCCACCTGCACCAATACTGATTCCCAGCACCCGGCCTAACCAATTTCGGTACCTATGGCCAAAAATTAGAAAATCCCGGTGGTTTTACAAGTTCCCGGGTACCTCGGCACTGGCTGGGGCAAGTATCGATAAACCGAGATTTTTTTTAAAATAAAAATAAAAAGGGGTAATGTGCCTGTTTTGCCATGGATGAGAAGCCTGTTGATGTATCTTTGAGGAGTGCCCGCTTGATATCCTTCCTTGCCTTAATACAAGGTACCTTCTTCCCCTCCCTTCCCCTCTCTTCTGCCCAGTAATTATGTATTATTGATCGTGTAACTTGATATCTAAAGAGGTATGGCTAGAATCTCAATAATTATTGAGGTGAAGAATTTGAATTATATAGACATTGTTTACAAAGGAAAGAGAATCCTATATACAAGGAAATAAACTAACGAAATAAACACCTTGTGACCCTATAGATAAGGAAATGAATAATATAGCCAAAATTCAAAAAAGCAAATAATCTAAAATCAAGGAAGAATTATGATCCTATAGATAAGGAAAGGAATAATACAACCAAAATTCAAAAAAGTAAATCATTTAAAATCAAGGGAAGAATAGAAGAGGATTCTTCCTTATCAATATGTGCACAGTGGACCAAAAAGAAAAAAAATAAATACATTTGGGCCAAGTGCGTAAAATACTCAAAAAAATAACTCAATATAAATGTCAATTAATAGGGAATCACTACCGCTAAAATCGCCACGACTAAGGGCAGGCTATTGCCCTTAATAGTGTTAGTAGGGTAGCTAATATTTGAAAACTGACTCCTCCGGTGACCATAACCGGCACCGCCACCTAGTTCGAACCACCCTACTTACTCCCAATCAACCGAGCATTAATGGAGGATAAACGATCTCAATCCAGTAGGCTGCTTTGGTAAAATCAAAATCGGGAATGACACCATTAGAAGGCCATTCACGTAGTAGCAGCAGTAACCGCAGGTTTATTATATTGCATGCGCTTGGAAACGAGGCCGCCATTCAGTGTATTAGGAGACTTCTTATGTGCTTTCTCTGGGTCCACCACAAGCTGGCAACTTAGGTCATCCCAAGACATTTGTTGAGAACGACTGATGACAAGATCCAGTTCAGACTCAAAGGGATCCATGCAGAACAGAAAAGGGACAAAACACAGAATCACAAGGAGAGGAGAGGTGGAAGGAAAAAGGAAAAGAAAGGATAAAGGAGAGATAGAGCACAGGAAATAGAAGGAAGGAACAGTGGAGCGGATAGGAGGAGAGCCGAGGCTGCTTTTGAACTCTATAGTCAGTGTGAAAGGGTTTCGCAACATTTATACTCACGAAGAATTCGAATCAACTTTTCTCTGTCTTCTCTTGCATCGGGAACATTTTTTCTTGTTTCGCCTACTTTATTCGACCAACTTTTTCTTGTTTCGCCTAAAAATAAAAAAATTATTTTTTCCCCCTATATTAAGTTAATTATCTCCTTCCAGCGGAGTCCCCCTGCTCCGAAATGTCAGACTATCTGCCAAACGAGGTTATCGTCGAAATTCTCTCCCGGCTTCCCGTGAAGTCACTGCTGAGATTCAGGTGCGTTTCCAAGACATGGTTTTCTCTCATCTCCAGCCCCCACTTCCTCGCCACCCACCTCAATCGCGCCCTTACCAACCCCCAACACCCTCCCTACCTTCTCTTCCGCCATTACGACGACCGACTCCAGAGAGAGCGCTTCACTCTTCATTCTCCCGACGATCCTTTCCCTCAGGACCAATTTACCAAACACCTCGACTTTAGTTCCCCAGCCATTCATGTGCTACTGCTTTCTCTCGACAAAGAAATTGAAGAGAATGGAGGCTTCTTTGCATATCCGTCGGATTTCTTGGAATTGCGTTGCCAATACGAGAGCACCAATCGATACTGGACCATAGTTGGTTCAGCTAACGGCCTTTTTTGCCTAAACGATTATGTTCCTAGTTTCTGTGATAGCTATGTTCTCTGGAACCCTTCCATTTGTAAAGCCTTATTTCTTCCGGACCCAAACATCGGATTGGGATCTAAAAAGCCGCTTATGCATTTTCTTGGTTTTGGTTACCACTCCGCAACGGACGATTACAAGTTGGTCAGGGTGGTTTATCTTCCAGACCCTGTTGATAAAGCTGTTAAACCTCTGGTTGAGATGTATGCCCTCCGGACTGGGGCATGGCGCTTTATAACAACTCCCGTTCCTTCCTATTTCATTGACAAGCGTGCCTCATCCATTTTCACGAATGGGTCGGTCCACTGGCTCGCGCGCACTCCGCGGCGCGAGGGTGCTTTTCGCCATTTGATTCTGTCATTCGATATGGGGGATGAAGCTTTTCATGAAATAGCTGTGCCTACGAGTTTACAAGGGATGCAGCACTTGAACATGGCTGTGGCGGTGTTTGATGGGTCGCTTGCGCTTGTCCCCTGTAACGAGGGGTGGGGGGAGGAGTCTCACTCCGTGTGGGTGATGAAAGAATATGGAGTGGCGGGATCATGGACTAAGCTGCTTGATATTGATGTTGAAGAATTAGGGAAGGTGATAGGCTTTACAAGGACTGGTAGAGTATTTGCTACCAAGGGTGAAAAGTTGATTTCTTATTACCCTGGTAGCCAAGAAACTACCGATCCTCTCATTCATGGCCCAGTAGATTCGTTTTTTCTGGATACCTATGTCGAGAGTCTTGTTCTACTAGATGCATCAGATTTATTTTTCAGACGGCAGGCGAGTTCTTCTGTTGATCGTAATAACACAGAGTAGCATGTAAACGCAAGATGTCTGATTCTTTTTACTTTTACTTGTTTAGTGTTTTTCGCTTGGTAGATCAGTACAATTGTAATGATGTCATTTTGCATGCCGCATTATAAACCCCTTTGAAAATGCTAATAACATTGCTTGTCCAAAAGTCACTAAAAAAAAACTGATTTTTAGCAGCATTCGCTAAAACACAGCTAAAGTCACTCTTTAGCGCCGTTTGTCCGTAATGGCCGCTACGAATCACCTATAGCAACGGTCTCGCTAACTGCCGCTAAAGACACCTTTAACAGTATTTTTTTACAAACGCCGCTATAGGTAAAACTTTAGCGGTCGCTGACTAAGGCTAAAGACACCCTTTAGTGGCATTTTATACAAACGCCACTAAAGATCCAATTTCTAGCAGCATTTTGCAAAAGACGCCGCTGAAAGTTAGATCTTTAACGGCGCTTTTTGAAAACAATGCTAAAAATTAGATTTTTAGTGGCATTTGTAAAAAAATGCCGCTAAAAGTTTTACCTATAGTGGTGTTTTTTTAATAAACACTATTAAAGGTCTAATTTGGATGAGCTTTGATGAATGCTGGTCTGTTGAACATAATTTGCATCAATCCAAAGTTTGACCAAGAGGAAATCATGCTACATTGAATAAGAATGGATGTTTAGATAAATCGTTTGATCACGTTATGTCATGTGTATCTTATCCTTTAACCAAAGAGAAGTTCCACCAAAGAGATAATGCTTGTTAGCCCAAGGTTGTTTTGCAAACAATCCATATTTGATTTTGATGATAACAAATTTTCTAAGTTTTTGAAGACTTTTGATTTTTATATTGTCAATCCACTTTTCTAAAGGATTATTTCAAATATTGAGGTTATCTCTCTAAAATATTTCTAAGTGGACTTGCACACCATTACACAAGTTGATGAGATCAATTTTCATATTGTAGGTGCTTGAAATTATGTTGAAATGGATTGGACACTGTCAAAGAAGTAATTTTTCTCTTAAGTGTTGATAGTGTCGACAATCATGATGTCGACACATTGCACTATTACCCGAGACAACATTTTCAGACAAAGTTTCATGGTGTCGACACATTGCACTGACACCCGATATACCTATTCCAGACCAAGTTATGGTGTCAATACATTGAAGGCTAGTGTCGACACATTGCACTGTCTCCGAAAGAACACCTTAGATCAAATTTTTGAAGTGTCAACACATGCTGATCATGTGTCGACACATACCACGGTTTTGCAGAAATCTTGGAACGTCGTCAGCTTATTCAAAATGATTAAAAAAGTCTTTTAAACCCTTCCAACGGTACAATAAAGTTACTTGAAGACCGTTGAAGTTAAAGAGAGTATATATAGAAAGAGATAGAGAGAAAAAGACAACAACCGTGCTATTTACTTTGCAATTACTTTTCAACCTAACTTCTAGAGAGAGAAGTGCTTTGAAGAAGAGAGAAGACTTCTCATACCAAGAAAGCTTGTGATTCCCCCGCCAAACTTCAGCTTTCTACATAGAATCTTGTCCTCTTGTGCACCAATATACTTTTCACTTGCTTTATATGGCTTTAAGAGCCAATCGTTGATATTCCCTTTTTACTCATCCTTTGTAAACACTTGAGTGTTTGGGTAAGCACTTGTCTTACTCGTTGGGTAGAAGAAATCCCTTAGGTTTTGGGATTTGTGAAGTGAGTTAAAGCGTGAGCTCAAAAAACGCTTTATAAAGGTTCCTTAGCACCCCGGAAGCTAAGGTGTATTTGCTATTTGAAGAATAGTGAAGGAAGCCCAAGAAAGTAAATAGCCTTGGGGGTGGACGTAGGCAAGTGTTGGCCGAACCACCTAAAATTATGGTGTTATCTTTTTAACTCTATCCCTTCTTTTTACTCGCTCATATCTCTCCTTGTTGTGTTCTATGCTTTACTATTATACTGCTCAAATTATCTTGAAAAAATTTCAAAAATTATTAAAACCCAATTCACCCCCCCTCTTGGATTGTTATTTAGACTTAAAATGCTTACTATAGTCATGTTGCTGTTGCAACAAATGGTTGATGTTCCATATTGTTTGTTTATTTGAGTATAGGTAAAGGGGCAAAAAAGGAATAGCAAATGAAGGATGTTAAGTTGAGTTTGTGTCTTGCCTCGGGGGATGAGGTGGGGTTAGATCTATTGCTTCGAGTTTTAGTCTTATTTCTTCAATGTAGTGTATGGTTGTTGTTGTTTATCGAGAGTTTACGTGGATTCTCATGTATGGGAGTATGGGTGTTTGCATTGTATAATAATTCGACAAACCTTGGTTGGTTTTTGATTGTTCAGCAGTGTCGTGTAATCTCTGTTTTTGGACAACTGATGCCATTGAGAATTGAACTGAGTCAGTCAGTGTGTCACCTCACTTATAGACTCCTCCAATGTTTTGCAAGTTGGTATGTCATTCATTAACCTCAGCGAGTCTCACACTCTCCCTCTCAGTTACAGCCAGAGGCGGAACCATGTATGGATGGTGGGGGACAGCCGCCCCCATCAACGGAAATTCCTTCAATTTTTTTCTTTTTTATATCAACCCACCCCCAACTACCCAGCCGCTCGGGCACCCAACTACCCAAGCCCAGGAGCCTAGGCCGACTCAACTGGCTTTATTTTTTTAAAAAAAAATTATAGTGGGTGAAACGACGTCGTTTCACCCTCTAGTTTAAAAAAAAAAACCAAGGTGAAACGACACCCTGGCTTAATTTGCACCCCCTTTTCAATTTTCCCCCTTCTCTCTCTCCTGATGTCCACCCTTTCTCACTCATTCTGCAGCTCCCCACCTCCCAAATCCCTGACGCCAGCGACCAGCCCGCAGCCTCCCACCGACGCTGCCTCTCCGAAGACGGTGCAGAAGTTATCCTTGGACTCTCTTTCACTCTGCCTCTTCGACATTTCCTTCCCGATCCGGCCCTTCTCTCCTCCTCCACGAAAACCATACCACAACTCTTTCTCTCTCTCCAGCTGTAGAGGTACTCTCTCAATTTTATTATGTTTCGATTAAAGTTAAACAGAATACAAATTGTTATTGTGAATTTGTGATTAATGATTATGTAACTTATGTTCCGATTAAACAAATTCATCAATTATTAATTGTTACTGTGTTTAAATTAATTGTTCTTGTGTTTAGGATTATTAAACAGATTCATTATGAAAATAAATTCATCACATTATTAGTTGTTATTGTGTTTAGGATTGTTAAACAGATTCTTATGATGAATCTATTTTAATTTTTTTATTAATAATGCGATGAATTTGATTGGGATTATTGTGAATCTTTGATTTGATTAAGATTATTAAATGTTTGTGAATTAGTTACGAATTTATTTTAATTTTTGATGAATAATGTGATGAATTTTATATTGTGATTATGAATTTGAATTATTGTGAGATTGATTTGATTTGCTATTATATTGAAATTGTTGACTTAGGTTGAAACTGTGAGATTATGAAATTAGATTGATTAATTTTGTTTTGTTCAGATAATGAATACGTTTTTGATAAAAAAAAAAAAAAAAAGCCAGCCAGCGTGGGGTCATCTAGTACTGTTAACGTGGCTGCTACTTCTGAAACGAATACTAGTTCGAAAAGAGCTCAGACTTTGTTTGTCTGGATGATATTGTTGCTGACCCAGGGTTATGTAAACCATTGAAGAATATGATGTTGGGATTAGGGATCAAGTTCGTAGAGAGTATTTGATCAAAGGTCCTTGTCAACATTTGCCATGATTTTCCTAAAAAGCAATTTGGGAATACAATGAGGGGTTTTAGGGAGTTATGGTTAAAAATAATGAGTGATTGGAATATAGTGTATCAAGGATGAGGTATATTGCTTGTGGTGTTATCTATTTATGCGACCTAGAGGAGACAAAATCCATGAGAGATGTATTTACATTTATGAGATTTAGCAAATGGAAAAAGGCTGTGGAGGTTTTTCATGAGCATGTTGGTGATGTAATAGTGCTCACAATGATACTAGAAAACAATGTGAAGATTCAAAAATCAGCGACAAAGTGTGTCGCACGTGTTATCCTCACACTGGGTTCGATGTAGAGAATGTTTATTGCATTCGTTTGACAACGATTTTAGATTGCTTTTGTCATCTTTTATTACAAGGATTAGCTTTTCGTGGTCATGATGAGTCTGAGAGTTCAATGAGGAAGAGCAACTTTCTTAAGTTCTTGGAATGGTACAACTTAAGTAAGAAAAAGGTTCGTAACACACTTGGTCATAATGCTCCTGGAAACATCCAAATGACTTCTCCTAAAACCCAGAAGGAATTAGTCAGTGCATGTGCAGCAAAAACCACACTTACCATCATTAAAGATATTGGGGACGATTTTTTTTCTCTTATGGTTGATGAGTCTCGAGATAATTCAGTGAAGGAGCAAATGACAGTGGTTTTGAGATATGTGAACAAACGTGGATAGGTGATAGAAAGGTTTATTGGTGTGGAACATGTTATCGATACTTGCTCCAAAAATTTGAAAAATGCTATAGAAAAATTGTTTGCAAGACACGGGTATCAATATCCAGGTTGAGAGGTCAAGGGTACGATGAGGCATCAAACATGTGAGGCGAGTTTAATGGGTTGAAGTCTCTCATTTTGAGGGAGAATCCTTCTGCTACCTATATTCATTGTTTTACTCACTAACTTCAATTGGTTATTGTGACTACTGCAAAAAATAACATCCAAGTTTGTATTTTTTTCTCTTACACTATGATGATTGTGAATATAGTCAGAGGTTCTTGTAAAAGGAAAGATTTTCTTCGGTAAAATCAACATGATAAGAATAGTGGAGCTATTGGATAAGGGAGATATATGTAGTGAAAGAGGCAAAAATCAATAAACTAGTCTTGCACGACCAGGTGATACTCGTTGGGGTTTATACCACATTACAATAATACGTCTCTTTAGTATGTGGTCAACAGTGTTGGATGTGCTTGAAAATATAGCAGAGGATGACACTTGCATAGAACAAAGATCCATGGCTCTGGGTATACTGGATAAGATTCAAGGCTTCGACTTTGTACTCACTTTGCATTTGTTGAAAAATATAATGGGAATTACAAATGAATTGTCACAGGTAATCACAAACACTACTAATTTTTATTCAAAAGTATTCACTATGCATTTGTTGAAAAATATAATGAGAATTACAAATGAATTGTCACAGACCTTACAATGAAAGGATTAAGACATTGTTAATGCTATGAATTTGGTTAGAATTGTGAAAGCGTCAGTTGCAGGATTTGAGGGAGATGGAATGAAATATTTTTTAGAAGAAGTCAAAACCTTTTGTATAAATCAATCATTCTATCATTGTGCCCAATATGGAAGACATTATTCTAACCTCGTGATCAGACTCTGCATGGAGGGCAAAAAATTACTTATTTGCATCGTTTTCATGTGGAAGTGTTTTGCCAAGTTATTGATTTGATCACTCAAGAGATGGATAATCGTTTCACAGAAGCAAGTTCGGAGTTACTTCTTTGTATAGCATGTCTTGATCCAAGAAACTCATTCTCAGTATTTGATCATGCTAAGTTACTTCGTCTTGTTGAGCTTTATCTAGAAGATTTCTCAGGAGTTGATTATATTATACTTAGAGATCAACTTCGAAAGTACATTTATGATGTGAGAAGTCATGACACTTTTTCTGACCTTCAAGATATTGGAGGTCTTGCTGTGAAGATGGTTGAGACAAAAAGCATACTCTATATCCATTAGTTTATCAGTTATTGAGTTGGCATTGGTCTTACCAGTTGTGACTGCAACCGTTAAGAGAGTGTTCTCTGCGATGAAGTTTATTAAAACTGACTTGTGTAATAAGATGAGAGACGAATGGATGAATAATAGTTTGGTGGTATACATCGAGAAGGAAATTTTTGAAACTATTGAGAATGAAGCTATTTTACAACATTTTCAGATTATGCAGTCCCGTAGATCCAATTGCCACCTCTCAGTATCAGCAAATAGTACAGTACGTGTATTTTAATATTTTTAGTCCTTAATTTTTGATATTTTAACTCTAAGACATTTTTTTGCATTACGTAGTAATTTTTTTTTTTTTTTGTCATTTTTCCTTAGGAGTTTGGCCCCCTTCGATTGCATTCCTAGTTCCACCACTGGTTATAGCTCACAATACATCCCACCTTTCCTAGATTTCCACTTGAAGTTCCCCTGACATTGCCAACCTCTATTGCTGTCCAAAACAAAAGGCACTTCTTTCCGGCATCATTTCACCTTTTTAAAATTCATTGGAAAGTACCTGCTGCTGCTCGTTCATGTTTACACTTACAAAATCGACCACATCATTAGGCCAATTAGTCAGCCTCTGTTGTTGCAGGTTAGTTGGTTTTGCTTGAAAGAATGTAGTCAATTCAGTAGTCAAAACTCCATTGTGTTCATGTACATATTCTCATATAGCTACGACAGTTCACTTCGGAGTGGACAACACTTGTTTACCCCCAAGGCGTGCTTGTTCAATGTCTTTTGACTTTAGTAAACCAGAATGTGTATCTACTGTTAGTGACTTTAGTTCTTATAGAATGTCCTAATTGTTTCATGTTCATCGTATTCTACTTTTAGATTATAGAAGAATTTATGATTCTGTATAGTGGGAGGAGGAAGCAACTCTATAATAAATGCAAAGATCATAGGTGATTGGTTTTTGATGCCTTTTACTCACAAGTATCAAGAAAATGTACTACAACTGCATGACTTGGCCAAGCAAGCCACACATGGATATGGGATTCCTCCTTTTACACACAAGTGTGAGAAACAATAAAAAAATTGGACCATTAGTTTCCCTTTAGTGAAGGCATTGATACTAAGTCAGAGAACTTGGAAAAGGCTTTTAGAAAAGGTTTAATATTTAAAGGGTAGCTGTTAAAGTTTCTTGTATTAATGTAGTTGCTTTTTTTTCCTTAGGTGAATGGACAAGCAAATGCAAGAAATTTCAACAATGAAGGCATGTTTTTCTTTATAGTACGTACGGGAGTAACTTATCCCCCCCCCCCCCCCCCCCCCTAAAAAAAAAAAGGTATGTTTTTTAACAGGCTTTAGCTTAATTCTCATAATTGGGGAATTTAAATTGTGGTGCACTTTTCATTTGTTCTAGAGTAGGTATTTATATTTATGGAAAATAATAATAATGTTGTAAAACTAAAGAACAATACAATCTAAAAAGCGTAACAAAGAGAGAAATAGTTATTCAAGAACTATGATGTATTCTAAATGTTGTTGTGTTGTAATATATATCAAGACTCATTTATATAGGCATAGGGTCATATATAGAATTAAAAGGAATTTAAACGGAATTAAAAGGGTACATAATGGTGGGAAAACTAACGGTTAGGGATAATAAAAAGGTGTAACGGTCATCCATAATAACCCATAGTTATAATATTCATAACACTCCCCCTTGGATGACCATACACAACGAATATGCCTCGTTAAAACCTTGCCAAGGAAAAACCAGTGAAAAAAAAACCAATGGCAAGGAAAAAGAGTACATTATTCGTGTGTACCTTTGAGTGGTAGAAGATTGCCTTATTAAAACCTTGCAAAGGAAAATCCAATGGAACAAAACCTTAACAAAGGAAAAAGAGTACAACTTGTATCAATATAGAAGACTCCCCTCAAAAGGATTGAGACGTCACATTCCAATGTTGTACACAATCTTCTTGAATGTTGCAGTTGGTAATGATTTGGTGAATAAATTTACCAAATTGTCACTTAAACGTATCTTCTTGACATCAATTTCATCACTCTTCTGGAGTTCATGAGTATAAAAGAATTTAGGTGAAATATGCTTGGTTCTATCACCTTTAATGTAACCCCCTCTGATTTTTGTGATGCAAGCAGCATTGTCTTCATACAAAATTGTCGAACTGCCTTTAACTGATTGAAGACAACGTTTTTCTTGAATATGCTAGATCACTGATTTCAACCAAACACATTGGCTTGCCTCATGAATTGCAATTATTTCAGAGTGATTCGAAGAGGTAGCAGATATTGTTTGCTTGACGGATCTCCATGAAATGGCAGTACCTCCATAGGTAAATAAATATCCAGTTTGCGATTGTCCTTTATGTGGATCAGATAAATAGCTTGCATCTGCAAAACCAACCAGCTGAGCAGTTGATTCTTTTGGATAATATAATCCTATGTCAGTGGTGCCTCGGAGATAATGTAATACTTGTTTGACTCCATTCTAATGTCTCCGAGTTGGTGCAAAACTATATCTAGCAAGCAAATTAACTGTAAATGCTATATCAGAACGAGTGCAATTTGCAAGGTATGTTAAGGCACTAACTGCACTGAGATATGGTACTTCAGGACCAAGAATCTCTTCTTCTTCATCTTTAGGACGGAATGGATCTTTCTTCACATCTAGTGATCGTACAACCATTAAAGTACTCAAAGTACGAGATTTATCCATATAAAAGTGCTTCAAGACTTTTTCAGTATATGGTGATTGATGGACAAAAATTTCACTTGGAAAATGCTTAAGCTGCAGTACGAGACAAAATTTAGTTTTTCCAAGATCTTTCATTTCAAATTCGATTTTTTAACAATTTGAAGTCTTTGTGAGCTTTGCTGGAGTCCCCACAAGATTTAAATAATCAACATGTACTGCAATTATTACGAATTCGGATTCTGATTCCTTGATAAAAACACACAGGCAAAGTATATTATTCTCATATCCCTACTTCAAGAGGTATTCACTAAGACAATGATACCACATGAGTCCGGATTGTTTTAACCCATACACAGATTTTTGCAGCTTGATAGAGTACATGCTTTTGGATGTAGAATTACATGCTTCAGGCATTTTAAATCCTTTAGGGATTTTCATGTATATATCATGGTCTAATGAACCATATAAGTATACAGTCACGTCATCCATTAATTGCATATCTAATCTTTCTGTGACTACTAAGTTGATTAAAAATTTGAACGAAATTGAATCCATTACGAGAGAATAAGTCTCTTCATAATCTCGATCTCTGTGAGAAACCTTGTGCGACAATCGTGCTTTAATCACATGACTTCATTTTTCTCATTACGTTTTCACACAAATACCCACTTATATCCAACAGCATGACATCTTCAGGGTCTGGACTATAGGTCCAAATACTTCACGTTTGGCTAGTGAGTTCAGCTCTGCTTGGATTGTTCTTTCCACATTGGCCAATCATTTCTACGTCGACATTCTTCGATAGATTGTGGTTCAATTTCATCATTACTTCTGGTAATGTCAAAAGCAATTTTGAATGAAAATATGTTGTCGACTACAATTTTGTTTCTATCCAACATTTCTCATGTACTCACATAATTTATTGAGATCTCATTATTTTCAGTAACTTTTCCTCTTCAGGAGTTATCTCTTCGGGAGCTACCACTTATGGGACTATCTCTTCAGGTGATTCTATTTCATGAAATTGTTTTCCAGGAGATTTTTCTTAAGGAGATAGATTTTTCAATTTTATTTCCTATATTGTGAGAATGGTCTCTTCAGGAGGACCAATTTCTTTCTTTTGTGTCTTCCGCTTCCAGGAATTTTATCTTTAGCACCCAGAGGTCTACCACGCCTCAAGCGTGTATTGGATTCATTTGCTACTTGTTGTTCTTCAGGAACATTAATCCGTACATGGATATTAACAGCTGGGATGTATGATTTCACAACCCTCTTATTATTTGTAAACACATCTAGTAATTGATTTATAATATATTGCAAATGAATGATCTTTTGAACTTCAAGTTCACATTGATTGGTTCGAGGATCAAAATGAGATAACGTCGAATTATTCCAAGTAATCTCATGTCGTGCTTCAGCAATGACTTTTCACCATCCAATGGTGGAAAAATGGTCTCATCAAAATGACAGTCATCAAAACATGTTTTAAAAATATCACCAATTAATGGTTCAAGATATCTAATAATGGATGGAGAATCAAAACCAACATAAATACCAAGTCTACGTTGAGGGTACATTTTAGTGCGTTGAGTGGGTGAAATTGGAACATAGACAGCAGAACCAAAAATTCGAAGATGAGAGATATTTGGAGGTTGACCAAAAGCAAGTTGAAGAGGAGAATATTTATGATAAGTAGTTGGTCTAATCCGTACCAGTGATGCAGCATGTAAAATAGCGTGTCCCCAAGCAGAAACTATAACTTTGTTCTCATAAGCAAAGGTCGAGCAATTAATTGAAGTCTTTTATGAAAGATTCAGCTAAACCATTTTGAGTATGAACATGAGGAACATAATATTCAACATCAATTCCAACAGATACATAATAGTTATTAAAAGCCTGAGATGAAAATTCAATAACATTATCTAATTGAATGCTCTTAATAGGATGATCAGGATATTTTGCTCTTAGTCTAATAATTTACGCAAGAAGTTGAGCAAATGCAATATTTTGAGTAGAAAGAAGGTAAACGTGTGACCATCTAGTAGATGTATTAATTAAAACTAAGAAATATCTAAATGGTCCACACAAGGGATGAATTGGTCCGCAAATATCTCCTTGAATTCTTTGTAAAAATGAGACTCAACAACTACCTTTGAAAGAGATGGTTTAATAATAAATTTTCTTTGAGAGCATGAACTACAAGAATAATCATTTGGTAAAAGAATATTTTGATTCTTTAAAGGATGTCCATGTGAGTTCTCAATAATTCGAAGTATCATTATAGATCCTGGATGTCCAAGTCAATCATGCCAAAGCATAAATGTCTTTGGATCAGAGCACTTCTGGTGCGTTTTGCACTTCTGGTGCATTACAATATTTGGTTCAACTATTCTTATGGTCGTATAATATAATCCGAAAGAGAAAGTAGGCAGTTTTTCCAATATAAGCTTCTGGCCCAATACTCTAGAGGTAATATAAAGAAATTCTTTACTACCTTCATTGTTAGTTTCAATGTGATAACTAGTGAATGTTTTCTCCAACATGTCTTCTTCAGTAACATTTTCTCCACATAGAATTAATTGTGAAGTGATTTTGAACAAAGCAGAATTATATTCACAAACAGATTTAAAATCTTGCAATCTCAGGTGCATCCAATTATATCGAGCTTTTGGGAGGATTATGGACTTCTGGTGCTCGTATCTCTCTTTTAAATTATTCCATAAAATAAGAGGATCTTTTACCGTAAGATATTCAGATTTCAATTCTTCATGGAGATAATAGCGTAAAAAAAATCATTGCTTTGACACGATCCTGCAGGGATGCATTATTTTCCTCTCGAATAGTATTTCTAAGATTCTTAGCATCAAGATGAATTTCAGCATCAAGGACCCATGAGAGATAATTGTTGCCTGAAATATCAAGAGCTACAAATTCAAGTTTTGCAAGATTCGACATGATCAATAACAAGCAACGAATGAATAAGTTTCTAATCCAATTACAAAAATTAATAAAGAATAAAATGTCAAATCGAATAAACTTACACAAGCTTGTGAAAGGATATAAAAATATGTAACTTCCTTGATTTCAGGAATGAACTTTTTGCAACAAGAAAGTATACTTCCTTCTCTTGTAATTTCAAGTACTTTCTTCACGATCGGTAGAGCTTCGTGCTGAGAACTTGTTGTAAAACTAAAGAACAATATGAACTATAAAGCGTAACAAAAAGAAAAAGAGAGAAATAATTCTTCAGGAACAATAATGTATTCTAAATATTGTTGCGTCTGTAATACATCTCAAGACTCATTTATATAAGCGTAGGGTCATATATAGAATTAAATGAATTTAAACGGAATTAAAAGGGTACATCATGGTGGAAAAACTAACGGTTGGGGATAATAAAAAGGTGTAACAGTCATCCATAATAACCCATAATTATAATACTTAGAACATATAAAAGGTATAATGAGTCAAGGTTTTAAGACCATTGAGCTTAGTTGAGGGAAAATTGAGTTTTAGTCTTTAGGTTTTACCTCCATTTATTTTTTAGTCCCTAAATTTTAATTTTTCAAATTTTGGTCCTTACATTTTCAATTTTTTTGACAAAAGAGACATTCTGTCAAGACTCCGTGTGTTTCTTTGATGGCAGCGCTTGCCAGATCAACATTTTGCTACGTCATTTCTAACTTAGACCAGAAAAATAACATTTTAGTCCTTAGGCTTTACCACCTTTTATTTTTTAGCCCTTAGATTTTAATTTTTCAAATTTTGGTCCTTATATTTTCAATTTTTGATAAAACAGCTCTTTCGTCAGGGTTTTGTCTGTTTCCTTAATGGCAGTGCCACATTAGCCAACAACTCAGCAGCCCCTCCAAATGACAGCATTTTTTTCACGCTTTTAGCCCAAAATTACATCATTGTCACAAGCATGATGCAACAGTGCAACCTAAGATCCTCAAGATCGGCAATGACAATTTTCTATCTATCAAGATTTAGGGTTCTTACGAAAAGGGGGAAGGAATGACTAGAGTGAATGAGTGGAATGGTGCGCATCATACTTATAAAAAATGTTGTCATTTGGGCTAAATGAGTAAAGGAGTGGAACGGTGCACATTATACTTGTGAAAAAAACAGCGTCATTTTGGGTTAATAGCGTGAATGAGTGAAACGTTGTCGTTTGGAGGGGTTGCTAAGGTGTCTGCTGATGTGGCATTACGGTTAGGAAATAGACAGAGTACTAACAGATGGGCTCTTTTGTCAAAAATTGAAAATGTAAGGACCAAAATTTGAAAAATTAAAATCTAGGGAATAAAATAATAAAAGGTGGTAAAACTTAAGGATTAAAATGTCATTTTTCGGTCTGAATTGAAAATGACGTAGCAAAATGCTAATCTGGCAAGTACTGCCTTTAAGGAAACAGATGAAGTCCTGACGAAAGGGCTCTTTTGTAAAAATTGAAAATGTAAAGACCAAAATTTAAAAAATTGAAATCTAGGAACTAAAAAATAAAAGGTGTTAAAACCTAAAGACTAAAATGTCATTTTCTCTTTCATTAAATTCATTGTTTAACTAAATCTAAATGTTAAAAAGTATAGTGAACTCCCTTTTCAAACAAGCCCGTGGGTCGAAAATTTGTTTCAAATTTTTTTTTTTAAAATAAATATGAATTTTGGGGAGAGCGCTATGTCGTTGAACTCTAGTTTTTTTTTTTCTTTATAACATCTCCTTTGCTTTGGCTCAATTTTGACATTTTTTTTATAGGTTTAATTATTAATAAAGTCACCCTATGGTATTCATTTTTAACAAATTAATCCCTAATGCACAACTTTGAATGAGATAGCTCTTGTGGTTTGCTTTTTAAACATATGGCTCCTTTCACTACAAAAAAGCAGGCTTAAAGTATTTGTCTTTTTAGCGACGGTAACTGAAAATGCCACTGTAGCACCCCTTTAGTGTGTTTGTCTACAACCGTCGCTAAAAGACACATTGCAGCGGCACTTTTTTAAAAAAAATGCTGCGAAAAGTTTGAATTTTAGCTGCGCTTTAAAAAGCATCATCAAAAGTTTGACTTTAGCAGCCTTTTGTTAAAAATGCTACCACAAGTTTGCGCTTTAGCAGTGTTTCTTAACAAATGCCGCCAAAAGTTTGACTTTTAGGTGTTGTTTGTCGCCAAAACACCGCGCTGCTAAAACTTATTTATAATGACACATTGTAAAAAACACTACTGTGTGTTTTAGTGGCGTTTTAGAGAATGCCCTGCTATTCTAAAACTTTTGGCAGTTTTTTTTTTTTTTTTTCAAAACGTCGCTATAATACATTCTATAGCAGTGTTTGTGTGAAAAACATACTAAAAGACGATTACATCATTATATATTATTCTAAGTTATTTATTTAATATTTATATTATATATTATTATATGTATATATTATATTGTATAGTAATGTCTTTGAAAAAATTTTTTAAAGACTCATTTATAAAATATGAAATTAGAGGGAATGTTATGGAAATTGAAATTGTTATATATATAACTTGGTGAGTACGTTGGTAACTTGACAACATCATCGTTGTGTATTTTTTTTATTTATTATTATATATCATTATACATTATGGGATATTATATAGATGTATGCCATGTTAATACATTGTAGCATAGTATTTGATATATTAGAATGTATTTAACAGAATATGGTGCTCTACTACATTGAAGTTATTAAGGCATAGTATAGTATGACACTCATGTATGATATTATTATAGCATGATATATCATATTATATTATGGTATATGAGTAAATCAAATATTGACTACAATAAAAGTCCATAAAATATCAAGTCACTACAAAAAAACATAGCAGCAGTCTATCACATATATACCAATTGATGTATTATAAAATATATATAGTATATATATATTATAATATATATATACCACTTAATTATTATAATGTAGAAGTATATATATAAACATTTTTCATTCAAATATATTACTTAGGACAAAGATATATTCATTAGCACAATAAGGAGGATTGGTCTATTTAGTTGTCACACATGTTTTTACATGTACACTTTTTACTTATGAAACAAGATAATTTGTTAGAAAAGTTTGCAAAATAGTTTATTCGGTTAATTACAATTTCTCCACAAACTAACACCCATTTTCAAAAACCTTCATAAACTATGACTCGTTACAACTCACCATCCTAATCTACTTGTACTGTAGCGATTATGTTCGGGACCCAGATTTCTCATTATCTTGTAAGTTTTCTGTCTCACGCAAGCAACATGTGACCCCATTCTATGTAAACATACCATTAAAATGCCATTTGTTTAAATTTGTGTTTGAGTGGCAGGAATTGAACCAGTCAGGTCCAAACCAAAAGCTTCTAAAGCAATAACATCCTTTTTCTCATAGAAAACCCCTTGCCAAGAGCAAACGAGAGCAAAAAAAATTGTAGATTTGAGAAGAAGTTAAATCCATGTTCTTAAAAGAAACTCATAGATAAAGAACCCATCTATGTTGGGTTGTTGAGAAGCCAAAAGCTTGAAGAACAGGGTGAGAACCAAAACGGAGCAAAAGAAACCTAAACCCATTGGCAAAGAGGTCTAAAACTAAGAAATAGCAGCAAATGTCCTACTAGCTCAAAACCCTCTTCGAAAGCTTCCAAACCACCACCACTCAATCATAAATGGTTCTGTGTACATCTTAGACAATACTTTCTTGGTTTCTCCAACTCTGTAAAATCTAGAAACTCACACCACCCAGTCCACAAATATTTCAGGATTACAAGAAAATATGATTCTTGGGCTTAAACTCCACTAAACACGCACACTACCCTTGCAAACATAGGGATGCCTATTGCCCAAAAAGCCCCGAAACTGATTGCAAGAACACATCTATATGTTGTAGTGTTAACAAGTGGGAATTTGAGGGATATGAATATGAAACTTCTGAGCATTCATGAGAGAATGTAATTCTTCCCTTGTCTGCCTTTGCAAGTCATTGAAAGCCAACAAAAAAACAAACATCCCAAGTGAAGGAACCCTTTTGTCTCTGTTCAAAATGCAAGGCAAGCTCTAGTTTGCTGCCCTAATTTTGTACAAAAGCTCAATTTTTTTTTTTTTATTGAGGGCAGCTTGGTATATACGCATAGGATAAGGGTCCCATGTTGCTCATGTGAGACAGGAAATGTTCAAGATAACAGAAAATCTGAGTCCCGAACGGAATCACTATAGTACACTTAGATTAGGATGGTGAGTTGTAATGAGTCATAGTTCAAGAGGGTTTTTGTGAATGGAATGTTAGTTCGTGGAGGGAAATTATAATTCACCCTAGTTTATTATTATCAAGATTAAATGACCAAGGTTATAGTGTAACCTTTTGGCTAACACTAAATCACATAATTATCAAGTTATAGTAACTATGTATTACCATACTAGTTATGGTAAAGATCATGAAGTAACATGCCATATAGTTAATGCCAAGAACTAAGAATTTTTAAATAGCAAGTATGACGTTCAAAGTACTATTAGTACTAAGTAATTTTACGTACTAAGTACTAGGCTATATACAACGCATTATACTTTTAAATTATAAGTACTATATTATTACTACCAATTATTTTAATTAAGATTATTATACTAATTATAAAAAAGAGTGTAAAATAATGTACATTGCTATGTATTTAATACTAAGCACTAAGATTTGTAAATACTGTTACAAATTATAAATTACTATTATTACTAAGTTATTTTAGGTACCAAGTTACTTTGACTACGTTTACGTAGTAGGATATATACAGTATATTATATTCTCTCATGAATGCTCAGAAGTTTCATGAAATCTACTAATGTTTTTCAATGGGCAATGTTTTTGTAAAGCTAAAAGGCTCAAAGGTCTCTGTAGTATTGACTTTTGACAAATAGGTCCTTGGGTATGCAAATCCATAAATAAATCCTTAAGGTAAGGTTTTTTAAAAAAAAGCAAGTCCTTCTGTTAGTGTGGCGTTAGTAACATAATGGAACTTTTTTAAATGACATTAAAGAGCACATAATAGCCAATTAGATCGTGACATATGTCACATAGGAACATCCAATCAAGCCACATAGATATTTATGCCATGTTAGCACAAAAAATATAAAATTGTAAAATAAAAAAATAAAAACCTAAAATTAGAAAACAAAACACTCAAATTAAAAATTCTTACAAATAGAACAAGTCTTCGACCCTTGAAAGTACTCCCATCGGCACTATCTTCCGGATCTGGAGGAAGGGGACCGGGGGTGGGGTGGGAGCTGGTCCACCCCAGGGGTAGAGCTGGAGGGGAGGGGATGTGTCAGATCAAAACGCGTACTTGAAGTACTTGGTGAAATTTGCATGGCAATATTTTGGTGCCAACCAAAACCTTGTTTTCCAGGTCAACCTCCCAGGGCTTTGCAATGTCCATCCGTAAATTGTATTGGATCGAGACAAGAGCTTTGCAGGGATAAGGGCTGCAAGATATATGTGAACTACTTTTAACGAATGATATATGACGACGCCGATACCAGTGGATACAATGGCAGTAGAGTGAAAATCAGGGAGAGGGAGGAGGAGGAGAGATAGCAGGCTACGAGGATTCTAGCCCCGGGGTGGACCCACCACCGGTCTCCCTCCTCTAGATCTGGCAGACAGTGCCGACGGGGGAGCGGTTGGGGGGTGGTGCAGACAGAGCCAACGAGTTTTTGAGGTTTTTTTTTTTCTTTTCAATTTTGGTGTTTTAATTGTTTTATTTCAGAATTTTAAATGGAGGGTTTGTTTTCTAATTTCAGATTTTATTTCTTTATATTGTTATATGTTTATGTTGCCGTGGCATAAATATCTGTGTCATGATATAATTGGCTATTACGTGGCTCATTAATACCATTTAAGAAGTTTCCGTTATGTTACTAACGCTACACTAATAGAAGGACTTGCTTTTTAAAAAAACCTTATATCAGGGAATTATTTGTCGATTTGCATGCATACCTCAAGGACCTATTTGTCAAATGTCAATACCACAGGGACTTGTGGTCTAATTAAGCCAAGCTAAAAATATCTTTTGTGGCGTTTTATCGTCCATAAACTTTAGCAGTGTTTTTCACATGCTGGTGAAGATATTTTTAGCAGTGTTTGCTAAAAAATTTCTTCAACGCACTTATTGCAGCATATAAAAATTCCAGCGAAAATTTACCATCATTTTTTTTAAACTTTTCCTAATTTTTTTTAAAATGCTGCTAAAGACTAGACTTTCATTTGCGTTTTAAAAAAACACATTAAAACCCTACCCCGACACACATATTGCTGCTAAAAAAACGCTGGTGAAACTTTACCAGCATTTTTTGGCCGCCACTATAAGTTTTTTTTTTTTGGTAGTGTTTTGTCCACAAAATAGTTAGTTGACTAACGGAAGATTGACGTGGGTTCGGGATTGGGATGTCTATTTTCGGGATTGAATAACCTATCCAAGACCCTATTCCCATGAGTGAACTCGCTTTTGGTGGACGAAAAAACCTATATGCCTCATTTTGTCCACAAAAAGTTAGTTAACTAACAAAAGATCGACATGGGTTTGGTGTCGAGATGTCCATTTTTGGGATTGGACAATCTTTCCAAGACCCCGTTCCCATGAGTGAACTCACTTTTGGTCGACGAAAAGAACCTATATGGCTCATTTTGTCAACAAAAAGTCAGTTGACTAACGGAAGGCTGACATGGGTTTGGAATTAAAATGTCAATTTTTGGGACTGGATAACCTATCCAAGACCTTGTTATCAGGAGTGAACTAGCTTTTGGCGGACAAAAATAACCTATATGGCTCCTTTTGTCCACAAAAAGTTAGTTGACTAACGAAAAATTGACATCAGTTTGAGGTCGAGATGTTCATTTTTGAGATTGAATAACCCATTCAGGACCCTGTTCCCATGAGTGAACTCACTTTTGGTGGACTAAAAGAACCTATATGGGTCATTTTATTCACAAAAAGTTCGTTGACTGACGAAGGACTAACATGAGTTTGGGCTCGAGACGTCCATTTTCGGAATTGGATAACCCATCTAGGACCCCGTTCCATGAGTGAACTAGCTTTTGGTAGACGAAAAGAAATTATATGGCTCCTTTTATCCACAAAAAAACTAGTTGACGAACGAAAGATCGGCATGAATTCAGAGTTGAGATGTCCATTTTCAGGATTAGATAAACTATCCTGGATCGCCTGTCTATTAGTGGACTAGCTTTTGGCCTACTTTTTAAACATATGGCTCCTTTTGCCCACAAAAAGTTAGTTAACTAATGGAAAACAAACATGGGTTTGGGGTCGAGATGTCTATTTTTGGGATTGAAAAACCTATCCTGGACTCTATTCCTATTAGTAGACTAGCTTTTGTACTTTGTAATCCCACCCGAGATTTTTATCTATTTAGAATATTTCGTAATAATTTTGATAATTATTATATTTTTTGAATATTTTTAGATTTTTTTGGTAATAATTTTTAATTTAAGTTGTAATTTATAGCAATTAATTACTTTTGGGAACTTATTTATCTATTTTATCCAATTTCCCAGATTTAGAATTTTTTTTTGAATTTATTTTTTACGAATATTTATTTTTATATATATATTTTTCTAATTTGTTTTATATTTATTTAAATATTTTTATGTTTTTTTATATTTTCCCTTTTTAAATTAATTTTAATTTTATTATATTTAAATATAATGATTACTAAAATAAAAACATTTTTAAATAAAAAAATTAAATAAATTAGTCCAAACTTAACTAACCAAACATGTCCTTGTACTAAAACATATTTTTATCTTCAAAATTTGAAATTTGAAATTCAAACTTTGAAACTTGAAACCAAACCTAAACTTAAATATGAATATCTCCCCAAAGCCCTATATGTCTAAAAACTGAACCACAAGGATCCAACCATTCAATGTTATATCTCAATGACCGATTTGTTAAAAGTGAATATCACAAGTACTCTATTAGTAATTAAGACTCTATTTGTTTTAAGGCAAAGTACTTTTTATGTAAAGTAGTTTTAAATTTATTATGTTTTAATAAAGTATTCTAATTTCCATGTTTAGTTGTTACATCAAATGAAAGTATTTTTCAATGTTTTTGACACATTTTTGTATTTTTCATAATTTTATATGATTAATAAACTTAATTTTTAACATTAATTTGAAATAAAATAAAAAAAGTATCCGAGAGAATAAGAAAGCGGACCGGCCATGACAAAGATGCGACAACTAAGGGAGCCTTCATGAGAATGAGAAAGGGAGAGAGGAGACTGTTGAGTGAGAGTCGAATGAGAGAGGGGCTGTCGAGTGTCGAGTGAGAGACTAGGGAGGGTTGTCCAACTCGGGGTTTGGGGTCAGGTTTCCAACACCCCAACCCCGAACCCGAGGCAATCAAGGTGAAAAGTTAGCAACCCGACCTCAAAAAAAGCTAAAACCGTCGGGGTCAGGTTCCTTTGAATGCTTTGGTTCCGGGTTAGAGGCCCGAATACAAACTTGATTTTTCTCAGGTTCATATTTCAAAACCCAACCCGACCCTGAAAATAGCTAAAATTGTCGTGGTCGGGTTCCTTTGAAAGCTTTGGTTTCGAGTTAGAGACCCAAACACAAAACTTATTTTTCTTTGGTTCAAGTTTCAAAACCCGACCCAACCCAGACAAAAAAAATTAAAATCGTCGGGTTCCTTTGAATGATTTGGTTTCGGGTTAGAGACACAAACACGAACCTGATTTTTCTCGGTTCATGTTTCAAAACCTGATCCCAACCTCGAAAAAAGCTAAAATTGTCGTGGTCGGGTTCCTTTGAATGCTTTAGTTTCAGTTAGAGACCCGACCACGAACCTAATTTTTCTTGAGTTCATTTTTCAAAACCCAACCCAGATCCCGAAAAAGTTAAAACTGTCGAGGTCAGGTTCCTTTCGATGCTTTAGTTTAGGGTTAGAGACTCGAACATGAACCTGATTTTTCTTGGATTCATGTTTCAAAACCCGACCAAAAAAAAAGTTAATGTTGTCGGGGTCAAGTTCCTTTAAATGCTTTAGTTTCAGGTTAGAGACTCAAACACAAACTTGATTCTTCTATGGCTCATGTTTCAAAACCCTACCCTAACCCTGAAAAAAGTTAAAAACCTTCGGGTCGAGTTAGAAACCCGGTCACGAACCTAATTTTTCTTAGGTTCATGTTTCAAAACCCGACCAGTTCAAGTTGAACCGGGTCAATTTCAAGTTGGGAGGTCGGGTTGATGGGTTTTTGGCTACTCCTAAGACTGGGAGAGACAGGTTTGGAAAGAAAATTCACTAATCTTAAAAAGTAAACCATTTTTAGGAAAAGTTTAGCTTTGTTTTACAGTTGACCAAATTAAATTTCGCTTGAGTACCATATTTTACAAAGCTTTCCAAATAGTTGAAGTAGTATAGACAAAAAGTAAAATTCAGCAAAACAAATGAGCCTAAACATCTTTTTATTTTTATTTTTATTTTTATTTTTTTAATATCTCTTAAACCACTTATTGTCAACTCTTTAATATCAAAATTTTTAAAGGAAAATACGCTAAAATGTTGTTTGTTCCAACTAAAAGACTATCATATATGTGCTCACTTTCTAGGAATTTTTCTTTTTTCTTTATTTTATGTTATTTTATTTTTTTGGCAGAAGGCTTCCTCGATTTGGGTCATGTTCGTTTTCATCTTTTTTGTAGGATTTGAATCTTACTTTTATTTTTACAATCCAAACATCATAACACACACGTATTCCAATACAACACTTTATTATCTTTTTTACACAAATCAATCTCTTTCAATAACTTCTGCACGCATTCTTATACAACTTTAACACCACCTAAATATTCACAATTTTATAAAAAAAACATGAAAACGAACATCACCTAGGCTTCAAACTGCATACGCTACTACCGCACAGTGACTCGATTCAAAATCAATTAACTGTAGAAATTAAAGTACTTCAAAAGAATGATAAGTAACCGATTTCTGCATAATTGGATGGTTTGTTTAGATAAATACATTTTTTTATTTTGTAATTTTGAAAGTTTAATACTTTACTCTCTAAATTATCATTTTAGTTAAAAGTGATTTTTTAACATGAAAATTTAGGATTTTGAGTTTGTATTTTTTATAAAATAATATTTTGTGGAGGTATGTAATATTTTCTAACGAACGTTGAGATTGTTACGACATACAATTTGATTTTTATGTCTAAAAATTAATTTGATAAGATAATAGAAAAAATTAAGAAAAGGTGCAAAGTGATTGATTGATGGATAAGCTAAAAGCACGAGAAAGATGGATAAATTGGAGTGAAAGTGATTGAGGTTTGTTGGACGGGGGATCCCTTGTTATTGAACTCGATAATCAGTGTGATAGGGTTTCGCAACATTTCTACTCACCAAGGCATTTGAATCAACTTTTCTACTCACCAAGTGTGTGAAAAAAAGGGCCCCTCTCTCTCTAAACCCTCTCTAACCCTAACACTCTCTCTGTTTCCCCCTTACCAGTGCCTCCTCCTCCCTCCCCTTTTCTTCTCCTTTTCCTTCCTCCCTATTCCCTCTCCCCATTCCTCCTCCTCATTGGGCTGTTGGCTGTTGGTGTTGGGTGGTGTTTTGATTTTTTTGCAAGTGGCTTCCGCGCGGCATCTTGTGCTTTCTGCCTCGTTTCATTGTGCACACGCCATGTCAGTGCTCTTAGATGACCCAGATCAACCCAGCGATGCTTTTGTAGCTCAACAACGACGACGCATGTAGCTACATTGATAGGGACCCCGGCCTAGACCCTTCACTAATGCATATCCCTCTCACAAGTAAGGACTTGTGAGTACTATTTAGCCGCCTTAGTTGACCCCTTGGCTGACCTAGTGAGGACTCAAAGAGCAATATAGGTATCGGAATAAAAAAAAAGAAAGATTATGAGTACTCAAGTTATAGCCCTCGCCTATGTTTATCGAAAGATAAATTAACCCAGTGAAGTTAGAAAAATAGATGAAAATAGGGAAACGTATCCCTAAGCTATCGGATCATGGGCTAACACCAATTTTGGTACAAACTCAGGATTTATCGATTGTGGATAAAATAAGGTTGATGGAACGATAAATTTAACATGAAAAGAAGGTTACCTAAGCTCTAAGCTCACGACACGGATGGTTGAGAAAATAGATGAAAAGAAGGGTACGCAAGCCTAAGCTCGAATGGGTTGACTCCACTAGACAAACTCAGAACCCGATTGTGGAAAAACGCCGGTTTAACCCAACGATGCACCTTTAACAAAGAATGAGAATGTTAGGCCTAACTCCAAGCACCAAACCTCCTTTGTTAGCCTAAGCTTCCAGGCCTAACCCCAATCGTCGATTGCCCCCAACTTGACCGGCCTAACCTAATGCAAGCCAGGTCTAATAAGTGTGAATAGTGGCAGGCTAACTTCACGCATTATAGTACCCATGCTAGCCCAAGTGTTAGGCTTAACCCCGAACACCGAAAGCTAATGGCACAAAGGCCAAAAGCTCTCTTGGAGACTTCTATATTTAATGGATAAAAGGATGCTTACAAATAGTGCCATGGAGGGGTATATATACTACCTCCGTGGGCTTGGGCGACAAGGTCTTTCTTTGTAGAGAAAAGGTTTGTTGCACACTCAACAAATCTCTCCAAGATCCTATTGAGGTTCAAAAAGAAAGATCTTGTAAAGATCATGCCTTTTTCCCCAAGACTAATCTACTAAAATAGGACAAATCAATCAAAGATTGATTGCCCACAAAAAGAGGAATGTGGTTGACCATTAGCTTCCAGATAGGGAGCAAAAGAATTAGCCAAATGGCTAAAAGCCTCCTAACTTCAATCAAGGAATAATCTTTCCAAAATAAGACTAAGATTATTGCCTTAATTAAATCAAGCCAACATGACAATATTTTCACACTAAAGCAAATAACATAACACCCCCAAATAGGGGGGATTCGACCATAAAGGGATCCCACATGCAGTTTACCCTATATGGCCCCTCCTTACCGCTTGTGGTGGTTGCCGCCGCAGTGCTCCTCCGTCGCTCCACCACCTTGTAGGGTGGTGACTCCAAAATGATTCCCACTGTCTCTGGAGTCTTTTGAGACCAACCTCCTATGTGCTCCTCCATGCGCCGCTATGTCTGGTAGTCGTGTGGAGGTGCCATAAATCAACTCCTCTCGACCTCGAGATCCATCTCGAATTAACTCCCTATGCACCTTTGGTTGCGCCGCCACGACTGATGGTCTTGTGGTGGTACCTTCCCTGTGTTGCTCCAACCCTCATGACTTGTTTGGCATCAACTCTCCATTAGCCTTGTTTGGGCCATGTCGATGCTTATCTCCCTGGTTGGCTTTGAATATTGGCATAGGTCATGTCATGCTGCCCATGGGCGTGCCATGTGCAAGCCTCTCCGCGCTTAAGGCCTTGTCAAGCATGCCTGCAAGTTTTGCTATCTTTGGAGCTCAGATGAGGTTCCTGTCATACACGCGCCCCACGCACTGCGCGCGTGCCCCCTTCTGCTGCTTATAACCTGCTCTTCTTCCCAAGAATGGCTTTTATGGCTCCTGCCCTCTCTTCTAGGCTATAGATCTCCTCTGACCGCCACCACATGCCGCCACTACCATCGCCCACTCCGACCAAGTTCTGGCCAGCGTTGACTATGTTATGCTTTTGCTTGTTTGGGCTTGCTTCTTTGTTTAAAGCATGTTTGGGTTGTTTGTGTGTTTATTTGTTGCTTGTAATTACAGTTGTATTTGCGTTATTAGTGCTCTAAGGGAGCTGGACCAACGACAAAGTCGTTTGTCCTTCAACGGCAATTGCCATTGCCTTGTGCAATGATTTTTTTTTCTTTCAATGAGCTTTTGAGTTTATTTTCCATGGGTTTTTCGTGTTTCCAAGGACCCTCAAGTCCTCTCACTTTGAGTTTCGTACCCACCACAACTGAGAACTTTATATCTTCTATTGTAGTCTTTGGGCTCCTAAACTCGCCGCCGCAGGCCCTTTGGATCTTTCTTATCTTTTTTTAAGTTGCAATTTTTATTGTGATTTCAATATATAAAATTAGTAGTTTCAAATAAAAAAAAAAAGTCAGCTTTTCTGTGTCTTCTCATGCATCAGGAACATTTTTTCTTGTTTCGCCTGCTTTATTCGACCAGCTCTTTCTAGTTTCGCCTAAAAATAAAAAAAATTATTTTTTCCCCCTATATGTAAGTAGGGTTTAATATTCTCCTTCTAGCGGAGTCCCACTGCTCCGAAATGTCAGACTATCTGCCAAACGAGGTTATCGTCGAAATTCTTTCCCGGCTTCCCGTGAAGTCACTGCTGAGATTCAGGTGCGTTTCCAAGACATGGTTTTCTCTCATCTCCAGCCCCCACTTCCTCGCCACCCACCTCAATGGCGCCCTTACCAACCCCCAACACCCTCCCTACCTTCTCTTACGACATTACGACGACCGACTCCAGAGAGAGCGCTTCACTCTTCATTCTCCCGACGATCCTTTCCCACGGGACCATTTTACCAAACACCTCGACTTTAGTTCCCCAGCTATTCATGTGCTCCTGTTTTCTCTCGACAAAGAAATTGAAGAGAATGGGGCCTTCTTTGCATATCCGTCGGATTTCTTGGAATTGCGTTGCCAATACGAGAGCATCAATCGATACTGGACCATAGTTGGTTCAGCTAACGGCCTTTTTTGTCTCAACGATTATGTTCCTAGTTTCTGTGATAGCTATGTACTCTGGAACCTTTCCATTCGAAAAGCCTTATTTCTTCCGGACCCAAACATTGGATTTAGATCTAAAAAGCCGCTTAAGCATTTTCTTGGTTTTGGTTACCACTCCGCAACGGACGATTACAAGTTGGTCAGGGTGGTTTATCTTCCAGACCCTGTTGATAAAGCTGTTAAACCTCTGGTTGAGATGTATGCCCTCCGGACTGGGGCATGGCGCTTTATAACAACTCCCGTTCCTTCCTATTTCATTGAGGAGCGTACCTCATCCATTTTCACGAATGGGTCGGTCCACTGGCTCGCGCGCACTCCGCGGCGCGAGGGTGCTTTTCGCCATTTGATTCTGTCATTCGATATGGGGGATGAAGCTTTTCATGAAATAGCTGTTCCTACGAGTTTACAAGGGAGGCAGCACTTGAACATGGCTGTGGCGGTGTTTGATGGGTCGCTTGCGCTTGTCCCCTGTAACGGGGGGTGGGGGGAAGAGTCTCACTCCGTCTGGGTGATGAAAGAATATGGAGTGGCGGGATCATGGACTAAGCTGCTTGATATTGATGTTGAAGAATTAGGGAAGGTGATAGGCTTTACAAGGACTGGTGGAGTATTGGCTACCAAGGCTGAAAAGTTGATTTCTTACGACCCTGGTAGCCAAAAAACTACGGATCCTCTCATTCATGGCCCAGTAGATTCGTTTTATTTGGATACCTATGTCGAGAGTCTTGTTCTACTAGATGTAGCAGATTTGATTTTCAGACGGCAGGCGAGTTCGTCTATTTATCGTAATAACACAGAGTAGCATGTAAACGCAAGGTATCTGATTCTTTTTACTTTTACTTTTTTAGAGTTTTTCGCTTGGTAGATTAGTACAATTGTTATGATGGCATTTTGCATGCCGCATTATAAACCCCTTTGTAAATGCTAATAATATTGCTTGTCCAAAGTTTCTGCTTTACCATGAGGTCCTTGTGTCTTGTTGTTACTCTAACTTTTCAATTGAAGAGGTGAAGTTGTGGTTCGGAAGACTGAATGTACTGTTAACACATAATAAACATTGCTCTTCCAAAGTGACTGCTTTACCTTCAGGTCCTTGCGTCTTCTTGTTACTATAAATTTTCAATTCAAGTGGTGAAGTTTTGATTCAGAATACTGCACTTAACGTTAATATATTTAGTCTGTGACATCTTTCCGGGGTCAAGATATAGTGATTTTTTGTTCAAACGAGGATTTTGGCCTAATTATTGTTTGTTTTTATCTGTGAGAGGAGGGGCTCGAAGGGGAGGGATTGGGAATTTGGGTGTCAACTCAATGGATGTTTCAGACTCTTCGAAGCAGTTAAGTCACCTTTCCCCTTGGATGGAAGATTTTAAGATTAGTGTCATATGACAATGTATATTCTCCTGGAAGCATTATTTCTTTCAGATACCATTTTAAATCACTGTAGCTTTGATTTTCAACCTGTGCTGTGTTTTTTTGGGTTGGATGAGCTTGACGAATGCTGCTTGGTCTGTTGAACATAATTTGCATCAATCCAAAGTTTGACCAGGAGGAAATTATGATACATTGAATAAGAATGGATGTTTAGATAAATCGTCTGGTCACATTATGTCATGCGTGTCTTATCCTTTGACCAAAGAGAAGTTCCACCAGAGAGATAATGCTTACTATAATCATGTTGCTGTTGCAACAAATGGTTGATGTTCCATATTGTTTGTTTATTTGAGTATAGGTAAAGGTGCAAAAATGAAATAGCAAATGAAGGATGTTAAGTTTTGTTTGTGGCGTGCCTTGGTGGGTGAAGGTGGTGTTAGATCTATTGCTTTGAGTTTTAGTCTTATTCTTCAATATACTGTATGGTTGTTGTTGTTTATTGAGATTTTAGGTGGATTCTCATGTATGGGAGTAGGGGTGTTTGCATTGCATAGGAATTCGACAAAAATAGCACTGTCTCAGTTCACTGACCAACCTTGGTTGGCTTTTGATAGTTCAGCAGTGTCGTGTAGTCTCTGTTTTTGCACAACTGATGCCATTGAGAATTGAACTGAGTCGGTCAGTGTCACCGCACTCATAGACTCCTCCAATGTTTTGCAAGTTAGTATGTGCTTCATTCCTCAGCCAGTCTCACACTCTCCCTCTCAGTTACAGCTCACAATGCATCCCGCCTTTCCTAGATTTCCACTTGAAGCTCCCCTGACATTGCCAACCTCCATTGCTCTCCACTTCTTTCCAACATCATTTCATCTCTTTAAAATCCACTGGAAAGTACCTGCCGCTGCTCGTTCATGTTTACACTTACAAAACTGATCACACCATTAGGCCAATTAGTCAACCTCTGTTGGTGCAGGTTAGTTGGTTTTGCTTGGAAGAATGTAGTCAATTCAGTAGTCAGAGCTCCATTGTGTTCATGTAACATTCTCATATAGCTATGACAGTTCACTTCCTAGTGGACATTACTTGTTTACGCTACCTTCTTAAGGTGTGCTTGTTGAATGTCTTTTGATTTCAGCAAAACAGAATGTGTATCTACTGTTAGTGACATTAGTTCTTATAGAATGTCCTAATTGTTTCATGTTCATCGTATTCTACTTTTAGATTATAGAAGAATTTATGATTCTGCATAATGGGAGGTGGAAGCAGCTCTATAATCAGTGCAAAGATCATAGGTGATTGGTTTTTGATGCATTTTACTCACAAGTATCAAGGAAATGTATTGGAAGTGCATGACTTGGCCAAGCAGGCCACACATGGATATGGTTGATTTTCTTTCAATACAAACCTGCTCATGGTGGCTGCTGTCTCTCTATAATAAGCAATTTTCATCCTGGTTGCTTTTGTCTTTTGTTGCATTCAAAACGTGTAACCTTTTGTTTGTGTCTGTATAATTGCGTGGTTTTTCGTTTTAGAACTGGAATTGCTCGAATGCTCTTAAAAGAATGTAGTCTCCGATGGCTATAGTAGACCTAAGCAGCATTTTTCATGGAAATTTTGTTTTTTCGCTTGCTTGACCATATCTTTTCTTGTGGATCAAGTAGTTCTGCTTCTGTAAAACGTTTATATGCCTGAGTAGAATGGATGTGAATGAAGGCAGGTGAAAGAATGTCTCAAGCTTGAAATCAGTTTACAATTTATCCCCCTGGTTAAGAAATTATGCTATTGTTCTTTTTGTTTTTTTTGTTTTGTTTTTTGGACAATTACTCGGCCCCTGGTGATAGTAAATTCTCTGCAGTCTACTCGGTAAGGATTTTAATCTAAAGTCTTATCTTAAGCAATTGATAGGAGGTTCAAGTTTTGTTATACTTTGGTGCTTTGCACCGGAGCCTCAACACAGAATTTTAGAGCGTGCCTCATACCCAACAATGGTACATGATTGTTAGACTTCCTAGAACGCCATACGAACGGGGTGTCGCTTAAGAAAAAGAATACCGTGTGGACGGAAACCTAAAAAGTTGAAACCATTTGGGAATCCTCGTCTCTTTTGGAAATTCCTGCGACGTGCTCGGAACCCCATTCGAATGCTTTGTTGTTTGGGGAACGCTATGTGAATGCTTGTCTAGAATCTGGACGGCTTTGGAGGAGGATTCTTTTTCTTTTTTTTCTCTGGACGACCTGTTGTTGAAACTAAAAACTGCCCACAAATCTCGACGCAGAAAATAGCCATTGGGTAGCTTGACACGGGCAGGCAATCAAGGGCTTTGCACTGGGGGAGTCGAGTCCAATAGACAGCTTAGAACGGCCCAAGAAGCATGGCAACTTGTGCCGAGTGCATGGAATCTTTTTCTTTCGGAGAAAATACACTTTTCACCCACAAATTAGTATAGGTTTTACACTTTACACTTTAAACTACCAATTTTAACATATTGCATCCTCTAACTACCAATTTTTAACACTTTGCACTCTTTATCAAATTTTTAGACTAAAAAGACGATAATGCCCTTGACCCATTTTGCATATATTGAAGATATTATTATCAATTCATTAATTTTCAAGGGTATTATTGTCAAAAGAGAGGTGCAAAGTGTTTAATATTAGTAGTTGGAGGGTGTAATGTGTCAAAGTGGGTACTTTAGGTGCAAAGTGTCTAACATAGTTTGAGGGTGCAATGTCTTAAAGATGATAGTTTGAGGTGCAATATGTCACTACACCGGTAGTTTGTGAGTAAAAAGTGCATTTTTTCCCTTTCTTTTTGATGCCCCAAAGCAAAAATAAATTTTAACCGAACGTTCCAAGCTACCTTTTCAATGAAATTCTATGTCGTTTACTTTTGGCCGAATATATTCCATCGTTCTTGCACCCCATCCCGACCAAAAAATAAAATAAAGGGTAAACCCTAAAATAAAATTGTCCACATTTCCGTTGACTTCGATGGAGGTTGCTTGTGGGTATGGAATCATGAAGGGACTCGTGGACAACTAAGCTGCCTTATTAAAAGGAAGAAGTGTAATGGCTCTTAAAGAACTCGTCATTGGCTTGCCCAGAGCCTATCAAGTAGTGTTAGAGCAGGAAATTTTTTAGTATTGGATCGCCTCAACCAGTGGAAGCAGGGTTGAGGTTTACAATCACCTCTTCCTCCAGCGACGGAAACCGTCGATCGCAGTGTGGCTAAGATGTATCGCGAGTCTGTGGACTGGATTGGATTTGTGGGTCTTTTGACCCGATTTGGTGAAGCCTTTTGTGGCCAGTTATGTCGGGACGTATAAGGTTCATTGGTTTGTGGCCTTTAAGGCCTTCTATTTTATGGCTCTTGATATTCCTATAGTGGGCTTGTGTGCCGTATTTAAATATAACCGCCTTAGAGATCCTGTAACCTTAATTCTCTTTATTACGAGACTAAATTACTCCACCAGTTTTTGGGGTTTGACGTATTTTCAAATTGGTCATTAAGGTAATTTTTGTCCTGTAGGTATTTCTGTGGTTTCTAACGTTTTCTAGATTGGTCCTGCCGTCAGATAGACCAACGGAATTTACATACGTGGCTGACAGCAACCACGTCATATCCAATAACTACCTGACAAGTGTTAAAAATATGCCACATCTAAAAACAAAAAATTATAAAATTTAAAATAACAGCGTGTAAAACAAAAACCCAAAAGCGTCATTTTACCTTACGATGCCCGTGCGAAAATTAACCTCCCTCTTACGTCATTCCCTCGTCAGTTTATCAATTGAAACCAAAAATCCCCAATGTGCTAGCTAGGTTGCGCCTGAGAAAGAACCTGACCACCGATCGAAGTTTTGTGAAGCCAGTGAATAAAGAAGGAGGAGTGGAAGAAGATTACCCTTCTGTGATTAACTAGGGTGGCGTGGACTATTGGGTTTGTGTGGGCGAGCTCTTTCTCAGCCTTTCTCTCTTACAAAAATTGTTTATCTCTATTTCTTCTATCCTAAAAGCTCTCCTCCTCTCTCTCTTTCTGTGTTATTGGTGCCGACATTGCTGCTTTTACTTGGCTTCTCAGAAGAAAGATTGAAAGGCAAACAAAACTTCAACAGACAAAAGCTATTCTTCTTGGATTAATGCCAAGAATTTGCCTTTTTTCTTTTTTAGGCAGAATTTTCCTTTTCATTTTCGAAGCAAAAATATCATATAACTAGTTTTCTAAAGCATAGCGAATCAATTCGAAAAGAATTTGGAAAAGACTTAGGGTTCTATGCGGGGATCAATTCGAAAAATTTTGAAAGATACTAGTTCTTGAGGTTCAGAAGGCTTTCGAATCTAATTTGGGGATTTCTCCCTTTGAGCTATTTTGGTTGTTTTGGACGTTGGAAGAGTTGAACCAACTGACAACTGACATGGTTTATTTAATCCAACGTGGAATGACATGTTGGATGCGGGACCCATGATTTTGTAACGTTTCTATTGATGTGGCATATTTTAACCATTTACAATAGTTTATTGAATATACATACCGTCAATATATAAATAATTTGTCTATCTTTACAAACATGACAATTTGAAAACATTTTTAAAACTACATGATAATCTTGCCAGGACAAAAATTACCCCTTTTAAAAGATCAATTTTAAAAATACGGTCAAACGTTAGAACTAAATAATTACCTATTATGAAAGACACTCTCACCCTGCTGATCCGCCACACGCACCACCCTAATACTGGCAAACAACATAATAAAAGGATAAAATCAAACCCGAATGTAATACCCCTTTGAATTAATTTCAAAAAAAAATCCAAATAATACAACTATCAGCTACAGGGACTCAGTGCCCTATAGCCGAGGTCGCGATCGTCACCCAGCACTACGCCCCCCCAACCAAGAAAAACAAAAAACAAAGAAACATACTAGTCACACTGCCCAACACGTCACCGACTCTAGCCAGTGTTAAAATAAGCTGCCTTACCGAGTCCACGATGCTCATCTCGCAAAAAGAGGCCACTATTGCTTATCCTTCCTCTATACACCTCAGCGCTCTACTTAGTTCTCCTGTCTCTCCGTCTGGTTCGACCAGCCAAAGAAGATCAAAATGATGTATAACTAATATACAATAAGAGGATGTGAGGGAGTTACCTAATGCAAAGTCACCTAATAATTGTTATCTACATGTAAATGGTTGACAAAAAGATTAGAAAAGAGAAACGCGGTCTTTAACTACAATATCAGTGAGAGTCTTGCATATCTTTAAGGAATTTCAGCCCAGTTGGCCCTGCATCTGATTCACGATTACTAATGGTGTAGACCTCTTCAAGTTACTAATCTTGGATGCTGCTTTTAACTGTAGTGTAGGCTATTGTGGGAGAGGAGTCATTGATTAAGTGACCACCAAGACTGGCAAGACTTTTTATTGACTTAGCACATCATTTATCCTGCATGAAAATACAATTATGGCGGTAACTAGTGTTAAAATTAAGATAGGTATGATGACGAAAAGACGACATATAATATTAACTAGTTCAGGAAACCTGATTCGACACACATTATAGGGACGCGACAAAAAGACAGAGAGCAAAGTCGAAGAGAGAAAAAAGAGGACCACTGAACATAAAAGCACACCACGATTCTAAACAGAGAAGGAATGGTGCTTTAGATGTTGAGAGCCATTTTAAATATCGCTAACTTCTTTCGCTCAATGCTATACATGCTCCAAACAGAATCTTAGCTTTTGTTCGCAATTAGGTGCCTAGACTTTGACCCAAAATACCATAACCCCTGCTGTGTGTCTGAAAATGCCATTAAAATATTTTCAATAAGGAAAACATAGTAAACTACTTAAATAAGTTACGTTGGTTTTCAGTTCCCTTAATCCTCATCCACATTTTATATCGTCACCTTCTTTTTCCTAATCTCTTCATTTTAAAGGAAGGCAATATTTATTTAACAACACTTTTAAGTAAAATCGACCCATCTACCTAATTTACCCCACACTTACGCTCTATCTATCCTTCTTCTCTCTATTTTATTTTCTCTCTCATTGTCACATAACTCCTGCCCTTACAACCAGATAAACCCACTATTGTATCAATATGAGATGAATGTAAATACTAAAAATGAAAATGACTTAAATGGTAGGACTACTAACTCCCAAACTTTTGGTATTCTGGAGAGCGAGAGAGAGAGAGCGCGTGAGCGAAAGTCTACTTCCATCCAAGTCCGATTTCTTTGAGGTGGTGGAGCTCCAACAAAATCTTCCCACTCGCCTCAGTTCCCCTAATTACAAGTAAGAATCTCTTTCTTTTTAATCTAGGCGTAAATTGTAGTTTCATTCCCTAACATGTCTTCTCCATTGTCAGCCTTGTAGAATCACGATAGCCTGAGTTCGTCAACGTTCTTTGGTTTTGTCGCTTCTCTCCCCTTGCTACTCACCTACCCTTGCGATTACCCTCGTCCTAACGTAAGTTCCTCCAACCTCCTCCTTTTTGCACCATGTTGTACGAACAACCACACTTCCTCTATATCTTAAGGCTTCCTCTGCTACACCTTCACACTCTTCAGTGTCTCTTCCATCCCTGCTTCATCCATGAATATTATCACTCACTATCTCAAGCTGTTAAATACTTGCGTTATTTACATCTTCTTCTGATCGATAGCACACTCCTATCCACGTCTTACTACCCTATCTACATCCAGTCTCTACATCACTTAGTGCAAAGTCATCAATAACATAGCACTAAATGCTTATCTTTGATATTCCTCATATCTTTTATTACTGCTGAACTGAGACCAACTTTTCTGATTAGCTACCTCTTTTCCCAAAATAATAAGCATTTATTAAAATCACAACTATCTATTGTCCCTTTTTTCCCCCCCTCCCCCCCCCCCCCCTCCTACTGCTTTTCCTTCCTATTCGCATTCTTTTTCATATAGAACTATATATCTTGTGACCTTATCTTCTCTCAAAAATTCTCTACATCTCTTCCTTTTCCTCATACTCACTACTGTGTCTCTCTGCTTTAATCTGATATATTATTATACTAATCCATAGTTAGACCAAGCTCTCTCTCCTCTTGTCATCAAATAAATTTCCATTATACAAATTTGAGTTCTTATCAATTTTCCCATTTTACCGACAAATGCGACATAATAAGATATATATCAAACCCATAAACAGCTTCCATCCTCCCACACTATTCTTTACAAAACTCATAAACACCAGCATTAACACATTTTTCCATAAACCTTACTTATCGATGATCAATCTCACATTTTGGACCAATTGTCCACTTTCAAGATTTTTATATTATCAAAATTTCCAACTTTCTTTTACAACTAATGTATCTAATACTATATTTTTACGCATTCAAATATTATATGTTTAACTCACTGGAATTTCCCCACCCGATTCTCTTTCGCACTTCATATTTACAAAAAAACAACCCCTCATAGTAGTTAGACCTTTATTCCGCAATCTTTATATACATGTCTCCAACTCCTTATAGTCAAAAAGCGCCTCCATCCTCTGTGTCTACGTATGATCACCTCTGGGCCCCGATCCACTAACTCGCTAGGATTCCATGGAGGGGTGAAGCAAAACAATGACTCGACGACATCAATTACATAAACTCATTTATTCGAAACAATTTCTAGAGCCTTTCTACTAAGTCGTTTGTTTCCCCCAATATTGAAGCCATGAAAGTTTTCAGTAAAACAAACACACTCCAACATTTTTAACTTTTACACATACATATTACCTTTCACAAATCCCAATAAAATTTCAATAAAGTAAAGATTATCAAAATTTCAAGAATATTCTTCCGAAATGTGCAAAAATAATATAAACGCCCCTTAAAATCGAACAAAAAAAAGCGATCTAGACCAATTTTACTTCTGATTCAGAGTGCAGGAAAATGGGAAAGAAAGATCAGTCAAGATATTCGATATCAGTTTGTCGTTCGAACACTTTTCAAGGATTGCTTGCTCATTTTACGTCTTCATTTTTTGCTTTTGAATGTTATGCGAGGCACGGTAAAGGTTCTTCTCTTCGGTATTAATGGGTGAAGTTGAAGTGATGCCAATAAGAAATGCAAGATTAGAAGCGAGTGCAGCTGCGGAATATGATGAAGAGAAATCTGTAACTCTTTGAATAACATCCTTAGCAAAATACAACTCAGCTTAGCAACATTGACCAATAAAAAAACCCATAACTTGCTCCAGCCCATTAGAGTCACAGTGGCATTAACTTTTAAATTGGGCCTTGTATAACAAACCGAATAACCCATTTCCTAAACTTAAGCACTTTTTTCTCAAATAATATTTTATAGCTAGAGAATTCTATATCGAGAATCACATACACCCCCCCTTTTGTAAAAAAAAAAAAAAAAAAAAAAAACACAAACACTCTTTCATCGTTAAAAAGTGACTTTTGACTGAAATTGACAACTGGGGACATTGAAGAAATTCTGACTAAAAAATACAGACTTCCAATGCTCCACAATTGCCCATAAACAAATAACAATAGCCATCACGTAGAAATCAATACCAATTTCGAATTTTTAAATCAACTCACAACCAATACTCACATATGAGAAAACAAAGTATTAAACTTCAAATCAAAATACTTCAAAATATAAACAAAGAGAAGAAAAACTTCAAATTATTTTTGCAATCAATTAAAAAAAATTAATTAAACATATTAATCTATCAAACATTAAATCTTGAAATAGACATTACCAAAAAAAAAAAAAAACACACACACACACACACACAAAGATACAAATAATCAATTAATCATACATATAACTAAAACCACTTTCGTTTTTGAGCCGACTCTCTTCGGAGAGTTTTTCCTGAACTTTTGTTCTCTCCTCTTCTCCCTTTTACTTGCAATTGGATCCTCAGGAACAAGATCTTAATTTGCTTATTCGAGAGACTCAAGCTCTCTCCTGGGAAGATGTCAGCCGCCATTTGGTCATTGATCCTGTTAAAGTTGAGCAGAAGGTTCTTATTTCCCTTGTGGGTCGTCTGGCTTTCAAGAAGATTCTGTACAAGCCTGCTTTATTGGAGGCCATCCGGTCCGCCTGGCATTTTGCCTATGATTTGAAGATTAAAGAGGCCGGTCCGAATACTTTTATATTCCATTTTGGGCCTCCCTCTCATAAAGAATGTGTTCTTTTCCAATCCCCTTGGAATATGAAAGGTTTTCTTCTGATCCTGCAAATGGTCCCCTTCAGTTACCATCTCCTTTATGGAATTTTCTCGCACCGCTTTCTGGGTGCAAATTTACATGTTTTCCTTATAGCTCTGTCTTCCAAAATCTGCTTGCATGGCCCTATTAGTGAGTCTGAATTATATCTAGCAGTTTACCACCTGATGATTACTCTAATTACGAGCAAATGTTCTTATCCCAGAACCTCCCCAGTCTTCCCAGGTTCACTCTGTTTGGTTATTCGCTTTCTATTGAAAACCCATGGTCTTAATAAGCCCAAAACCCCATTTTAGGTTTAACGCATAACCCTAAGGAAGAATTCTATTCTTTTACGGATTTAAGAAAAAAAGAAGAAAAAAAAGAAAAAGCATCTTCTCTTTCACCCCCATTTCATCAAATACTAACCCCCTTCGTCTGTGTCCCGAATCAAAGGCTAAAATTGGAGGGAAACTCACGGACCCCAAAACAACAAAATCTATCATCTAAGCGGTGAGATCAATTTTATCAAACATTTCCGTACACCACTTTAACAGTAACCCGATTTGTAATTCTCTACGGTTTTTCCAATTCCAAGATGATATTTCATCTTAAAGCTAGTTTAGCCTCTAGTTGACTAGAAAACTTTGTTTACCCATACTGTGTATAGTGAATTTGAGACAGTCCCTGATTTTTCTTCCTCAACACCGGAAGTTTCCACGTAAAAATTGCTGTTTGTTCTTGCTTGGTTATGATATTCTCATACGTATAATTTTACATACGCTCTAATTTGGCTTTCATCTAAAGAGAGATTAATCCGCGTTTTTTGTCAAATTTCTCCAACAAATTTATCTGGCAGGTCCAATTTTTGTACAAATTTATTATGGAAGCAAATGAGGCTAAATTTAACCCTAAATGGGTTCAAAATTATCACATATGGAAAGAAAAAGAAACTTCTTTATGTAAAATTATATTCTACCGTTGTCATAACCTAACTAAAAAAACCCTAAGCAATCCGATTGCAGAATGGACTTTTTACATCACACCGTGTGGCATATCAGCATTGGTAGATACAGATGTTTTAACACATATATGAACACATCACTATTTGTGATAACTTAACATTAATGCTAAAACAAATAATAAATATTTCTAATTAACAAATCCTTAGATACCAGGGATGACTCCCTTATTTATCACTTGAATACATTT
>CM025849.1:21564287-21738037 GCA_003952965.2 Morella rubra | reverse complement strand
GGTTTTGGTATTGGACAACCCATTGATAGTTGGCTACAACCAGATGCGTCTGGCAGGGATGTGGATACTCCGAAGTCTTAACTTCGGGTTATCTAATTACTTTTGCAGGTGGGGTTGTTGCTTGGCAATCAAGACTTCAGAAGTGTATTGCCCTTTCTACGATAGAGGCAGAACTTATTGCAGCAACAGAAGCTGCTAAAGAGTTGTTATGGACAAAGAAGTTCATGAGAGAAATTGGTTTCAAGCAAGAAAGGTATGTGTTGTTTTATGATAGTCAGAGTGCTATTCATCTTGATAAGAATTCCAGTTTCCATGCAAGATCGAAGCATATTGATATTCGATACAATTGGATCAGAGATGTGTTGAATGATAAATTCTGGAATTGAGAGTTACACTGATGATTAATGGTTCTGATATGTTCTTGACAAAAAGCATACCAGGCAGAAGATGAAAGATTGTTGTTCGGATTGCTCGGGATGGGATTTCTCCATAGTTCGAAGGGGGAGATTTGTTGGGTTTATTCCTTCTATGTGGAGGAAAGTCCAATGGGGGTCTTTAATAAGGCCTAAAGCCCATTAGGGTTTTAACTTACAATCATAAGGAGAAATTTTAAGTTGTACTGATTGAAAAGAGAAAGAGGCAGTTTTTCTCTTACACGCCCAGGTTTCATCAAAGGCTAGATCCCGCTTCATCTGTGGTCCGATCGAGCTGAAATTTGGAGGAGACGTTCCCGACACAAGGGGCTATCATCTGAACAGTGAAGATCAGATTTTAAGCTCGGTAACAGTTGTTCGTACAAGTAAACAGTAACCGCGACTTGTTGGTATTTTCTCTACGTTGTTTTTCCGTAGTATTTGCCAAGATTGATATCATCTTGAAGATTTGAGTTGTAGTCTCTAGTTGTGACTAGAGAAGAATTTGTGTACCCATTATTTATTTTATAGTGGAGATTTGACTAGACTAGGTCCCGTGGTTTTTTCTTCCTTACACCGGGGAAGTTTTTCACGTAAAAATTGCTTGTGTTGTTCTTGATTTGTGTGATTGATTATTCTTCAGTACGTAAAATTGTTGAGATTACGCTCTATTTGTTTTCATCTAGAGAGAAGATTTATTCCGTTGTTTGTTTGTCGATATTTCTTTCAACAATGACGACTATCTAGGCTATGTCCTTCATTGGCCCACAAGTGTACTGGGATCTAGCCGCCAAGATTCTGACCAAAAAGTCAAAAAAACAAGGAGAGAGACAAAGTAAAAGATATAATTGTCACCATGAGTAGAACCAAAGAGCACTGGTGGGTGGAGCTGTTGGGTGGTCTTGGGCCTTCTCAAACCCCAAAAGCTACTCAAGAGGTGAGGAAACCCACCAGCCCCTTCCACAACAGATGTGGGACTAACCCCAACAATCTCCCCCTCACACATCGGGCCCTGGGTTGGGAACAAACAACCCGTTTCTCCCATGGACTATTGGGTCCGAGACTTGTTGGTAAACTTGGGCTCTGATACCAGTGTTGGGTGGTCTTGAGCCTTCTCAACCTTAAAAGCTAGTCAAGAGGTGAGGCTTTCCCTCATACTTATAAGCTGACCACCAGCCCCTTCCACAACCTGTGGGACTAACCCAAACAGCAACCTGCCACTGGAAGGAGAGGAGTTGAAAGGAAACTAGGGTGGTTGTTTTTTTTTTTTTGAGTTCTACGTGACGGAAAAGCGTCTCTCTCTAGAACACACGTGAATAGTTCCTGTGGCTCAATAATAATAAATTACTGTCGAGCAACATGTCCACCATTTTGCTCATTTGTCTTGCACTTAATGGATTAAATTATTCTTTACTCAAGCATCTTATTGGGAATCAACCCGTATTGTACTAATTCTTTTCTTCTTAATGTAATCATACCAATGAACCATACAATTTGCCGGCCATACAAAACTCTGAAATGAGCTAATAGCTCTAATGGCGGGGCGCCATGACGTAACAAAGTAAATCCAACTCGATGCCAATCATCCAGCAATAGATAGCCACATAAAAGTAGTTTAACATATTTACAACCATAAATACAACACCCAAAAATAGTACAAATCCATGTATACTGTATGGCTTATACTATATTAATTATTCCAAAAAATTTTATTCTATCACCTATTTAAATAGAAGCTCTTCACGTGTTCCTGCAGCCAATACCAACGAATTTTTAAGTGTTTAGATCCCTTTTTGCTCCTAATTATTGAGTAATTGCGTGCTAACCTTTCTTCTCTTCTCTTCTCTCTCTTTTTTTCTTTTCCTTGGAAGGACATAATTCTAGGTTAGGTCAGGGGCATTACTTAAAGAAGTCATGTTTGTTGCTATATTGGCTTTGCTTCAAAGGTCTCTTCACAATTCGCAAAAATGCTCTCCCTTACCTAAAGAGTTTGATGGCTATATCTCACTTTGAACCACTTTATTCTTTATAAACCTTTAGAATATGTTGTTTGGCATAATTTATTGCCAATCGATGATCCCTCTTTCAACTCTTACTTCGAAAGTAATTGCACACTTAAATCCAAAAGGCATCATCTGAAAGAATTTATAAGATATTATAAATTCACTTTGCATCTCCAAACTATGGAGTCAATGACACTTGAAGTTTGAAATATCAAGTTCATCACATTGGTCCCTCAAACTAGAAAAATTCATCAATGTAAGCTCTAAATAAGATCCAACAATCAAAACCGAGCCACGTAACCCATTTATAACAAATATGGCACAATTTAGACCGTCAAATATTTTTTGAGAGCGCATCATAATAACTTTTGATAGTTTGAGAGCTCAATGTAACGAACTTGTAGTATGAGCTTCTATGTAGCCTCATGAAGTAATTTCTCTTCATTATTAAGCGCATGTCGTATGTCGTAGACTAAGACATCAATATTCACTACACGTGGACAAAAGAGAACATGCCCACAGGTGGGGAAGATTTAAGTCTATTATGCGTTCAATCTTCAAATTTTTTGCTCTTGTTCTGGGTTGTCTCAATGTTGGCGGATACTGTCAAAGCCAAGTCATTATCATAACTCATTGGAAAATTAGGTCCATTATAAGACATTGTGAGGCTCCTGATTTAGCCAAAATGTAGACTGTCCAAAAAAACGCACGAGCTTGTTACATGCATTTGCTTGAATGAGAATGAGCACCTCCAGTGGGAAAGCCAACGCGACCTTTAAAAGAAAACAAAAGGACAAAAAAAATTCGCTATAATTTACTCAAAAAGCCAGAAAAAAAAAATCCTTCAAAAGCGGTCAATCCATTTGTGAAATTTTAGGGTTGCTGATATGCGTATATTTTTGGAAGAGTGGAGCTATCAATTAGGGTAGCCTAAGATTTAATTAGATAGGATCGCTCCACATATTCATTTGAATACAATTGGACACTAAAACTTGAGATGATTTTAGCTCTAAACTATTTAGCATTACATCAATAGCATTTTTTTTAATCTAGGAAGGCCATAAGTACAACCAAGGAGTAGTACTTTTAAAGTCCTATATATATACATAAATAATAATGACAGATGATATTCCAATTTGCTTCAAAGTCTCTTTCATAATTTTTAATAATTCTGCTTCTTCACAAAAATGAAGAGTTTCACTTATTAATTTAAAACTACTTATAGGATATTCGACCTCTGCAAAAGTAACTCGTTAACATAAAGTTTGGTGCGAAGTTTTAGGACTTCATCCAAAGACATTGGTTTAAAATAAAGCTGCTTAGCTAAAAATGACCATATATGCTTCCAAAAGTCACAATTTGTAAACAATATCTATTTAACGATGCTTGATCAGGAATAAATCAGTTTATAAAGTAAATTATACTTTATGCCAAGGGTATCTAGTCCTACAATTGCATCTATAAAAACTAAGCTAATTAAGTCTTAATTACCCTCCTAACTCAAAACTTTACAGAAGAAAGTTTTCCTAGTGACAGAGTTGCAATGGCTAGGAAATGTGTTAACACACTTATGGTGGTCGTGATCCTTGTTCTTGTTGAAGTGCAAGCTCATGATCTGGCCTCAATGGAGCTACAAGCTACTTCCTGAGTCTCCGGTTCAAGCCCCACTTCCTCATTCCTATGAATCTGATAACCTCCAGGGCCCACTTTCTCATTGTCTAGATAAACACATTAAAAATTGTCGAGAAAATTTTCCTTCTCAAGCTTGAATTTCGTTGGTGTATCTCGCGAAGCTTTAAAAATGCATGGAATCTTCACAAGGGAGAATGACCCAATGATTCATAAAGTATTTGGGTGCATGCATCAATGCGCCAAAAATAAAAGGGCTTAAATCTTCCATTATCCAATGTGTTTATTGCATTGTTATGAAGATGAAAAGAAACAATATTTCTCGGATCTCGTCCGTACACAGAATCCATGAGCTCTCCAGTTTTAAATTTCGTAAGTGTTGCTAACAATCTCTCTCTCTCTCTCTTTCCCCTCATTTTGTAATTTATTTGTCATTGTATTCAATATTTTTCTGCATAAATCTTTGAAGTATATACTATACCAAGTCGAAATTCGTAAACTTCCCAGATCTATCAAGTATGAGCAATTAATTAGCAGTGATGTCAATAGCTATAAAGAGATGCCAAACAAGTATGAACAATGATTGTCATACATTTATTTTATTTTCCAAAAGAATTAGAAAGATGTGGGTAAGTAGCTTTCTAATTGGTACAAATCTCAAATCAATGACCAGATAGTAATTTAATTTCAACTGGATCGAGCAAAATAGCATTCAGTTTAGTGAAATTCGGCTGCAGAAGTCTTGAATATTTCCACTTGTATTGCATATAAACTTTGAAAAGAAGACAAGACACAAACTAAGTTCATGGTGGGATGAGATCGAAGTTACCTTTTTGGAACACTACTTCTAACTGACCATATACTTAACCACATAGCTTCAATATAATTGACCATCCATTTATAAATTTCACTAGAAACATGTTCACCTACCTTCTTCACCTTATGAGTGCATTTAACACATTTACTTGCTATGGTTCCAGATCCAATTGGAGGCTTCTCAGGAAGGATGCAAGAGCTGAAATTGCATTGCGATTTTTCAATTATGTTGTTCAGAATAATGTTGGGATGTGTTTTGTAATTTCAAAGATACAATGATCCCTAAACTCTTTATGTCATAAAGAGGCTTCTCATGAAGGATGCAAGAGCTGAAATTGCTAGCTAGATGATGTTTTTTTTAGTAATTGTTGGATGTTGTATGTGTTTTGTAATTATCTCTTGATATCATCCTATCCTCTATATCATAAAGTCGAATTCCATATGAGAGTTGTTCATCTTTTACTTAATTTCATAAGCAAGGGCACTGGCATTATAAGAATTATTGCTTTAGGTGACAAAGTTTTGGGTGTCAAACCAAATTTTGTCACCTAAAGTGACCTTTTCATGACAAAATATTAATTTCGTCACCCAAAGTCACCCATAAATGCCAAAACTGTCCGAACAGGTTACAAACCCGTTCGGACGGATATCGCGTGTGACAACATACCATATGTTATGCGCATGAGTGACGATTAAAATAGTCACAAAATACAAAATACCGTCCGGACTCATGATCAACACGTTCGGACACTTTGCTGGGTGACGAATTCCAAATCGACGTAACCGGTGACGTTCAGAATCGTCACAATTGCTTTACAGTAGGATGTAACATATACAACGTCTGACGATATCACGTGACGAATAATAATCGTCAGCAATATAGTGACAAATTGAAAATCGTCGCGAACGCTCAATCACGTTCGACCTCCACTATAGCGTTCGTACGTGAAAAAATACATACGTCTGAACGAAACAAAAACTATCTGCACGCTTATGAATTCTATTTCCGTGAGTCGTGTGCGTACACGTTGCTAAACTTCCATTGGAAACCATCCGAACCAATATATACAGTTCGGAAGGTTTTAGTTCTAAGCACCTTCTCGAATTGGTCATATTTAATGACGTTGAATTTGATTGGACCACGCGTAAATCTAACCCCTACTAGGAGTCGAACCCAATATTACCGTTCGGACTCATTCTTGACAAATTAAACAGGCCAGATTTAGCCAAAATCACACTTTCACTTTATTCTCTCAAACTTTTCTCTCAAAGTTTTCACTATCCGTCGAGATTTCTCGAACAACTTTCAGGTAAGACCTTATTTGTGAGTTTAGATTTCAATTTCATGCATTTTTGTGAGTTCTTTGTTCACCTATAGTGGTGTTTGTTTTGTGTTCGTCGAATTACCGTTCTGACTGTGTTATATTGTGTCCAGATGCTATACATGTCGTCCGGACGTTACTAGTTAGTTCGGACGGTTAATTTTAAGAGTTCGGACGCATATAAAAATAAACGTCGCCGTTTGAAATGCGTGCGAACGGTTTGTGCTTATGTTCGACGGTTTTGCTAGGTTGACCATGGACCACTCCGAGAGAAGTATCACTAATGTTGGAGGACAGACTCAGCGACTAGCTTGGGTGGACGCTTTTTTAGCAGAGTTGAGGGGGAGTATTAGGGCGATAGTGGAGCTGAAGCATTCGTTGTGCATGGAGCTCCAATGCCGCTTGATCGGTTTGGAAAATAAATTTGCTCTAACGGATAGGGCTTTACAAAGGAGATGAATATTATGGAAATGGAACTGTTGCTGTGAGAGAACAATTGTCCTAGTTGTCCAAGTCTATCCACACTGTTCCAATATAGCTCCAAACACTCGTCAAATGTAGATAATATAGAGGAGCATTTGGCGCATGTTCGTGACGTCCTCGGATAAGATTTGGAAGAGCCATCTCGTGATTCAGAGTAGTTTCATGTTTATGTTTTACGCTATTATTAATTTATCCTTAGAAGGATCGTCTTCGACTTGTACTAAACATTATGATTGTGTTTTTCGTTCGGTATTTAAATTATGTTTGATATTCCATATTAATTACATTTTTTCATTAGTTTAAATTTATTAAAATTTAAACGGACGATTAGTATAATTAAAAGAGTTACTAGTACAAGTGCTATGTTAACGGAACGGATACCATATTTATAAAGAGGTGATTAGTTATAATAATTCGTGTAATAATAATTTTAATTTTTATTTGAATAGTTGATTAGTTATAATTATATTGTGTTAGTGAAATGATTTAAACAAATTAAATTTATTGAAAAGAGAAAAAAAATGTGGCCATGCGTCCGAACGGTGAAAATATACTTCCGGACCCACCCCTGGTAGAACAGATGACGTGTTTAAAAGGTTAGAGTTCGAACATATAAAACTAGTGTCCGGATACGTTTGATATTACGACACTGTTCGAATGGGCACGTTAAGCGTCTGGACAAATGTTGCAGCTGTCACATGGCTTACACGCGTTTACATTACACGACGGTTGAAAACAGTTGTAACCATTCAAACCCTATTATAACGTCAGGACGTAGTTTGACGTTTATTCAGCCATACGTGTGCTTCCACGTCGCTCGAAGTCAAGTAAAAATCGTCCGGACTTTCCATACCCGTCCGGACGTAATTACTTTTTCGAACCGTCTTAAATGGTTTAATTTTTTGCATTTAATGTGGATGACTCTCATTGGGCTACGTGTGCGCATAAGCGTCCGGACAGCTATGAGCGGTCCGGACGGTTCGACAGATTATGAAAAACGTGAACAGTTTGACATTTTCATTAAACCGAACGTTTTATCATCTTATGTCTCTCGACTCTCAGTTGATTTTTTGTCAAATCTTCGCATTCTAATCACATCTAGGTATGTGTCATTGATTTTTAACATGAGTTTGTGGGGGCCATCCAGCAGCCAAAAATCAAGAGGATTTTTTTCTTTTGTCCTTCAAACAAAAAAATATTTTTTATTTTTTTTTTAACATTTTGACCCTTTTAATATTTGTTTTTAATGTAACTTTCAATTCCGACTTTGTCGTTATTTCAAATCTCATATGATATGAGCCAAAATACATTACTTAACTAAAAGTCTCTTAATTAGTGAAGAAATATAGAGCAATTTAGGCCACAAAGAATTTGGACCAAGTCATTATTTAACTTAATGCTAAATTAGGCCCATCAAAAAAGACATCTAGGGGCTCTGATTGAGCCAAGCTGCTATGTTTGGAGAATTTTGTTATTAGAGATAGTCTAAATTATTTTGGAATGGATGAAAAAGTTGTTAGAATTTATAAAAAAAATATTAGAGTTTGTAAAAATTTGTTGAATTTTATGAAAAAACTGTTGGAATTTGTAAAAAGGTATTAAAATTGGTAATTATGAAAAAAATTCATAACTTTTTTTTTTTTTTAATGTTTTTTTAGCAGAAAAGTCACAAGTTTATTACATATCATTTACTTGAATGAGCCACTTCTAGTGGGAAAGACCCGCCTTGGCCCTTCTTGTTTTGTTCTTTTTGTTATAATTTACTAAAAAATTCAAGAAATGTACGCGCGACCAAGGCAAAATGTGACTTTTGAGAAGTCAACATATAATATCTTAATTTTTGGGGAGGCAATGTAAAAATAATAATAATAAAGTCAATTGAATACAAATGAACTTTTACGAGTTTAAATGATTTTTGCTCTTAAATATTAATTAGGAGTTGCATCATATATATATATATAACGTTTTCATCTAGGAAGGCTATAAATATAACCAACGGATAGAAAATCTAAAGTCAAAATTTAGGACTTGAGCCAAAATACATTGATTTAACATTTAATTCTTCTTTTTCTGCAAAAGGACCATACTTCCAAAAGTCACAATTTCTAAATTATACTTATTCAAGTAATTATTTTTTAGAAATAAATAATATTTATGAAAATAAATAAATAAACTTTATAATTCCATGGCGTCTAGTCATAAAATTGCATCTATAAAATAAACTCAGCTAAGGTTGAGTCTTAATTGGTCTTCTAATTCAGACTTCACAATAGGACATAAGAAACGGCACTCGGATATTGTCGTCTATTCGCAGAATCCATCATGAGTTCCAGCTTAATTTAGATAATTTGGTAAATAGTTCCTGATACTATCTCTCATTGATCATTTTGTATAGGATCTCTCCCACTCCACATATTCATTTGTATGCAATTGAGCTCTTAATTACCTGTTAAGATAAGTTTTGCTTCTTTTTTTTTTAGTCAAAACAGCAAGCTTTCATTAAGATCAAGGAGATTAGAAAACCTTAAATACATGTCTAAGGGATATGTCAGACCCTTTGGAAGGTAACGGGCCAACGAGTAAAGGGTTGAACAGTCTTACAAACCCAAGCCTAAAAAAGACGGGTAGAGACCCATAAAGGGTGAAAAGCCCACAAAGGGCAGCAAGCTGAGACGACCAGCAAAAAGGAAAGCCGATGGCGGAATATGGTGGCAGGACCAGTAGCTGGAGGTGACAAACCGGCCAGATCTGAAAATGTGGAGGCGCGTGAGATCCACACACGCAGCCCGACCGGTCATCGGAGATGACCACAAGGAGCGCCTGGACGTCCAGATGCCAGCCACCTTGCGAGTGCATACAGGAGAGACCACTAGCTGCTGAAAAATGAAGATAGGTAGGCGTGTGAGACCCACGCGTGCGCGTGGTTGCGCATGAGATCACACACGCCATCCCGTCGCTGGTTGGCCGGTGTAGAATGCTTCTTCAGTCAATGTAGATGTCTTCCTTACCGGTTGTGGTCTTCAAAGTCTCCAAAATACGTGGATCTAATCACCAAATTCGCTGAAAAAAAAACCCTAAAAGTGGCCGGAATGGGGGTTTATTGAGGGTTTTGATCATAGAAGACAAGAACAGAGGTGGCTTGGGGGGCGGGAAGAGTAAGAGCTCCTCCCACTGCCGGAAAAGGAGGTGGGAGGAGAGGGTCAGTCGGCCAGGGAGGGAAAAATTCTAGAGAGAAGACAGAGCCTCTCTCTCTAGATAGGCGTTTGTCGATTAGTAAGATTTGCTCTTAACTATTTACCAATTAGATGGAGACTTTTTTTTCTTCTATGAAGACCGAAGGGCGTTACTAATTAAAAGCCAATTTCTTTCCCAATTTGCACCACAATTAGAAAATTTGACACATTTCACTCCGAACTATCAATTGGTTGATTTAAACTTTGTACCTTGATAGTTTGGGACGCAATATATTAAGTTTGATTTTTTTGGGACGAGCATAGTAGTTAGTTAATTAGAAAGTGTAAAGTGTATTTTCTCCAATACATGCTTCTAACTCTTATGCATCGTTACATTCTTCTTTCTCCTAGAAGTATTCTCTCAATCGTCCTCTTCAGTCTTTCATAATAAATATTTTGGAGCTTAAGTTCTAGATTTTTGGATTAGAGTATTTGAAGGTAGTGTGACAATATTAATCTGAAAAAATTAGAAAAATTCGAATTAATTAATTAATTTTTTTAAAAATACATTTGCATTGGATTTGCAATAATAATCTCGAGTAAAAGGGCAACAATGAAAAAAAAAACGACCGTAGCAATAGAAATAGGTCAAAACTCAAAGTACCAATTAGCAGGAGATCATGATCATCATGTGGGTTATGTTTTTTTTTTGTCTCTTTTATAGGGTAAGATCCGATAATATGAAATAATATCAGAAACCAGGCCATCTCACTCGATCTAAAGATAAAGTCTATCCATTTAGGGTTTCCAGCTAATCAAAACAAATTATAGGTATTATTGTTAAACGTAATCGATCGAAAAAAATGTCTCTTATAATGTGGTGAAGCATATATATATATATATATATGTATATTCCGATCCACTGTCATATATTTTAATGTGCTGAAGCTGATCATATATCCTCTATATATTCATTCAAATGTCTCCACATAATCAGCGAAAATTTTCCTTCTTTTTTTTTTTTTTTTCTTTTTTTAACTAATTCCATATATGTTTTATTTTGGGTGATGAAAAAATTAATGTAATTACTCACTATATTATTCGAACCAAATGTAGTGTTTGATTGTTAAAATGTTGGGATGCTGAGTTGGTGAAAAAGTGAAGATAGAGATAATTTGAATAAATTTTTTATATTTATTTGAGTAAAAATGATAATTTGATGTGAAAGAGAGAATTTTAGAGAATTATTTCACTGGGTTGAAAATTTTGGGAGCCCAAAATTTTGGCTCCCAGACAAAATCGAACCAACAAAACCTTTTAATGGATGGTGAATGAAGTACAAGTTCTGGGGAAGACGCCCATAGTTGTCATACACGTTCTCGACTATTGGTCGTCTAATTACTTCATAGACAAATTAAGCTATCATTATAAGAATAGGTCTTTTGGAGGTCTTCTTTTGTATATGTATATAGCCTTCGTTCAATTCTCCCATGGCCCGGCCGGCCTCCATATTCAAGATGCATGCTTTGTTCATTTGTAGCACTTTAATTTTTCATTGAATAATCCCTAATTAACCCTTGCATAATTCTGATGATATATATTAATTAATTTGATTTTTATCTCTTAATATTACCATAGCTACAGAAATTATAAAATGATAAAAGACATGACCAACTCCAACCTAATATGCAATCCATGATCTAGTTGATCAATCCCGTACTACAGAGAATTATTGTACTCCACCCCGAATTAATTTCCACAAAATTTGAGCTCCCATGCATGTAGCCGCATGACAGTGGGAAAGAGCAAATGCGACCTTATTTTTTTAAAAAAAAAAAAGGCTAAAATTTACTCAAAAAGACAGAAAAGCTAGCTATAGTGGTAAATTAATCTCATTTGTGAAATTTAAGGGTTGCTGATACGTGTATATTGTATGGTTTGTGCTTTGGGTACGTACTCTGAAAAATCTTTCATAATTTTTCAAAGTTTTCGCTTCTTCACATAAATGAAGAGTTTCACTTAGAATGTCATGGTTCTATAAACCACCACTTTCTTTTGAAACACTGGAAATGGGTATTTGACAAAAAATATATTATTATTGTCCCTCTTCGATCAATGTTAATTTCAAACTAATTGTACACGCTTATGAGGATATTCGACCTTTGCAAAAGTAACTCGTTAACATAAAATTCGGTGCGAAGTTTTAGGACTCCATCTAAAGACATAATTGGTTTAAAATAAAGCTGCTTAGCTAATTAAAATGACCATATATGCTTCCGAAAGTCACAATTTGAAAACAATTTTTATTTACCGATATTGCTTCAGAATTAAATCAGTTTATAAAGTAAATTATCCTTTATGCCGAGAGTATCTAGTCGACCTAAAATTGCATCTATAAAAACTCAACCAATGATGCTAATTAAGTCTTAATTACCCTCCTAATTCAAAGTTCACACAATAAAGTTGCAATGGCTAGGAAATGTGTTAACAGACTTATGGTGGTCGCGATTGTGCTGGTCATCTTTGTTCTAGTTGAAGTGCGAGCTCATGATCTTGCCCCATTAATGGATCGGCTACAAGCTACTACTTGGAGAGAAAAGAGTGAGATCAACTGGTCTCCAGTTGGAGTCCCACTTCCTCATTCTTATGAATTTGATTTCTTCCTGCATGGCACATTTTCTCATTGTCTAGATAAACACATTGAAAATTGTCGAGAAAATTTTTCCTTCGCAAGTTTGAATTTCGTTTGTGTGTCACGGAAAGCTTTGTATTCTGCCTGGATCATCACAAGTGGAGTCATGACCCAATGTTTGATAAAGTAGTTCGGTGCATGGATCAATGCCTCTGAAAAGTAAAAGAGTCTAAACATTTCCTCCACTATCCAATGTGTGTATTGCATTGTTATGAAGATGAAAAGAAACAATATTTCTCGGATCTCGTCTATACACAGAATCCATGAGCTCCAGTTTTTAATTTGGTAAGAGTTGCTGATAATCTCTCTCACACACACACATACACACTCTCGCGCTCTCTCTCTCTCCTCATTTTTTTTGTATATATAAAGCACACACGAATGAACAACCTATCCATTTCCATTATGTTTAATTTTATTTGTCATTGTATTCAACATTTTTCTGCAAAAATCTTTAAAGTGTATACCAAGTCGAAATTCGTAAAACTTCCCTGATCTATATCAAGTATGAGCAATTAAATTAGCAGTGATGTCAATAGGTATAAAGAGATGCCAAACAAGTATGAACAAATGATTGTAATACATTTATTTTATTTAACAAAAGATCATCAATTAGACAGATGTGGGCACGTAGCTTTCTAGTTGATACAAATCTCAAATCAATGACCAGATAGCTAGTAGTTTCATTTGAACTGGATCGAGTAAAATAGCAGTCATTTTAGTGAACTTCGGCTGCAGAAGTCTTGAATATTTCCACTTGTAGTGCATATAAACATGGAAAACAAGACAAGACAGAGACTTATAAGGTCATGGTGGGATAAGATCAGAAGTTACCTTTTTGGAACACTTCTAATTAACTGACCAAGGACTTAACCTGCACATAGCTCCAATACCGCGATCCTTGTTTCTGACACCTACAATTGTGTTTTCACAACATTCTGTGAAGTATTTTGTATGACTGAATCTCACCCTTTATGGATGCAGAAATCGTGTTTTATTTTTCAACCAGCATGGATTTGTAGGGTTTAATTGTCCACACCTCTCAACATATAATCCTGTGACCTTTTTCATTAGGATATCACAATTTACATCTTTGTGCTAGTCTCACATGATCTTTTGTCTAAAGCGATCAAGCATTGCTTTTTTCAAACCTCAATATAATTGACCATCCATTTATAAATTTCACAAGAAACATGTTCACCTACCTTCTTCGCCATTTGAGCTGCATTTAACGCATTTACTTGCTATGTATGGTTCCAGATCCAATTGGAGGCTTCTCAGGAAGGATCGATCGATGCAAGAGCTGAAATTGCTAGCGATTTTCAGTTGTGTTGTTTCAGAATAATGTTGGCATGTGTTTTGTAAAAATATGATCCAGGGATACAATATCACCTATAATTTCAGGGATACAATGTGTGTGTGTGTTATTAGAACCCTAAACTCTTTATGTCATCGAATTCTATATGAGAGTTGTTCATCTTGTGCTTAATTTCATAAGCAATTTGCACTGGACATAACCTTTTAAAATAGCACAACCAAAGAAAGGGAGTCCTGCTTCAATTCTTCAAGGAAAATCTTTAAATACACAGACCAAATTACTAGGCACCCACGCAGTGTCATAACGTTTGCAGAAAATGATTCGGTCCAATCCTCAAACAGCTCAAACTTTCTCTTCTTCGTAGATAAGAATCTAACAATCTTTTATTGGTTTTAGATGATTTCACCTCTAAACTTTTAGCAATTACATCAATAGCATTTTTTTAAAAAAAAAATCTAGGAAGTAACCTAGTACTTTTGAATATATCTATATTCATGACAGATGATATTCTCAATTTGCTTCAAAATCTCTTTCATAATTTTCACATAAATGAAGAGTTTCACTTGTTAATTTCAAACTAATTGTATTCTTACGAGGATATATTCAACCTTTGCAAAAGTGACTTGTTAACATAAAATTCGGTGCGAAGTTTTAGTACTTCATCCAAAGACATAATTGGTTTAAAATAAAGCTGCTAACTAAAAATGACCATATATGTTTCTCACAATTTGGATGCTTGATCAGGAATAAATCAATAAAGTAAATTATACCTATCAGTCCTACAATTGCATCTATAAAAACGCTTAATTACCCTCCTAACTCAAACTTTTTTCCTAGTGACAGAGTTGCATAGAAAATGTGTTAACACACTTATGGTGATCATTGTTCTTGTTGAAGTACAAGCTCATGATCTAATGGAGCTACAAGCTACTTCTTGGAATGAAAAGACTGAGACCACCTGGCCTCAAGTTCAAGACTTCCTCATTCCTACGAATTGATAACCTCCAGGGCAGATTATCTCATTGTCTAGATAAGCACATTGAAAATTGTCGAGGAATATTTTTCCTTCGCAAGCTTTTAGTTGGTGTATCAAGCTTTGAAAAATGCATGGAACTTCACAAGCGGAGTCATGACCCAATGATTCATAAAGTATTTGGGTGCATGTATCAATGCTTCCAAAAATTAAGAGGGCGTAAACATCTCCTCCACTATCCAGTGTGTTTATTGCATTGTTAGAAGATGAAAAGAAACAATATTTCTCGGACCTACACAGAATCCATGAGCAGTTTTAAATTTCCAAGTGTTGCTAGTAGTGAACAACCTATTTGTTTACATTGTATTCCTGCATACATCGAAATTCGGATCTATCACAGTCCTATCAGAATCATAGTTTTTTACTTATGCTTCCTCATGATTTAATTTTGTTTTTAAAACCAAGAGTGATATATTCAACCAAAGTGACTTGTTAGAGGGTGCGAAGATTTTAGGCCAAACAAAAGGTGTTTTGAAGTGGGACACAAGGTGCAAAACAAGACGACATAATCTTGACCATATATGGGTCACAATTTGGATTTGATCAGGAATAAATCATTTTATAAAGTAAATTATACTTTATGCCAAGGGTATCTAGTCCTACAATTGCATCTATAAAAACTCAACTAATTAAGTCTTAATTACCCTCCTAACTCAAACTTCACAAAAGAAAGTTTTCCTAGTGACAGAGTTGCAACGGCTAGAAAATGTGTTAACACACTTATGGTGATCATTGTTCTTGTTGAAGTACAAGCTCATGATCTGGCCTTAATGGAGCTACAAGCTACTTCTTGGAATGAAAAGACTGAGACCACCTGGCCTCAAGTTCAAGCCGCACTTCCTCATTCCTACGAATCTGATAACCTCCAGGGCAGATTATCTCATTGTCTAGATAAGCACATTGAAAATTGTCGAGGAATATTTTTCCTTCGCAAGCTGGAATTTAGTTGGTGTATCTCGCTAAGCTTTGAAAAATGCATGGAACTTCACAAGCGGAGTCATGACCCAATGATTCATAAAGTATTTGGGTGCATGTATCAATGCTTCCAAAAATTAAGAGGGCGTAAACATCTCCTCCACTATCCAGTGTGTTTATTGCATTGTTATGAAGATGAAAAGAAACAATATTTCTCGGACCTCGTCCGTACACAGAATCCATGAGCTCTCCAGTTTTAAATTTCGCAAGTGTTGCTAACAATCTCTCTCTCTCTCTCTCTCTCTCTCTTTCCCCTCATTTTGTATACAAAAAGCACACACAAATGAACAACCTATCGATTTTCAATATGTTTAATTTATTTGTCATTGTATTCAATATTTTTCTGCATAAATTAATATTTGAAGTATATACTGTACCAAGTCGAAATTCGTAAAACTTCCCTGATCTATCAAGTATGAGAAATTAATTAGCAGTGATGTCAATAGGTATAAAGAGATGCCAAACAAGTATGAAAAATGATTGTCATACATTTCTTTTATTTTCCAAAAGAATTAGAAAGATGTGGGTAAGTAGCGTTCTAATTGGTACAAATCTCAAATCAAAGACTAGATAGTAATTTCGTTTCAATTGGATCGAGCAAAATAGCATTCATTTTAGTGAAAATCGGCTGCAGAAGTCTTGAATATTTCCACTTGTATTGCATATAAACTTCGAAAAGAGGACAAGATAGAGACTAAGTTCATGGTGGGATGAGATCAGAAGTTTCCTTTTTGGAACACTACTTCTAACTGACCAAATGCTTAACCACATAGCTTCAATATAATTGACCAATATCCATTTATAAATTTCACTAGAAACATGTTCACCTACCTTCTTCCCCTTATGAGTTGCATTTAACACATTTACTTGCTTTGGTTCCAGATCCAATTGGAGGCTTCTCAGGAAGGATGCAAGAGCTGAAATTGCAAGCGTGCGATTTTTCAATTATGTTGTTTCAGAATAATGTTGGGATGTGTTTTGTAATTTCAAAGATACAATGTGTGTGTGTTATTAGAGCCCTAAACTCTTTATGTCATAAAGTCGAATTCTATATGAGAGTTTTTCATCTTGTGCTCAATCTCATAAGCAAGTGCACTACACATAACCTTTTTGAAATGGACGGTTCAAGACTCAATGGTGTTGCTGAACCTAGAAGGGGGGGTTGAATAGGTTCTGATTTTTCTTTAATACTATAACCACTTAAAATCTGCACACTCTTCACAAGTTCAATCAGTAAATTTCAAGAGAGCTAAAGCAACACAAATATAATGCGGAAGTAATAAACCAATATGGACAGCAGATTATCAAGTGACAGAACACCTCTATAATTATTTCTTAACCAAGGAATCTAAAGAAGAAATTAATAACAAGAACAACAAGTTAATCTATGTAAACACAATCACAACAAAGACACCAAGATTTAGTTACGAAGAGAAACTCTTTTGAAAAACTTATTCAAAAGAGAAAAACTCTCCAGGCTAGTAAGTGTTAACGAATCCACTAGAATCTTCAAACTCGGTACATAGTGATCTATAAACTACCTAACACCCTGTTGCTAGTCTAACTCTATCGTTACCTTACCTGGAATACCACATCCAGATCTGCCTCTTGCAGGGAACGAGGAACTCCTTTTCCGTTTGAAATTCTTGATCCCGAAAAACCAAACTTTACAGCCAAGCCAATCTTTCCACACACTTACGTGCAATTGACTTCTTCATAACTGGAACACCTAGCCTTGGTAGATCTCCAGCAACTTTTGGAGTTAACCTTCTTAATCAAGGTTTATCTTGGTGATAGAAATCCAAACTGAGATGATAAGGGAAAGGAAACTCTCGCAGGGTTTTCTCTCAGTTTACACAGAACAGATTATAGAAACAGTTGAGGGAATATTTCATCAAAGCTCTCAATAGCTAGATTTCTCAAAATGATTTCAAGGAATGTGTTGAATGAATGAGAGAAAATGACTTTTATACTCTGAAGGGTCGGAGGGAAGGGATTCACGAAGTTTCAAGACTTCTTGAATCTTGGGCGCTTCTTTTAAAACTGTTATAATAGACTTTCGTCAATCAAACTTGATCAAACTTGGAACAAACTCAGAACAAACTTCTCCGGCTTTCAAAACATCAAAGCGCCAGCTCCGTATAAGCAAACTATATGCAGAATACAATCAAACTGTACCCATTTTTCAAACGATCATCAATCATGTTGAATTGCTGGACTTTGAGCAGGGCTTCATTAACCACGTATCTTAGGAATAAACTAAGACACGTCATGAAGTTTTACGCCAAGTAAAATACATTAACACTTTTAAAATAGCACAACCAAAGAAAGGAGGTCCTTCTTCAATTCGTCAAAGAAAATCATTGAATACACAAACCAAATTACTAGGCTCCCACAACTTGCATAACGTTTGCAGAAAATGATTTGGTTGAAGCCTCAAACAGCTCAAACTTTCTCTTCTTCGAACATATATAACAATCTAACAATCTATTATTGGTTTTGGTTGAAATATATGCGGCCGCTATGTGGTTCTCAATTGCTTCCAACATGTCCATCATTTTCTCATTTGTTTAAAAGGCTTGAGTGATGCTTTATTGACATCAATTGAATTTTGGAGCAATGACAGCTCAACGGTTCAACACATAGTAAACCTTAAAAGAATTCATAGGATACTATAGCAAAACTATTTTATAACTCTATGACTCTAGCCAAAAGACATTCCTTTAACATAAAGTCAATTAGCTAGAACGGCCTTTCTTCCAAATATCACAAATTTTTAACAACCCTTATTCGGGTGAAAGAAATTACGAATGCGGTGAATAACATTTCTTAGTGCTTTATTTTTCTTAGCCGCATAAACTTGAAAGTGTGCTGCCAGTTAAAATTCAGACCAAGGACATCCCGAACTAAGAAAGGCTACCATCAACAGCCACCAATGAAGAGGAGTCACCAATGGCGGCCACCACCATTGGAAGAGTACTTCCAACCACTGTGGTGCTAGAACAAAAAATGCAAAGAATAGTATTGAGAGTTGGAGGAACACCACCACCTGTGGTGGTGTAGGGAGGCGGCGTCATGGTGTAGGACGACGGCAAAAGACTCTAATGATTGCTGAATGTAGCACCATTTTAGAGAAGTCTATCCTAGGTAGAAGTTGTTTTATTTTGAGTTTTATTTAAATTTAATTATATTAGAGTTTAGATATAAACTCTAAGGGATTAGTTTAATAAGGTTTGCAATTCAAATTCCCTAGATTTTAGGATAGATTCCTAAACTCTAGGAGAGTCGATTTGAAAGTTATATAGGATTAGGTTATTTGAATAAGAGATGTAATCTTTTAAATTTTACAGATAGATTCATTAGAGATTGGAGATTTCAAGAGCTTGTGAACTTTTGTGACTTAGGCGGAGCATAGGCACAAACATGTATGCTATTCAGCTTTGGACAAAAAATCCTTTGACCACATTATCTTTTGCAATAAAACTTGTGGAATCCTTCATCTTTGTGTGTGTTCGTGTACCAGTTAGGCGAGTTAGTTTGGTAGCCTTGACCGGGGTCACTAACTGCGTGATCCACCACACACCGACCGAACGGGGCTGAGTTGGTGTGACTGACTCACTTGGACGTGCAAATGACGACTAGCTAGGCTGTGTCCTTTAATAGCCCACAGGTGCATTGTGATCTAGCTGCCAAGATTCTAAATAAAAAACCAAGAAAACAAGGAGAGAGAGATGGAGAAAAAGATAACAATTGGTCACCATGGATAGAACCAGAGAGCGGGTGGGTGGCAGCCTGCCGCTGGAAGGAGAGGAGTCGATCAAAGAAAATGAGGGTGGGTGTTTTTTTTTTTTTTTTTGAGTTCTACGTGAATAGTTTCCTACGGTTCAATAATAATAAACTACTGTCGAGCGACATGTCCACCCATTTTGCTCATTTGTCTAGCATAATGGATTTAATTATTGATCTCCACTCTTACATCGGGAATATTGTAATTAATCATACCAATGCCATACAATTAGATACAAAACTCGAAATAAGCTAATAGCTTTAATAGCGTAACAAAGTAGTGATGCCAATCATCCAGCAATAGATAGCCACATAAAAGTAGTTTAACATATTCACAACCATAAATACAACACCCAAAAATAGTCCAAATCCATGTATACTTTGGCTTATACTATATTAATTATTCCAAATTTGTTTAATTGTATCACCTATTTAAATAGAAGCTCTTCACGTGTTCCTGCCAATACCAACGAATTTTTAAGAGTAGACCCCTCTTTGATATTGAGTAATTGCGTGCTAGGAAGGACATCTAGGTTAGGTCAGGGTCATTACTTAAAGAAGTCTGTTTCTTCATATATTGTTTGCTTCATGAAAAATGCAGCTATCTCACTTTGATGTTGTTGTTTGGCATAATTTATTGCAATCGATGAGAGTAATTACACACTTATCCAAAAGGCATTCCTTGAAAGAATTTATAAGATACTATGGATAAAACTATTGTACAACTCTATGACTCTAGCCAAAAGGCATTCCTTCCAAATATATCAATTTTTTAACAACACTTATTCGGGTGAAAGAAATTATGAATACCGAGAATATATAACAATATTTCTGAGTGGTTTATTTTTCCTAGCCGCAAAAAACTTGAAAGTGTGCTACAAGAGTTAAAATTCAGAAAACTATTATGAGGAAACTTCACTTTGCATCTCCAACCTATGGAGTGGAAATATCAAGTTCTTCACATTGAGAACTATGCTCTCAACAGGTGGCAGGAAGATTTTTTGAAGTCTATGTATGCTTCGATGTTGCCTCATGAGGTAATATCTCTTCTTATTAAGCATATGTAGTATGTCGTAGCGACTAAGGCAACAATATTGACTACACGTGGACAAAGAGAACATGCCCACAGGTGGGGAAGATTTAAGTCTCAATCTTCAAAGTATTTGCTCTAGTTCTGGGTTGTCTCAATATTGGCGGATACTGTCAAAGCCAAGTTATTATCATAACTCATTGGAAAATTAGGTCCATTATAAGACATCTTGAGGCTCCTGATTTAGCCAAAATGTAGACTGTCCAAAAAACGCACAAGCTTGTTACATGCATTTACTTGAATGAGCCACCTCCAGTGGGAAAGCCAATGCGACCTTTAAAAGAAAAAAACATGCAAAAGGACAAAAAATTCGGCTATAATTTACTCAAAAAGCACGAAAAAAAAAATCCTTCAAAAGCGGTCATGAATCTCATTTTTGAAATTTTAGGGTTGCTGATATGCGTATATTTTTGGAAGAGTGGAGCTATCAACTAGGGTAGCCTAAGATTTAGATAGGATCGCACCACATATTCATTTGTATACAATTGAACACTAAAACTTTAGATGATTTTAGCTCTAAACTATTTGGCAATTACATCAATAGCCTTGTTTTTTTAATCTAGGAAGGCCATAAGTACAACCAAGCTGGAGTAGTACTTTTAAAGTCCTATATATAAATATATATATCTACATATTCATGACAGATGATATTCTCAATTTGCTTCGAAGTCTCTTTCATAATTTTTCAAAAAATTCTGCTTCTTCACAAAAATGAAGAGTTTCACTTATTAATTTAAAACTACTTATGAGAATATTCGACCTTTGCAAAAGTAACTCGTTAACATAAAATTTGGTGCGAAGTTTTTGGGCTTCATCCAAAGACATAATTGGTTTAAAATAAAGCTTCTTAGCTAAAAGTGACCATATATGCTTCCAAAAGTCACAATTTGTAAAAAAAAAATTATTAACCCATGCTTGATCAGGAATAAATCAGTTTATAAAGTAAATTATACTTATGCCAAGGGTATCTAGTCCTACAATTGCATCTATAAAAGCTCAACAAATGAAGTATTAACTACCCTCCTAAGTCAAACTTCACAGAAGAAAATTTTCTTAGTGACAGAGTTGCAATGGCTAGGAAATGTGTTAACACACTTATGGTGGTCGTGATCCTTGTTCTTGTTAAAGTGCAAGCTCGTGATCTGGCCTCAATGGAGCTAGAAGCTACTTCTTGGAATGAAAAGACTGAGAACACCTGGTCTCCGGTTCAAGCCCCACTTCCACATTCCTATGAATCTGATAACCTCCTGGGCCCATTTTCTCAATGTCTAGATAAACACATTGAATATTGTCGAGGAACATATTACCTTCGCAAGGAGGAATTTCGTCGGTGTATCTCGAAAAGCTTTAAAAACTGCATGGAAGTACTTCACATTGGGATCATTCATAACGACCCCATGATTGAGAAAGTATTTGGGTGCATATATCAATGCGCCGAAAAATTTAAAGGGCGCAAACTCCTGATCCACTATCCAATGTGTTTATTGCATTGTTATGAAGATGAAAAGAAACAATATTTCTCCGATCTCGTCCGTACACAGAATCTATGAGCTCTCCAATTTTAAATTTCGTAAACAATCTCTCCTCTCTCTCTCTCTCTTCTCTCCATTTTGTATATATAAAGCACACACAAAGGAACAACGTCCTATCGATTTTCAATATGTTTAATTTATTTGTCATTGTATTCTATATTTTTCTGCATAACTCTTGTCATATATTTCTTTTATTCACCAAAAGAACTGAATAAAAGAATTAGAAAGATGTGGGTCACGATCTCGTCCCAGTACGACAGAAACTTCTAAGTGTTGGAAGTCCCACATCTAGAGAAATATTAGAATTTACACAATGTGTGAAAGGTGGGTCTAACTCAACTCCAAAAGACGCCTTAAGTAGTGAGGGATACCACAACCTTTAAGTTGAAACAATCTCTCTCTCTCTCTCTTCTTTCTCTCTCTCTTCTAACCCAACTTTTTTGAAAGAAGCACACACAAAGGAACAACGTCCTATCGATTTTCAATATGTTTAATTTATTTGTCATTGTATTCTATACTGCATAACTCTTGTCATATATTTCTTTTATTCACCAAAAGAACTGAATAAAAGAATTAGAAAGATGTGGGTACGTAGCTTTCTAATTGATACAAATCTCAAATCAATGACCAGATACTTAGTAGTTTCATTTGAACTGGATCGAGTAAAATGACATTCATTTTAGTGAACTTCGGCCGCAGAAGTCTTGAATATTTTTCGTATTGCCTTTGAATTGACCCACAAACTAAGTTCATGGTGGGATTTCAGAAGTTTCCTTTTTGGAACACTACTTCTAACTGACAAATACTTAACCACATAGCTTCAGTACATTGACCACCATTTATAAATTTCACCTTTTACATGCACCTACCTTCTTGATGAGCTTGCCACATTTACTTGCTATGGTTCCAGATCCAATTGGAAGCTTCTCAGGAAGGATGCAAGAGCTGAAATTGCTAGCTAGCGTGCGATTTTTCAATTATGTTGTTTCAGAATAAATGTTGGGATGTGTTTTGTAATTTCACGGATACAATATGTTTGTTATTAGAACCCTAAACTCTTTATGTAATAAAGTGAATTCTATACGAGAGTTGTTCATCTTGGCTTAATTTCATAAGCAAGTGCACTGGACATAACCTTTTAAAATAGCACAACCAAAGAAAGGGAGTCCTGCTTCAATTCTTCAAGGAAAATCCTTGAATACTACAGAAAGGCATTCCAAAACTATTTTACAACTCTAACTCTAGCCAAAAGGCATTCCTTTAACATAAAGTTTCACAGACAACGACCAAATACTCCACATTCCCACCAATAAATCACTAGAACATGTTTACCTTCTTCATTACAAACCCTATGTGATCCATCGAGGAAGGATGCAAGAGCTGAAATTGCGAGCGTGCGAATTACAGTAATGATAATTTCACGGATACAATATTCTGTGGTTTATAAGAGTTTTCATCTTGTCTTAATTATAAGCAGTGCATGGACATAACTTGTCTGTGCCTTGAATACACAGTTACTAAATCTCTAGGAAGCAAAAGGCATTCCTTTAACTCAATTAGTAGAACGACCTTCCTTCCAAATATCAAGGGTGAAAGAATTTATCATGCTTAGCTATAAAACTTGAAAGTGTGCTACAAGTAAAATCTATGAACTATAAATAAAAATCTTCAATGCAGGCTTTCAAATGAGATTTGACCGTCAAAACCGTGCCACATGAATCATTTATAATAATACTAAATTACTCATCCGGTCCTTGGGGTTTTCGAAATTCCCATATTACTCCCTATGGTAAGTTTTTTCCCAATTGACACTTTGAGGTTTTGCCCATTCTTATTTTAGTCCTTCCATTCACTTGAATGAGAAAAGTTGCCGACGTAGCTAACGGCTACTATGTTACACCAAATTAAAATCAGACATACTTTTAAAACTCCCAAAATCTAAAATTTAAACTTTTAAAATTGAAAATCAACTTCGCCCAGTCCATGTTGGACGCTGACTGGACTCCTTCAGACCAAAATCGCCAATTTCGATAACACACTGAGTGAACCCAAAAGCCCCAATTTCCAAACCCACTTGGCTAACCAAAAATCTCCAATTTCCTTACCCCACTTCACGAACCCAAAGACAATAAGACAAACGAGAATGGTTGATCTAGCAACAACACAACTAGGACAGAGCTTACACCTTTTTGAAGCAAGCTCCTTCCCTTGAGTTGCCCCCTCACCAAGATTTTCCTGTTTTTTTACTTCTAATGATTCATCTTCTTTCACTTGAGGACTTCTTTTTTTATTTGTCTCTTGAGTTCCTTTTTCTAAACACTCAGTTTGCTCTTGTTCTGCAACTCAACCTTCACCATGTTGCTCAACAAGATGCTTTGGTTGCGGAGTTTCTACTTGTTCTGATTCATGATCAGGTTTTCATTCTGTCAACTTTTGAACATATGGATGTGAATCCCCCTTTTTTGGGTTCTTGAGGCTTCTATGTTTGTTTGTTTTTTTCGAAGTAAACGTGAATTTTATTTCAAAGGAAAGCATACAAGTGTGCTGAATACAGACAGTCCTTTGAGGCCAGATAAAAAAATAGGGGCATAAAGCACATTACAGCATCATTTAAAACCCTAAAAGCTATACATTGAATGGCCTTAAAGGCCTTTCCAAATGGTCAGAAAAGACATCAACTAGACAGACTCAAAGGTTCGTAGATTCTAAGCGGGTCCAAAGACCCATAAATAATTTCGCCGAAAAAGATAAGTCTCCAGAAGAGTAGGTAGTCAAGCACCTCACTCCCATTTCCCTGAAAGATCATCCGCACAGCACAAATAGACAACAACGTCCATGACAAAAAAAAAGATAGCAACTACTGAAATAAGAACGCCGGCCAAAACTTGGTGGTCACCACATGCACCCTCCCACAAAATCCTGCAGAAATAAAATTCACATACCGAAGAAAAAACACAACAAATCACACGAAAATAAGCCATTGGCCGGCCAGAATGCAGCCAGGAAACTGGTCCCTAAGACAACAATCAGAACCACCCAAGTAGATCCACAAAAGGGAAGGTGTGTGGCCCACATGCACGCGCGCGTGGAGTGCGCGCACTATCCGACGACGACCAAAATGGGCTGGAGACAGACTCCCGAAGCTACCGATTCCATCCTTCCTGAATGTGGCCACCAACGTTCACCTGGAACCTTGAGATCTGGCATTGAAATCGGCCACTGAGGGAGACCAAAAGAGAGAGAATAGGTGGAATGGATGAGATCCGGCCAAGAGGGGGGAGGAGAGGAGGGATGAGGCGGTGGGAGGAGCCACTGCTCCTCCCGCCACCAGTCGCAGTGAAGGGGGAGGAGAAAATCTAGAGAGAGGCTCTCTCTCTCTCTCTAGAACATGCATTGTAACAACTTAGTACTTGCTTGCAAAATTTGAGGCTTTTAGGTTTGACTTGACCAAATTAATTGTTTGTGCTATTTTCTTCTTCCTCTCCTTGTGCTTTCCCTGCCTCTGGAATGTCATGTTTCTTTGTCTACTCTGTCACCTCGGGAAGCCCTTTGCTCCAAGTTTCTTCAATAGGTGGTAGCTCTTTTCTTTGCGGCTTACAAGTCATGACTAATTTCAATTTTGGGAGTTTTTAATCCGTCTAATTTTAATTAGGTGTGCCATGATAGAAATTAGCCACTTCAGTAACTTTCCGCCATTTAAGTGAATGGAAGGATTAAAATGAGAATTGATCCAAAATCAAGGGAGTCTCGTAGAAAAAAAAAACATACCATAAGAACTAATTTGGGAATCGCAAAAATTCAGGTACCGGCTGAGTAATTTAGCCTATAACAAATTATAACAAATTTTTTTTTTAGAGCACACATTGATAAATTTTGATAGTTCGAGACCTAAATATGACTTAGTAGTATGAGCTTCCATGTAGCCGCATAAGGTAATTTTTCTTCACTAGCAAGCGTATGTCGTAGTAACTAAGGCATCAATATTCACTACTATAGAAGAGAACATGCCCACAGGTGGGGAAGATTTAAGTTTATTATAGTTTCAATCTTTTAAAGCCAAGTCATTATCCTACAAACTCATTGAAAAATTAGGTCCATTATAAAAGACATCTTGAGGCTCTTGATTTAGCCAAAATGTAAACTGTCCAAAAAACTCACAAGCTTGGTACATGCATTTACTTGAATGCATGAGCCACCTCCAGTGGAAAAGCCAATGCGACATTTTTTTACAAAAACAAAAAAACAAAAAGACAAAGAATTCGGCTATAATTTACTCAAAAAGCCAAAACAAAAAAAAATCCTTCTATAGTGGTCAATCTAAAAAAAAAATCCTTCTATAGTGGTCAATCTCATTTTTGAAATTTAAGGGTTGCTGATATGTGTATATTATATGGTTTGTGACCGAAAAAAAAATCCTTCTATAGTGGTCAATCTCATTTTTGAAATATAAGGGTTGCTGATATGTGTATATTGTATGGTTTGTGATTTGAGTACTCTGAAAATTTTATTGTACCACCTCTTTTGAACAATGAATATTGGGTTAATTATAATAACTATTACCCATTCTCAAATACCCCGACAAACTTTAATTCGTTGTAACTCACGCCCGCAAACTATATTTTCCATTGCGATTTCATCCCCAATCTGTGGAAGTTATTATATCGAACAGGTTTTCATCCCACGTAAACGACACGTGGCATTCTCCTTACTTGAAAAGACTAATTTGATCAGCTTGATTCTAACTTAGTCATCTTTTTTGTTTTAATAAAAAAAAATCAGCTAACTACAATATTATTTTTTGGCTCTAATAATTACTAAAAGCACTGCAGAAGACTAAGGAGACTCAAACGAGGGTAAAATTATCTTTTCAAATAAGGAGAAGATCACATATCTGTTACATATGATAGAAACCGTTCGGTATAACAACTTCAGTCGGATGAGGGATAAAATCACAATGAGAAGTATAATTTGTGGGGTGAGTTACAACGACTTATAATTTATGAGAGTATTTGAGAATCAGGTGATATATAGTTTGAGAGAGAAAATTTTAATTAACCCATGTATATTTTTGGAAGAATGAAGCTATCAATTAGGGTAGCCTAAAGATAGGAGCGTTCCACATATTCATTTGTATACAATTGGACTCTAAAACTTGATGATTTTAGCTCTAAACTATTTAGCAATTACATTGACAGCATTTTTTTTTTTTAAATCTAGGAAGGCCATAAGTACAACCAAGGTGCAGTACTTTTAAAGTCTCTTTCATAATTTCTCAAAAAATTCTGCTTCTTCACATAAATGAAGAGTTTCACTTGTTAATTTCAGACTACTTGTACTACTCTTAAGAGGATATTCAACCTTTCCAAAAGTCACTAGTTACCATAAAACTGGGCGAAGTTTTAGGACTCCATCCAAAGACATAATTGGTTTAAAATAAAGCTGCTTAGCTAAAAATGACCATATATGCTTTCAAAAGTCACAATTTGTAACAATATCTATTTAATGATGCTTGATCAGGAATAAATCAGTTTATAAAGTAAATTATACTTTATGCCAAGGATATCTAGTCCTACAATTGCATCTATAAAAACTCAACTAATTAAGTCTTAATTACCCTCCTAACTCAAACTTCACACAAGAAAGTTTTCCTAGTGATAGAGTCGCAATGGCTAGGAAATGTGTAATTAAAACACTTATGGTGGTCGTGATCCTTGTTCTTGTTGATGTGCAAGCTCATGATCTGGCCTCAATGGAGCTACAAGCTACTACTTGGAAAGAAACGACCGAGACCACCTGGTCTCCAGTTCAAGCCCCACTTTCTCATTCCTATGAATTTGATAACCTCCAGGCCCCACTTATTAAATGTCTAGATAGCACTATTCAAATGTGTCGACATGCGTTTTTCCTACGCAAGGCTCAATTTCGCGAATGTATCACGGAAGTCTTTGAAATCTGTATGAATCTTCACGTGTGGACTCCTCACCCAGTGATGTCTAAAATAGTTGGGTGCATGGCTGAATGCCGATTAAGAAAAGTGCCTATCCACTATCCGATGTGTTTATTGCATTGTTATGAATATCAAAAGAAACAATACTCGGATCTTGTTTATACACAGAATCCATGAGCTCCAGTTTTAAATTTAGTAAGAGTTGCTAATAAGTTCTCTCTCTCTCCCTTCATTTTGTATTTATAAGGGACACTCAAATGAACAACCTATCCATTTCCAATATGTTTGATTTTATTTGTCATTAATTGTATTCAACATTTTTCTGCATAAATCTTTGAAGTGTACCATGTCGAAATTCATAAAGCTTCCCTTATCTATCATCTATGAGCAATTAATTAGCAGTGATGTCAATAGCTAAAGAGATGCCAAACAAGTATGAACAATGATTGCCATACATTTATTTTATTTACCAAAAGAATTAGAAAGATGTGGGCATGTAGCTTTCTGATTGGTACAAATATCAAATCAATTACTAAGAAGTCAGGGACGAAGCTAAGGGGGGGGCTAGTGGGGGCCATGGCCCCCCAAAGTTTTTCAAAAAAAAAATTCACATATGGGTAAAATTTCAAATTTTTGCAAATTTTTTTTAATATAAGGGCAAAATTGATAGTAATCTTTTTAATGGCCCCTCCAAAAATTTTGAAAAATTAAACATGAGAGGAAAAAAGAATGTGAGCTGAGAAATAACTATATTATAAGTGAACCCTCAAATTTTTAAAAGAAAAAAAATACTAAGTGTCTTTTTTACTTTTCTCTCTCCCTCCATTTTTTTTCTAAAATTCCTCCTCCCTCCCTCCCTCCCTCTTTTCTAGAATGTCTCTCTCTCTCTCTCTCTCTCTCTCTCTCTCTCTCTCTCTCTCTCTTCTAGATTTGTATTTTCTACTTTTCTTTCTATCTACCGCTTTTTAAAATTCATCTCTTCTTTCTCTCTCACTTCTACCTTCACTATTTACACTCTTATTGTTCAAATTTTCTCTCAACTACCTTCTTTTTTTTCTCTCTCTCCCATTATTTTTTCATTACAGAAAATAGCAAAATCCATTTCATTTTTTTTTTTTTGCATTGCACATAAAAATATTCTTCTTCACTAGAATCTTAAAAACGATTCATTCATTATTATTGTCTGATTAAAATATTATTGCTCTATTTTTTTTTAAAAAAAATATTATTATTGCTCTTTTATTTGTACCTATTTTATTTTGACTAGATTTTAACATTGCTTCGTGCTTTTGTCAATAACTTATGAGCCCTTTATTCCGAAGATTTTAAACTTTTGATTATATTTGGCTACACAAGGTTTTAGTACTAATATAATAATTAATGACTTTTACTCGTTGAAGGTCCAGTTCAATTAGCATATTTATGAAAATTTAGCTTTTACACTTAAGTTAAAGTTCAAAGCACAAATTTATTTTTTACCTTAAGTTATTTATGATTAACCTTATTTTGATTATAATAAAAATTTGAAGGCAGTCCAAGAACATGTAAGATGACCTTGACACCTAGTTAGAAAAAAAAAATTTAAGCAAAAATTATATTTGGCCCCCCGTAAGAGTAAATCCTGGCTTCGTCCCTGTAGGTAGTAATATCATTTCAACTGGATCGAGCAAAATAGCATTCATTTTAGTGAACTTCGCCTGCAGAAGTCTTGAATATTTCCACTTGTATTGCATATAAACTTCGAAAAGAAGACAATACAGAGACAAAGTTCATGGTGGGATAAGATCAGAAGTTACCTTTTGGAACACTACTTCTAACTGACCATATACTTAACCACATAGCTTCAATATAATTGACCATCCATTTATAAGTTTCACTAGAAACATGTTCACCGACCCTCTTCACCTTATGAGCTGCATTTAACACATTTACTTGCTATGGTTCCAGATCCAATTGGAGGCTTCTCAGGAAGGATGCAAGAGCTGAAATTGCTAGCTTGCGATTTTTCAATTATGTTGTTTCAGAATAATGTTGGGATTTGTTTTGTAATTTCACGCGATACAATGTGTGTGTTTTATTAGAACCCTAAACTCTTTATGTCATAAAGTCGAATTTTATATGAGAGTTGTTCATCTTGTGCTTAATTTCATAAGCAAGTGCACTGGACATAACCTTTTAAAATAGCATAACCAACGAATGGGGGTCCTGCTTCAATTCTTCAAGGAAAATCCTTGAATACACAGACCAAATTACTAGGCTCCCACCCAGTGCCAGCTTCATAACGTTTCCAGAAAATGATTTGGTTCAATCCTGAAACTTTCTCTTCTTCCTACATAATAATCTAACAATCTTTTTATAGATTTTTGTTGAAATCTATGCACCCGCTGTGTGGTTCTCAATTGCTTCCAAAATATCCACCATTTTTTGCTTCTAAATAATGCCAAAAAGTTTGCATTTCAAAAATTAGAATCATACAAGGATAAACCTACATAAGGCCTAACTAACACCGGGACTGAAAAAGAAAACTCCTAACATCCCAAAGGGGTCAAGAGTGGGTGGCCAACCAATAACAGTAGATGTAACTACCAAGATCTAAATGGACTATTAATAAAAACCCCCCAACAACTTGAGCACAACAAAGCCTACTAGAACGTTGGAAAAGATCTTAAGGGTGAGTACTAGAACCGATGAAGGCGGCCAATTCCGGTTTTGTTCCGATACTCACCGGAATGTAATTTTTTTGTTCTGATTCCATTCCAGTATTTCACCGAAATGGAACTAGAATTTCTAGAATTGGCAAGTGGGTTTTTTTGGACATATTTTTTTTGGGCCCTAATGAGCTAAAAATATTTTTTAGACTGACTGAATTTTTGGAAGATTTTTATATTATTAATTATAAATTAAATAGGTGGTGTTTATTTGTGAAAATTTTGGGGAGGTGGAAATTTTGAGGTATTAGGGTTGATGAAAAGTGAAGAGAGAGATTATTGGAACTTAATTTTTTACATTTATTTTTGAGTAAAAAAATGATGATTTGATGAGGAGAGAGAGAATTTTGAGGGAATTATTTTATTGGAGTGGCAATTTTGGGTGTGGAAATATTGGGTGGTGAACACCACCTAAATGTAAACATTCGTCCAAAATCTAGATTCTAAAATAAACTTTCAAGTAAATTCCATATGTTACACTTTATTTTGAGCTTTATTTTTTAAAAAAATAAACCAAAAAAAAATTTCGGTATTTTTTGTTATTCATTATAAATTAACAATAAATGTAAAATATTCATCCAAAATCTAGATTCTAAAATAAACATTCAATCAAATTCTATATGTTATACTTATTTTGAGCACTATTTTTATTTTATTTTTTTAGAAAAATTTGGAATCAGTAATTCCGCCCAGAATTTTCGATTATGGTTCTAATTCTAGAAATTTTCAAAAAATGACTTCCATTTGGTATATGCCGTACCCAAAACCAAATTTCCAGAATCGGAAGTAGAACCGAAAACTCCGATTCTTACTGGAATTTTTGCCCACCCTTAGAAGATCCAAAAGGGATCAAAGAGGCCCACCGGGAAGCCAAGAAAACAAAGGAAATAAACAAATATGGCCAACAACAATCGATACAAACTAAAACACAACGTAAAACTGAAGCCGAGTCGGAATCAAAGAACCACCAAAATTGAGCGGAATTAGAGAGCCACAAAAATCGAGTGGAATTAGAGACGCACGCGCTGCCAAAATGCAGCGTTTTGGTGGCGTTGGATTTGCCTAAGGTTGCTGAAGCCACCCAAGAGGTATGTGACCTCTAAATGCCATCGAAGACAACTCGAAAATAAAAAAGATCGGGCGCGTGGATCACATGTGATAGAGATGGAGATAGAGACACCCAATCCAAGGCATGAGAAAAGCTAAGGTGTGTGGCGCGTACGTCGAAAAGGAACCCATCCAAAACACAAGCTACGAGACTGGTGAAGAAATATACCAGAGGTGTAGTGCTACAGCAAACCATCAGACCAGGGACATCCTGAACTAGGAGTGGCTACCACCAAAATCCACCAGTGAAGAGAAGTCACCACCGATGGCCTCAACCAGTGGAGTAACACCAACCACTGCAGTGCTAGAACAAAAAGTGCAAAGGACAGTCCCGAGAGATGGTGGAACATTACCACCAGTAGTGGTGCAGGGAACGGCGGCACCCTATAGAGCAGCAACAGCGGCGGCAAAAGGCTCTAATGGATACAGGCCATTTTAGGAAAGTCTATCTTAGGTAGAAGTTGTTTTATTTGAATTCAATTCTCCTAGATTTTAGAGATAAAGTCTAGTTGATTAGTTGAATAAGGTTTGTAATTCCAATCTCCTAGATTTTAGGATTATCTTAGATTACAATTTGAGTGTTAATATTTGAATAAGAGATGTATCAAATCTCTTAGATGTTAGGGATAGATTTCTAAACTTTAGGAGTGGCATTTGAATTTCATCTAGGATTAGGCTATTTGAATAATGGATGTAATCTCCTAGATTTGGGAATAGATTCCTAAACTCTAGGAGATATGTTTTAAGTCATATAGAGATAGAATTAGCGCCTAAGGAGACCTATAAAGGCATCAATCTCTTAAGCGCATTAGAGGGGATTCATTTGTAAGCTTTTGTGACTTAGGCCAAGCATAGACAAGTATATGTTATTCAATGTTCAAGGCTAATTACCTTGTTCATCTAAGATTCATTCTAGGATAGTACCCTAGTTTAGATATTCAGCTTTGGAGGCTAATTACCTTCTTGGATTGGGCGGACTTGGGCTAATAACCCTTGGACGATTTATCTTGTGGTTCTCAGGACTAATAATCTTTGACCAAGTTATCTTTTGCAATACAACTTGTGAAGTTCTACATCTTTGTGCGTGATCCTACTTTCTTGAGCTCATGTGTTACCTATGAACAATCTAGGAGAATCAATTAATGTGGTAATGTGTGAACCACTCGGGGGTTGGGTAAGTTATTTTTTTGGCATTGACCAGGGCCCCTAACAGCGTGATCCCCCTTGCGACGACCAAACTAGGCTGTTCTTCTGTGGCTAAGCTCACCTGGAGGTGGAGATGACGTCTAGCTAGGGTATGTCCTCCAATGGCCCACAGGTGCACCGAGATCTAGCCGCAAGATTTGGACCAAAAAACCAAGAAAACAAGGAGAGAGAAGAGAGAAAAAGATAATAATCTGTCACCATGGGTAGAATCGGAGAGGGCTCCTTCCCGGTTGAAAGGAGAGCAGTTGAAAGGAAACTAGCGTGGATTTTTTTTTTTTGAGTTCTTGAGAGACGGAAAAGCGTCTCTCTCTCTCTAGAACACACGTGAATAGTTCCTGTGGCTCAATAATAATAAATTACTGTCGAGCAACATGTCCACCATTTTGCTCATTTGTCTTGCACTTAATGGATTAAATTATTCTTTACTCAAGCATCTTATTGGGAATCAACCCGTATTGTACTAATTCTTTTCTTCTTAATGTAATCATACCAATGAACCATACAATTTGCCGGCCATACAAAACTCTGAAATGAGCTAATAGCTCTAATGGCGGGGCGCCATGACGTAACAAAGTAAATCCAACTCGATGCCAATCATCCAGCAATAGATAGCCACATAAAAGTAGTTTAACATATTTACAACCATAAATACAACACCCAAAAATAGTACAAATCCATGTATACTGTATGGCTTATACTATATTAATTATTCCAAAAAATTTTATTCTATCACCTATTTAAATAGAAGCTCTTCACGTGTTCCTGCAGCCAATACCAACGAATTTTTAAGTGTTTAGATCCCTTTTTGCTCCTAATTATTGAGTAATTGCGTGCTAACCTTTCTTCTCTTCTCTTCTCTCATTTTTCTTTTCCTTGGAACGACATAATTCTAGGTCAGGGGCATTACTTAAAGAAGTCATGTTTCTTCACAAAATAAGTTGCTATATTGGCTTTGCTTCAAAGGTCTCTTCACAATTCGCAAAAATGCTCTCCCTTACCTAAAGAGTTTGATGGCTATATCTCACTTTGAACCACTTTATTCTTTATAAACCTTTAGAATATGTTGTTTGGCATAATTTATTGCCAATCGATGATCCCTCTTTCAACTCTTACTTCGAAAGTAATTGCACACTTAAATCCAAAAGGCATCATCTGAAAGAATTTATAAGATATTATAAATTCACTTTGCATCTCCAAACTATGGAGTCAATGACACTTGAAGTTTGAAATATCAAGTTCATCACATTGGTCCCTCAAACTAGAAAAATTCATCAATGTAAGCTCTAAATAAGATCCAACAATCAAAACCGAGCCACGTTACCCATTTATAACAAATATGGCACAATTTAGACCGTCAAATATTTTTTGAGAGCGCATCATAATAACTTTTGATAGTTTGAGAGCTCAATGTAACGAACTTGATAGTATGAGCTTCTATGTAGCCTCATGAAGTAATTTCTCTTCATTATTAAGCGCATGTCGTAGAGACTAAGACATCAATATTCACTACACGTGGACAAAAGAGAACATGCCCACAGGTGGGGAAGATTTAAGTCTATTATGCGTTCAATCTTCAAATTTTTTGCTCTTGTTCTGGGTTGTCTCAATGTTGGCGGATACTGTCAAAGCCAAGTCATTATCATAACTCATTGGAAAATTAGGTCCATTATAAGACATTGTGAGGCTCCTGATTTAGCCAAAATGTAGACTGTCCAAAAAAACGCACGAGCTTGTTACATGCATTTGCTTGAATGAGTCACCTCCAGTGGGAAAGCCAACGCGACCTTTAAAAGAAAAACAAAAGGACAAAAAATTCGGCTATAATTTACTCAAAAAGCCAGAAAAAAAAAAAATAACCCTTCAATAGCGGTCAATCCCATTTGTGAAATTTTAGGGTTGCTGATATGCGTATATTTTTGGAAGAGTGGAGCTATCAATTAGGGTAGCCTAAGATTTAATTAGATAGGATCGCTCCACATATTCATTTGAATACAATTGGACACTAAAACTTGAGATGGTTTTAGCTCTAAACTATTTAGCATTTTTTTTTTTTTAATCTAGGAAGGCCATAAGTGCAACCAAGGAGTAGTACTTTTAAAGTCTATATATATACATGAAAGATAATATATATTCCCAATTCGCTTCAAAGTCACTTTCATAATTTTTAATAAAATTCTGCTTCTTCACAAAAATGAAGAGTTTCACTTATTAATTTAAAACTACTTATAAGGATATTCGACCTCTGCAAAAGTAACTCGTTAACATAAAGTTTGGCGCGAAGTTTTAGGACTTCATCCAAAGACATAATTGTTTTAAAATAAAGCTGCTTAGCTAAAAACGACCATATATGCTTCCAAAAGTCACAATTTGTAAACAATATCTATTTAGCGATGCTTGATCAGGAATAAATCAGTTTGTAAAGTAAATTATACTTATGCCAAGGGTATCTAGTCCTACAATTGCATCTATAAAAACTAAGCTAATTAAGTCTTAATTACCCTCTTAACTCAAAACTTTACAGAAGAAAGTTTTCCTAGTGACAGAGCTGCAATGGCTAGGAAATGTGTTAACACACTTATGGTGGTCGTGATCCTTGTTCTTGTTGAAGTGCAAGCTCATGATCTGGCCTCAATGGAGCTACAAGCTACTTCCTGGTCTCCGGTTCAAGCCCCACTTCCTCATTCCTATGAATCTGATAACCTCCAGGGCCCACTTTCTCATTGTCTAGATAAACACATTAAAAATTGTCGAAGAAAATTTCTCCTTCTCAAGCTTGAATTTCGTTTCTGTATCGCGCGAAGCTTTACAATCTGCATGAATCTTCACAAGGGGAGAAATGACCCAATGATTCATAAAGTAGTTGGGTGCATGCATCAATGCGCCCAAAAAATCCAAAAGCTTAAATTTTTCATCCATCCAATATGTTTATTGCATTGTTATGAAGATGAAAAGAAATAATATTTCTCGGATCTCGACCGTACACAGAATCCATGAGCTCTCCAGTTTTAAATTTCGTAAGTGTTGCTCTCTCTCTCTCTCTCTCTCTCTCTTCTTCATTTTGTATATATAAAGCATACACAAATGAACAACCTATCGATTTGCAATATGTTTAATTTATTTGTCATTGTATTCAATATTTTTCTGCATAAATCTTTGAAGTATATACTATATACTTAGCAATTAATTAGCAGTAATGTCAATAGCTATAAAGAGATGCCAAACAAGTATGAACAATGATTGTCATACATTTATTTTATTTTCCAAAAGAATTAGAAAGATGTGGGTAAGTAGCTTTCTAATTGGTACAAATCTCAAATCAATGACCAGATAGTAATTTAATTTCAACTGGATCGAGCAAAATAGCATTCAGTTTAGTGAAATTCGGAGGCAGAAGTCTTGAATATTTCCACTTGTATTGCATATAAACTTCGAAAAGAAGACAAGACAGAGACTAACTTCATGGTGGGATGAGATCGAAGTTACCTTTTTGGAACAGTACTTCTAATTGACCATATACTTAACCACATAGCTTCAATATAATTAACCATCCATTTATAAATTTCACTAGAAACATGTTCACCTACCTTCTTCACCTTATGAGCTGCATTTAACACATTTACTTGCTATGGTTCCAGATCCAATTGGAAGCTTCTCAGGAAGGATGCAAGAGCTGAAATTGCTAGCGTGCGATTTTTCAATTATGTTGTTTCAGAATAATGTTGGGATGTGTTTTGAAATTTCATGGATACAATGTGTTATTAGAACCCTATACCGTTTATGTCATAAAGTCGAATTCTATATGAGAGTTGTTCATCTTGTGCTTAATTTCTTAAGCAAGTGCACTGGACATAACCTTTTAAAATAGCACAACCAAAGAAAGGGGGTCCTGCTTCAATTCTTCAAGGAAATGTGTTAACACACTTATAAAAGGTTAAGCAATGGATTTAAGTCTCGATTACTTTTCTAATTAAGAGGTTAAAATAAGAACGTTTCCATAGTGGTAGAGTTGCAATGGCTAGGAAATGTGCTAGAAAACTTACAGTGTTGATGATTGAGTTGGTTATTCTGGTTCTCGTTGCAATTCAAGCTCAAGACTTTGGCCCAATAGAAGTACAAGCTACAAGGTCGAAAAGAAAGGACAAGACCACATTCACATGAATTTGATAGTGGCCGGCCCTATGCTCTTCCAGTCATCGGCTGGAGTGGGGCGACTGGCGAAGGCAATATTGGTTTTCAGAGGGTGAGAGAATCGGGTATCAACTTTCATAACTTTTTAGCTATATATCACAAAGAATGCCATTTAATTTTTGCATTATTCAGCCATTCAGGGTAGCAATAGAAAGTCTAAAATTAATGGTTCATTTTTATCAAATTTCTGCTGCAGAAAACTTGAAAGTGTGCTACAAAGTTAAAATTTGTAAAGCTTGTCTAACCTATGAGCTTTTAAGCAGTAATTTCAATAGCTAAAGTGGTGGCAAACAAATAAGATTGATACACAGAATCTTCATTCCAGAACCGTAGAGATTTTCATCTCACACAGCTCCTTTTTTATGATCATAATGAAAATAAAATAATATATGGAATCAAAGCAGATTGAAATAATATCTTTATGCGAATGACTACTATGATGGGAAGAGATCAGAAGTTACATTTTTGGTAAACCTCTACTTGTTTAGAACGAATATAGATACATAGCTTTAATACCATGATCTTAGAATTTGATAAATGCAATTTTGTGTTCACTATCATTCTGTAAAGGATGTATTTCATACTTGACTTAAGTCTCTACCTCTTCCAACCACTGTTGTTATCCGCTTTAATCAAAAAGAAAACAAAGGACCATTTCTCGTTTCCCATGAAGCAAATATATATCTTTTTAACATAACCGGCCGTCCACTAGGTTAACTAGAACCATGTTTTCCTATGTTCTTCACTAACCCCTTCATCTTCCAGGCTACATTGCACACTTTTAGTAGACACTATGGTTCCAGATCCAATTGGCGGCTTCTCGGGATGGAAGCAAGACAACTCTTGCTTTTTCAATTGTATTATTTCTAAATAAGTTTATTTTGCGTTTTGTAAAGATACTATTCACGGGGACAATTACCTGATTTCGCACCATTGTCGCAATATTGAGACCTAAAACTGACGTCATCTGGAGTCTAATTTTATAATGTTGTTCATTTTGTGTTTCAAGCAAGTACACTCGACATAACCTTCTAAAATAAAACTACCAATTAAGGGGTCCTGCTCCAATATTTTAAAGCAAATCCACGAATACCCATGAACTCATTTGTGCCTCAAATTTCTCTTTCCTGCACATCAGAATCTTTCAATCTTTTACAGGTTTTGTTTGCATTTATACAATTGTTGTGTTGTTCTCTATTGCTCCCTCCCTGTCCACCATTTTGCTCATTTATCCAAATCCTTATTGGATTAACCGATCCTCAACCCTTGAATCCTATTGTGAATTAAATATAATAGTATAATTCTTTTGTTTTTTCCCGGCAGAATCAACATTGTACAATTCGCCACCCAAAGAATGGTCCCTAATACTGACTGATTTCCTCAAACAGAACTTCAATGAAGTTGTACAAGATAATTTCTCTTCATTAGCCGCTGTGTCATTATCACCGAGGCAACATTCACCATGCCTAGACAGCTAAGAGCGCATCCTTTGATCCCATATTAGTGGCAAAAATAAAGCAGTCCTACTCGTGATCTCTAAAGCCTCTACTCCATGCCTGGAGAATCCCATTTTGAACTAGACTCTCAAGTCATAATCCTAGCAGCTGCTCGTGATTTCTTCATCTGATCAAACTGATACATTCTATTGCTTTGAAATGACTCATTCAAAATACACAATATTCTCTCTCTCTCCCCCTCCCTCCACACATACGAGGATCATCCGTCTTCAGTTAATTCATGAAATCAATTATGCTCCTACGATTATAATTGACTTTTGCTAAGTTCACATGTTAAGATAAAAATATGTGGTCGTACGTGCTTTGCATTGTGAATTTCTCTTGGGTTTCACCTAGATGGGTGGCGGATGTGTTGAGATGTTGGAAAAGGAAGTTTGATGACCCAATTGCTTTGGCAGTGTGGAAGATGATTCCTATTTGGTGGAGTTGTGGAGGGAGTAGATGCTTTGAAGATAAGGAATGGATAGTTTGAGGGGCTTTATGTTGCAATCTCTTTTTCTTTGGGCTAATGCGGTGTTGGGTTTTCCTTTTTGGCTATCCGGATTTGCTTAGCTTTTTAGCTTGTTTGGTTTAATTTTCAGTATAGTCCCTTGTACTGTTTAACTTGTCTTCCTTTTTTTTTTCTCTTTTATGAATAAAGCTTAACTTACTAATCAACCAAAAAAAAAATTCACATGTTAACATAAAAATATTTGACTTGTGACCTTAGCTTAAAGACAATAATTAAAACTAAATTGAAGCAACAACTAAGGACTTATATCCTCGAAATCTAGTCTGTAGTAGTAGGTGTTACCAATTGGCTGTCTGAGAAATTTCTGCTGCTTTCACTGTTGCATATAGACATGGGAAACTGTTGAGTACTTTTTATGTGATTAGTTTAGTGTGGACCTCTTCTTCCTGCATGATATTCAAATCAGGGAGAGGTCATTCAAATTATCCGAGGAACAGCAGATTATCTACAATTTTTGAGATATGTCTCAAAAGAACATTGGTGACTGGCCCTATTCGTATTCTTCATGTGGACTGAAACAGAATAATACAAATCTCCTAACCAAAACCACACCAGAAAATCCAATATTCTAGTGATCTCTGAACATCAGTGCAGAAGTGAAAGATTCAAATGCAGAGACGGAATTATGAGTTGTCTCTTATTATTCTTTGAGCATTTTCAGACAAATGGCATGAAAGCATCATGAACAAATGCTCAAATACTCTGGTTAAGAAGATCTTAGGAAAACAACTCTGGTGGTTTCAGATTTTCAAAGTGCACGATCAGCCCCACCAGACAGTTGCAACTAAAATAGTCTAGAAAAAGCCAAAAACAAGTAATATCAACCAAAAACAAAAATCTCACCGTTCCACAGCCTTGTTGCCCAGCAAAGCTGCAGACTGTGCAAGTTGATATATTTCATTGAAATTATTTCGACCAATCGCCTCTCTATCAAATATCGCATCTGATAAAACAACCGAAGTCGCTCCTCTGGCAATATATTCTCCAATTGAATCTGTATCACATTAGGGAAACAAAGGGAGTTGTTGCAGTCACAAAAAACATAAAACGAAAACAATGTTACAAGTTGGAATCACTATCTTAAGGGAGCAAAACATGACCATGCAAACTGTTAATTGGAATGTAAAACAATCAACTTAACAGAGATTTCTGGCCACTCTGTCAATAATTTTAAAAAAAAATTATTAAAGCACTGCAAGTTCAAATTTCAAATTTCAAAAAATTTAACAGACAAGTTGTGGATGCATTTCACTTCAAAGTCCTGAAGGCATGCCATAAATGTCTTCACAATCAGGAGAACAATTTGGAATTTATGGTTACAAATGCAAAACCGTGATGAAATTATCTCTGAATATTGGCGACTATGAGGAACCTCATCACTTCCAAGCACAGATAAAAATAATTAAACAAAGCGCTACAGGGAAAAAGCAAAGTAAACAACCTATCGTAATGCCCTGAGAAGCAACCATTGAGCAAACCTCTTGAGTGCTGAAATGTAAGCAGAGACAGGATTAATCCACCAAATAAACAAACGAAATCCACTGTAGATGAAACATTTTCTAACGAATATCTTACTTTGTGATTCCAGAACCGTAGAGATTTTCATCTCACACAGCTCCTTTTTTATGATCATAATGAAAATAAAATAATATATGGAATCAAAGCAGATTGAAAGTAATATCTTTATGCGAATGACTAACTAGATGAAGTGGGAAGATGATCAGAAGTTACATTTTTGGTAAACCTCTACTTGTTTGTAGAACGAATATAGATACATAGCTTTAATACCAATGACCATCTTAACCACATAGCTTCAATATAATTAACCATCCATTTATAAATTTCACTAGAAACATGTTCACCTACCTTCTTCACCTTATGAGCTGCATTTAACACATTTACTTGCTATGGTTCCAGATCCAATTGGAAGCTTCTCAGGAAGGATGCAAGAGCTGAAATTGCTAGCGTGCGATTTTTCAATTATGTTGTTTCAGAATAATGTTGGGATGTGTTTTGAAATTTCATGGATACAATGTGTGTATTAGAACCCTATACCGTTTATGTCATAAAGTCGAATTCTATATGAGAGTTGTTCATCTTGTGCTTAATTTCTTAAGCAAGTGCACTGGACATAACCTTTTAAAATAGCACAACCAAAGAAAGGGGGTCCTGCTTCAATTCTTCAAGGAAATGTGTTAACACACTTATAAAAGGTTAAGCAATGGATTTAAGTCTCGATTACTTTTCTAATTAAGAGGTTAAAATAAGAACGTTTCATAGTGGTAGAGTTGCAATGGCTAGGAAATGTGCTAGAAAACTTACAGTGTTGATGATTGAGTTGGTTATTCTGGTTCTCGTTGCAATTCAAGCTCAAGACTTTGGCCCAATAGAAGTACAAGCTACAAGGTCGAAAAGAAAGGACAAGACCACATTCACATGAATTTGATAGTGGCCGGCCCTATGCTCTTCCAGTCATCGGCTGGAGTGGGGCGACTGGCGAAGGCAATATTGGTTTTCAGAGGGTGAGAGAATCGGGTATCAACTTTCATAACTTTTTAGCTATATATCACAAAGAATGCATTTAATTTTTGCATTATTCAGCCATTCAGGGTAGCAATAGAAAGTCTAAAATTAATGGTTCATTTTTATCAAATTTCTGCTGCAGAAAACTTGAAAGTGTGCTACAAAGTTAAAATTTGTAAAGCTTGTCTAACCTATGAGCTTTTAAGCAGTAATTTCAATAGCTAAAGTGGTGGCAAACAAATAAGATTGATACACAGAATCTTCATTCCAGAACCGTAGAGATTTTCATCTCACACAGCTCCTTTTTTATGATCATAATGAAAATAAAATAATATATGGAATCAAAGCAGATTGAAATAATATCTTTATGCGAATGACTACTATGATGGGAAGAGATCAGAAGTTACATTTTTGGTAAACCTCTACTTGTTTAGAACGAATATAGATACATAGCTTTAATACCATGATCTTAGAATTTGATAAATGCAATTTTGTGTTCACTATCATTCTGTAAAGGATGTATTTCATACTTGACTTAAGTCTCTACCTCTTCCAACCACTGTTGTTATCCGCTTTAATCAAAAAGAAAACAAAGGACCATTTCTCGTTTCCCATGAAGCAAATATATATCTTTTTAACATAACCGGCCGTCCACTAGGTTAACTAGAACCATGTTTTCCTATGTTCTTCACTAACCCCTTCATCTTCCAGGCTACATTGCACACTTTTAGTAGACACTATGGTTCCAGATCCAATTGGCGGCTTCTCGGGATGGAAGCAAGACAACTCTTGCTTTTTCAATTGTATTATTTCTAAATAAGTTTATTTTGCGTTTTGTAAAGATACTATTCACGGGGACAATTACCTGATTTCGCACCATTGTCGCAATATTGAGACCTAAAACTGACGTCATCTGGAGTCTAATTTTATAATGTTGTTCATTTTGTGTTTCAAGCAAGTACACTCGACATAACCTTCTAAAATAAAACTACCAATTAAGGGGTCCTGCTCCAATATTTTAAAGCAAATCCACGAATACCCATGAACTCATTTGTGCCTCAAATTTCTCTTTCCTGCACATCAGAATCTTTCAATCTTTTACAGGTTTTGTTTGCATTTATACAATTGTTGTGTTGTTCTCTATTGCTCCCTCCCTGTCCACCATTTTGCTCATTTATCCAAATCCTTATTGGATTAACCGATCCTCAACCCTTGAATCCTATTGTGAATTAAATATAATAGTATAATTCTTTTGTTTTTTCCCGGCAGAATCAACATTGTACAATTCGCCACCCAAAGAATGGTCCCTAATACTGACTGATTTCCTCAAACAGAACTTCAATGAAGTTGTACAAGATAATTTCTCTTCATTAGCCGCTGTGTCATTATCACCGAGGCAACATTCACCATGCCTAGACAGCTAAGAGCGCATCCTTTGATCCCATATTAGTGGCAAAAATAAAGCAGTCCTACTCGTGATCTCTAAAGCCTCTACTCCATGCCTGGAGAATCCCATTTTGAACTAGACTCTCAAGTCATAATCCTAGCAGCTGCTCGTGATTTCTTCATCTGATCAAACTGATACATTCTATTGCTTTGAAATGACTCATTCAAAATACACAATATTCTCTCTCTCTCCCCCTCCCTCCACACATACGAGGATCATCCGTCTTCAGTTAATTCATGAAATCAATTATGCTCCTACGATTATAATTGACTTTTGCTAAGTTCACATGTTAAGATAAAAATATGTGGTCGTACGTGCTTTGCATTGTGAATTTCTCTTGGGTTTCACCTAGATGGGTGGCGGATGTGTTGAGATGTTGGAAAAGGAAGTTTGATGACCCAATTGCTTTGGCAGTGTGGAAGATGATTCCGTCGCGCATTTGGTGGAGCTTGTGGAGGGAGAGGAACAATAGATGCTTTGAAGATAAGGAGTTGTCGATGGATAGTTTGAGGGGCTTTATGTTGCAATCTCTTTTTCTTTGGGCTAATGCGGTGTTGGGTTTTCCTTTTTGGCTATCCGGATTTGCTTAGCTTTTTAGCTTGTTTGGTTTAGGTATTTTCAGTATAGTCCCTTGTACTGTTTAACTTGTCTTCCTTTTTTTTTTTCTCTTTTATGAATAAAGCTTAACTTACTAATCAACCAAAAAAAAAATTCACATGTTAACATAAAAATATTTGACTTGTGACCTTAGCTTAAAGACAATAATTAAAACTAAATTGAAGCAACAACTAAGGACTTATATCCTCGAAATCTAGTCTGTAGTAGTAGGTGTTACCAATTGGCTGTCTGAGAAATTTCTGCTGCTTTCACTGTTGCATATAGACATGGGAAACTGTTGAGTACTTTTTATGTGATTAGTTTAGTGTGGACCTCTTCTTCCTGCATGATATTCAAATCAGGGAGAGGTCATTCAAATTATCCGAGGAACAGCAGATTATCTACAATTTTTGAGATATGTCTCAAAAGAACATTGGTGACTGGCCCTATTCGTATTCTTCATGTGGACTGAAACAGAATAATACAAATCTCCTAACCAAAACCACACCAGAAAATCCAATATTCTAGTGATCTCTGAACATCAGTGCAGAAGTGAAAGATTCAAATGCAGAGACGGAATTATGAGTTGTCTCTTATTATTCTTTGAGCATTTTCAGACAAATGGCATGAAAGCATCATGAACAAATGCTCAAATACTCTGGTTAAGAAGATCTTAGGAAAACAACTCTGGTGGTTTCAGATTTTCAAAGTGCACGATCAGCCCCACCAGACAGTTGCAACTAAAATAGTCTAGAAAAAGCCAAAAACAAGTAATATCAACCAAAAACAAAAATCTCACCGTTCCACAGCCTTGTTGCCCAGCAAAGCTGCAGACTGTGCAAGTTGATATATTTCATTGAAATTATTTCGACCAATCGCCTCTCTATCAAATATCGCATCTGATAAAACAACCGAAGTCGCTCCTCTGGCAATATATTCTCCAATTGAATCTGTATCACATTAGGGAAACAAAGGGAGTTGTTGCAGTCACAAAAAACATAAAACGAAAACAATGTTACAAGTTGGAATCACTATCTTAAGGGAGCAAAACATGACCATGCAAACTGTTAATTGGAATGTAAAACAATCAACTTAACAGAGATTTCTGGCCACTCTGTCCAATAATTTTAAAAAAAAAAAATTATGTACCAAGCACTGCAAGTTCAAATTTCAAATTTCAAAAAATTTAACAGACATTTTTTTTGCCTGATTTTTATTTTGTTGAGGGTGGATGCATTTCAAAGAGAGGTTAGAACTTCAAAGTCCTGAAGGCATGCCAATAAATGTCTTCACAATCAGGAGAACAATTTGGATGATTTATGGTTACAAATGCAAAACCGTGATGAAATTATCTCTGAATATTGGCGACTACAATAGAGGAACCTCATCACTTCCAAGCACAGATAAAAATAATTAAACTGAGGCTTTAAGCGCTACAGGGAAAAAGCAAAGTAAACAACCTATCGTAATGCCCTGAGAAGCAACCATTGAGATGTGATCAAAAGGCCTCTTGAGTGCTGAAATGTATTGACTACCACCTAATGCAGAGACAGGATAAACCTAATCCACCAAATAAACAAACGGTAAATCCAAAAGATAAATCTGTAGATGAAACATTTTCTAACGTTCAAAAATATCAGATCCCAGAATACTTTGTGAAAGAAATACAGAAAAGATGGAGTTTTGGCGAAAGAATCATCTACTACGTTGTACTTATTCATTAAGTGCAAATCAAATAATGTTCTTTAGACTGAGGAAGGATAATGCATTCACGAGGCAGTATGCTAAAACAACCTACATGATGCAAATACACATAAGATACTTGGAGACTATAAGAAGCTTTGCGAAGCAAAACTGTGCCAATTCTCAGGGGTGTCAGAAGTTCAGATAATTTATGTGATGAAAACGAAGAGACACACACACACTCTGATAACTTGGCCAAGTAAACTTTCTACGTCAACCTAGATAAGAAAGTTAAGGCAGGGAAGAATCTCTTAAAGCTCTGAGGTGACAACCCAAACCAGATAGAAAGTCCTTATTCGAGTAATCAGGTCCAAAGCATGATCATTTTACAAGGATAAAAAACTGATAATCCAAAGGCCACAAAGTAACTCTAGATAGGGTGAAGTGAAGACAAGATGAATCGATGTAAATGAAAAAGCTCGAGTCCCAGTTATATACAGGATAAGCATGATATACATTCCTCTCATAACACAATTTATCACAATTTTGGTCAGAGTTCTAAGAGTACAGTTACTATTCTATTCCTCTCAAAAGCAGCTCCATGAGGCAGAAAATGTAAGAGATGTTAGTGTAAAGTCGTATCAGATTAGGGGAATTACTAATACAAATTAGACTTCAAAATAGGAAATTTGAAATGCAAAAGTGTTTCACTCCACCTCAGCAAGATAAGATTGCAGCTTGCACAGGTCAATGAGTAGTATGTTGACATTAGAAACATAATGATACATCAAGACTCACCTTGACAATTTTGGCACCAGCATCATATGCGGCCAATATCTGTAAATGACATATGGATAGTTTTAACTCTTGCCTGGGAAGAAAGCCCAAACATCCCAATTCACACACAGAACACTAGCAAATAAATAATGCTGAAAACCCCAATTTCCAGATTCACTGTGGTGGTCAATGAGGCAAACATCATAATAAGTCAAGAGTTTAAAGAACAAATCTACGAAAGCATTGAAGCTTAGAATAGTAGTAAATTTCAAATTAAATAGAAGCTCTTACTTCTGTTGGGGTCATTACACCCGGTATATATACGACTTCACCACATTGGACCTCAACTGTAATGTCCTGACAGGCAGTAAGCATGTTAACATTGTACAGAATAAAAGGTATCCTCAATGTATCCTAACAGGTTCCCTTCAGCCTCACTTTAGGACAGAAAATCATAAGAATTGCTAAAAGTACTAAAAAGGAAATGAAGAAGAACCAAGGAACAATGTCCGAGATTCACGTGTTTCAGGCTCAAGTGGAAAGTAAAAGAGCATGCGATTGCAGAATCCGAAATGCAAACCTTGATCATAGCAGGACTCATAAGAAATTTGGCTCCAGCATTTTTGGCATTTTTGGCATCCTCAACATTAAGGACAGTCCCTATCTGCAGGAAACTAGGTAGTTTCAGAGAGTATGACCTGCTCCTTATTTGATGGATAGTGAACTGAAAATGGCCTAAATATTATATCAATCTATGGCATATTAAGACAATTTGTAACCAAAAAAAACTATCCATATTCCTCCAAACCAGATTGGGCACTTACAATTGTATCTAGTTGGATTCACTTAAAATGTAACAAAAGAGAAATATAGAAAGTGGACCATTTAAACTGGCACTTTGTCGAAGAACCTGCAACTAAGAGTCCGTTTGTTTACCTGTAAAACTATTGTTTTACGTAAAAAAACTTTCCATTGAAATGTTTTCAAGAAAAAAATTTCCTTTTCAGTGTTTGGTTATTCTTTTAAAATATTTTTAAGAAAATATTTTTTTTATGTTTGACACGTTTAATGATTTAAGTATTTACATAAAAAGGCTTAATTGTCATATAGGTCTATGTAATTTATACTTTTGACATTTTAGTCCCTCAATATCGATTTCAATTCGTGGGTTCCTAAAGTAAGTTTTTTAGACAAATCGATTTCCCCTCCTATTGTGGTTAGCCAACAGAAAGAATTGTGCTTACACAGATTTTAGATTCATCTCAACGCCAATCGTAAGCTGCCCCGTGAAATTTTTTCTCAAAATTCTAATATTTTAGTCCTTAAAGTACTGATTTCAACGTGAAGGTCCCTAAGGTACACTTTTGCAATAAAAATTGGTTCCTGATTTCAATTATCGCTGGCCAACTAAAGGAGAAGTATCCACATGGCCTGGAAAGAGAAGAATATAAAACTATAATGCAACCTTCAAATTCAATTTTATTTAAAAAAAATTTACTTTTTATTTATATATAATTTTTTATTTTTAATAAAAATTTAATAATTTTGTGTTGGAGGGCATTTCGGTCATTTTGCATATGGTTTAACGGCCAAATAAAAAAATGCAATAATTGATTATTTTTGAAACATATGAGGTGAATAAAATATTTTGGAACTTAAGGGAGGCTTATGAAATTTGACTGTAGATATGAGACTATTATAGTGTTCACCCAAAAAAAATTTTGGTTTACGAAAAATTTGAGCTTAGTTTGTTTTCTGGAAAATAATAGAACTTTTACAGTTGACTTGAAAACTTTTTACTTTGACCTCATTTTCAAGTGCTTGCCAAATACCGAAAAACAAGTAAAACAAATTACGAAATTTGTTTTACAAGCAAACAAACGGACCCTAAGCTAATTACCTCAACATAATAATTAATCATTAAGGTCATGTAGTCCTCTAATAGCCAACAAATGAGAAAAACTATCTTTGATGCTTCCAACCAAGCACAAAATTTTTCACTACAGATTATTTACAGCAGACAAGTGTTGAAATGCTGGAGGAGGAAGTTTAAGGATCCAGTTGCTTTGGCGCTTTGGAAGATGATCCCTGCTTGTATTTGATGGAATTTCTGGAGGGAAAGGAATGGTAGATGTTTTGAGAATTGGATTTCGTCTTTGGAGAGTTTGAGGGGCTCTTTGTTGCTTTCTCTTTTTACTTGGGCTAATGTGGTTCTTGGGTGTCCTTTTTCAGATTTTCCCGATTTTCTAAGTTTTTTAGCTTGTATGCTTTAGTTGTTCCAGTATAGTTGCTTGTACTGTCAACTTCTTCTTTAAAAAAAAAATTTTACTTATCAAAAAAAAAATTTACAGCATATGTGTCAGACTTTGGCAAGCTGTTAAAGACACTTACTTTGAACCTAGAAAGAATATAAATGATGTACTGATAATTTCAAAAGGACCTAGAAAGAGTATTACTCCTAAGGCAGTAGTAGGGTGCTCATGCACCAACTGCTGCAGAACCTGCACAAATCAGAAAGAAAGCATACAAAATCTCAAGAGCTGAGCCAATTGCAGAGAGAAATGGGAGAGATTGCATTTTTAAACAACCTCAAATACGTCTGGGGTGGACATCACAACCTCCAGCTACAAATCAAGAAAGAGAAATGATTACAAACCAGCAGTAGTACAAAATACAGACTGCAACTATTGCCAAAGTCTCTAAATTATTAATGTATTTAAAACTTGTAAAGTACGGTGATATTTCCCATCGACCCGGAAAAATTCGTCCAACATTCAAAATCAAATGGCAATCATTAGGATATAGGAGTGGGCAGGTTCTAGACTGCCCAAAAAAAAATGCGGCTGATTCAACTTTTAGGATCATTATCATCAACGTTGAAGCTTTTCAAGGATTTACTAAATCCTAACGTAGACAATAGTGCCCACTCCATCACATAGACACACATTTTGCTCGACAATCCTCTTTTTTCTTGTCTAACAAACAGATAGAAGTATATTTTCCACAAAGAAAAAGGAAGAAGACTCACAACTGAGATGCCACCACTAAGTGCAGCACGTGCAGCTTTAAGTGCCAGCTTCGCACTATCCAAAAGAAAAAAAAAAGTATGATAAGGTATTGTCTGCACCAAGATTCTGTAACAAACGACACACACTGATTACGAAGATTCGCTTCCATTTAAAGGTACACTTTAGTCGCCACACAAAGGCGGATACACAGAGTTCACCGTACAAAAAAGGTCTCAAGGCCAGTCTGATTCAAGTTCAAGGTCTTTATGTCATCCAGGGACAGCTTCTCGATACTGTTTGAGGTAGTCTTAAACGGAGAACTTATCACGGAATAGATTATGCCTATTCTTCAGTAGCTCTCCATTTTTCTCCGTAAACAACCACTAAGACGTCAAGAGCATCTTGGTATACCAAACAGATCAGTGGTCTCACATTTGAATACGGGCAGTAGTTCCTCTCACTATCGTGGCGAAACTCTAAAGAGAAAAACAAGGAACGGACACTCTTTTTTTTTTTTTCTAAATAAACGGACACTCTTAAAAGCGCTTGGAACTAGAAAATCACCGCCGACATGTCAAGCTTAAAAAAGAACTTGCACATCTCAAATTGACCAAAAACAAAAAAGAATGCGATTACAATGAGAAGCAGAAACACATGCAATGGACTTCGAATTTCATTTCAGAAAGCAAAACGAAGAGATAGAGAGAGAGAGACCTATTGGCACGAAGGCAAGCGATGACGCCAGAATTCTGTATCTGCGTTAAGGTTTTGTCGACCGGAGACCAAGAGAGAGAAGAAGAGCAAGAAACGGTAAGCCGAGTCAGCGGCGGTGCGCTGAAGAGGCTTAATGATGCCGAAGAAGTGGAGGCGCACATGCCAAGGGTCGCTATGGCCATATCCACTGCCTTCTTCTATCTACTCCAGCAGTGCGTGCGTGAGTGTGGTGTCGTTTGTTTCCAATATTTTGGGCATAAAAATTTTTAATAAAATAAACATATTTTAATATTTTTAACTTTTACACGTAGATACTTTATTATAAATTTCAATAAATTTTAAAACGTAAAAAATTCTCAAAATTTCAAAAATATTCCACGAAAATTTTACAAACAAACGCCTCCTAGATTCGTTGTTTTGAGCGGGAGCGAAAGTTTAGCGCCGACTAATTAATTTATAAGCGGCGATTATGATAGAATCGGGTGTTTGGAAACAGGAATTGCTTGAGTTGTTCGAGGATAATCTTATCCGCCAGATCAAAACCCAGCAGTCAGACTCAGTCACAATGGCAAATTTCTATTTTGCCATTGATGAAATCTTTTTCGGTCCAACTCATCCTTTTATAACGTTGATCTTGCTGAGGGTACAATGTAAAATGGCCGGAAAAAAATTAAGCAATCTGTCGGATCCCAAAAGAAATTTTGGAGTGAAAACTGTAATCAGTCACCACCCAGTGGTAGTTTAGTGGTGTTAGGCTTTGACTAAGACTCATAGTTAATACATGACGAAGGTTCAAATTTTGACAAATTTATTCTGTCTCGATAGTCCTCATGTCATGTAGAATCTCGAATTTAAGTAGTGAAAACTTTAATTAGACTTAATAATAGTTCACTCCTAACTAATCTTTGTTATGTTAAAACTGATAATCAAGTCATCTCACCCAGTGGTAGTTTAGTCAATTTTGACTAAGACTCTAGTTCATCGCCTGATTTAATCCTCATGTTTTGAGTTCTCTGTTCGTAGATTATAAAATTCCTCGAGTTTTGACTCAGTTACAATGACTCAAAGTTGAATGAAGGTCTGCCCCATGATTTTTTGTATGTACTTTTAATTCTACTCGCCTAATTTATAATCCTAGTTTTGTTCCTGCTTGTAGTTATATTCAACTGAATATATAAGTTAAGACCTCTTTATTTTATTTATTATTTGTCACCATGGGTTTGTCTACTTCATATGGGGTGACTAAACTCCTTAATAAGCACAAGCTCAATGGAGAAAACCTCAATGAAACAGTTGATAAATTTCCTAATGGATAATGTGTTAATGCAAAATGACTTCATGCAGCTCCGAGACAGTTCTCCCAAGTTCCATAATTGGAGCTGAAGGTCCCTCCGCCATGCTTTTGTGCAGACTCACAGATCACCGCCCGGGCACAGAATTCCCACATCCTTGCAATCTCCCCGAGTGACAAGGGTTCTAGCAGAGTTCTGAGGGACGCGTTGAGCTTTGACTTCACCTTCGCTGAAAGGTCCTGGTGATGGTCCTCTCTGTCAAAGCAATCAAGGGGTAAACAGATTGATTTTCATGGGCAAAGAGAAGAGGACAAAGTGTGAATACTTCAAAAGGTTTTCTATTATCTTTCATCCAGCTTAAGATAAAGCTGAGAGCCAACAAGACATCCGGCATATCAACTCTGAATGAAGTTATTTAACTTAATATGAATTCCCAGAAAATAAACGAATGAAAAACGCCCCATAGACTCTTCAGGAATCCATTTTGCAATGTAATTTAAAGTGTCATCCTTCTCTTGTTTTAGAATGTATAGTTATCAAGCATATCATGTTCATTTGAGTACAAGAACTCGTGGCTGTATTCCCATCCACCTCTAAAGATTTGGTCTTGCAATGTCAATGTACAACTATGTAAGGCAGGCACCAACTTAATTCGAGGAATTTAGAAAAAGTTGGCCACTCTTCTGTTGCTCATGGAGTGTAAATTGGGAAATGACCATAGTGAATGGATTTTGCCAGAGGATATGGCATCATGCCTTTCACATTTCAAAGAATAATCTGCATCTATAAAGTGAATATCATAAGACCCGTTTTCTCACCTGAATTCCACAGGGATTTTGTCTAGCAATGAGGGAGAAGTATTTGGATAATTTGCAGGAACAAGCAAACTTAAGGGCTGAATTGGTGACTGCATACCATAAAACACAAAGTCCATAAAAGGAATAGAAAAGCAATGAACATTGATTATGACTAATAGTTGAACTAAATTGCTTGGAAACATACCAGCTGTGCCGAAACCTGCTGCAACTTAAAGTTTGGACTTACGGTGACACCGCTGAAGGAACACTTGACAATGATACCTTGACCAGCATAAGTTGCAGCTGCAGTTGGAATGGTATCTTCATCACTGATAACTACCACAGTATCTATCAGTTGCTGGTTTATCTCCCTAATTTCTTCTAACAGAGCATGCCTGGCCTGCAAAGTGGAATACATACAAGTTCTTACAGCATAGCACAAGAGGCATTCTGACTCAATGTTCAAACTGTATGACGATGGAATTTAAGTTTCAGATTCCTAAGCAAGCAAGCTGCCTAGCCAAGACTTGAATCTAAGACCTAACTGGAACAGAAAACACCAAGATTGCTATCTTCTAATTGATTTTAACTCAAAATTAAAAATGATATTGCAACAGTGCTTAGAGCATGTTCAGAAATTTGGGACAATAAACAAGAATCAGTTTTTTGATGTAATTGCATAAAAGCACATAAAAGAAAATCTGCGAAATCATTTAAAAAATAATATAATGTATTTTTGATAAGTAAATAAATAAAATCATATAATGTCATTTCCAGAACCTGATTCATGATTAATCCTTGCACTTGAGCAAAAAGGCCTCATTAATCATGAACAGCAAGTGCAAACTAGATAGAATGAAGTTCCATTTCCAAAATGTAACAACTAGATTTCTAATATGCAACTGCAGACGTTCAAAAAGAAAAATACAACACTGATTTCTTTAGCACATTTGCTCGCATGGATTGAGTATTGTGCAACTGTATGAAGATTCTAGGTCCAAAACTCCAAATTCTACATAGGCTATTTAAATTCCTTGAGATTTCTACGTAATATCTCAATAACAGCTACCGATTTCTCATGCAGATCAGGGTATTCCTAAATGTGTTCTTGAGGATAGCCATTTTTGTTTTTCTTGTTTTAGTTTTCTTCAATGACTGTTTGGATCAAGGGAAAAATGATAAAGACAAGAAAGCATTCATTAGAGTCTCTTGAAGCCCATAATAATGACATCAAAGGCCATTCAAAACCAAGCGGCCAACACTTGCTCTACCATTTTTTCCCATTTTTTTTCTTTGACTTCCAGTTGAAAGCAAGATTGAAATCTTTTTCAACAAATATCCTACGTTTTGAGAAAAACTACAAGTGCTGAGTTCCAACTCTTAAAACATTGGTACCTTAAGCTTTTAAGTCAATGACTACATGATATTCACGATGGTCTGGTTCCGTGAACATTAAGCAAGACATTGAATTTAAAAGATTATATTAGTAACTTGCAGAAGAGTAAATTGAATTGGGCAAGACTTTGTAAAGCAAGCAGAAAAGTGATAAAAGGATGAGATGATTATCAAGGTAAGGCAAATGAAAGACAACAATGCATCTTCTGCCCCACTACCACCCGCATCGAACCTTTTTACCTTGAGGATGATCAGATCAGTCACTCACCACCAAGGCTGAGCGACGAAACAGTAAATAAACGATGATGATGCACATCACCTTAAACTGCAGTGACAATCAATGTTTTGGATTGTTGCTGAAAACCACCTTCATGAAGTCATGCTAGTGATGGATACTTTATTATAGCTTCTAGTTTTGATTGAAAACCACTACAGCAGCTACCTACCTCAATCCTAGACCTTTTACTACTAGATATTGCAGATGACTCCAACTTGGGTTTCTCCATGTCAATCAACTGTCTGAAGGCATCGTCTATGCTGAGACTTATCGGAGAAGGATGCAAGGGCATTGCATTTGCCAAGTACTTCCTCTTCCTTGATCCCAATGTAGCATTCCATCTGGTTAAATATCTTTCCTGCAAACTATACTTTGTCATGGATGTGAAATCTTCACCTATTGCAGGTCTTGATCCATTAGCCAGTGGCGAATTTGATATCGAATCAGTGATAGAAATTACTGACCCAATGTCAATAACAGCAGCACTGAAGGCTTCAGATGAGATCCTGTTCACCTGAAAATTATGTACATGGTTTTATATTAATTCACATGTATTTAGATTTTGTACATCTGCAGAAAATGTAAAACAGACTTATTTAAAGGGAAAATGAACAGTGTAAACCAACCACATTAACCAAGCGCTGAAGTGACTGCTCAGCAAGACTTGATTCATCAGAAATGATGGTAGACACTTTCCAATTAGTATCATCCAGATTACTGGACTCAAGCAACGTTGAGGCCAACATCCCAGGACTGCAGATGACAAGTGCTGTGCCTGGTCCTAGTGAACCTTGTCTACGTTGATATGGCATGTTTCCACCTTCTGAGAGTGATAAAGCATCAGAAGTAAGTTCCTCATCATTCCCTGGCATAGATGACTGAGTAAAGGAAGAAGAAAGCATGGCAGAGCAAGAGTTTGCAGTATGAGAATGGGTTCTAGCTTCTGTAAGAGGTTTTGGCAGATTTTGCACATCAATCTCAGGAGAATGCCGAGCTAGTGGAAGACAGGAAACTTCAGGTGAAGAAATAGGAACTGAAGCTCCAGAATTTGAATAGTGAGGGTTATACGCTGAGTGCAGGTCACCTGACTGACATTGCAGAATATGTGCTGGCTTGACACCCACACATCGTCTTTCTCTCCAGTTATTTACTTTATTTTCCTGATGCAGTGGTTTCTTAGCACTCGCCCCTAATCTAACTTTTAATTCATTTAAGTCAGAGATTGTCTCAAGAGGCGTAACCTTTGACTGTAGCCCATTCACTTGGCTTCTTAACAGAAAGTTGTTGAGCTTTACTAGAGGAATGCTCACAGGCCTTTCTAAAGACCCCTTGGCAACCTGCAGCATTGAATCTTTTTTTTCTGAAATTTTCAAATGCTCTCTTGAATGCATCATTTTTCCTGACAAAGTAGAAACCTGCTGCGATAATGTTAAGTTGTTCTCCTTCAGTGTTGGAGAACTCTGCAACTTATTAGATTGCAGCTGTGGTGTTTTTTGATCTTCAAGATGGCATACTTGAGATGTCTGAGTCTGTGAATGCATCTGCTGCCCAGAGTACACATCAGGATAAAGTTTCCCTTGCCCCGTTGAAGAAGCAGACTTCTTCCTAATTGAATAAATCATCCAAATTATCTTCTTTTCAATTGTATCCAACTGCACCGCATGAGCACGAGTAATCTTGCTTTTTGGGACATTTAGGCACGCTATAATTTGATTCAAACCAAGCAAAAATTTCTCATTTCTGCCAGTGTTTGGTTTTTGAGGAACAGAATTGTCCTGGACCAAAGTAGAAGGGTCACATACAAAACAAAATAAAACAAGGGATAATTATAGTAGGAAATTTTTCACATGAAGTACATGGGCAAATATGATATTGTGGATGAAAATTCACACACATAAATCTCTGTGATAGATCACCTTCCGAAGTCTCTTAGTCAATGCTTGCCGCCACTCATTAAGTTGCTTTAAATACTTGCTTTTCAAATTTTCAACCTGCAAAGTGCAATTATGAGTAAAATTACTGATTCAAGACTTCTGCTCTTCCTCGTGTATTAACTATTATCTGCAAACAACACTTGAATTTGTATCTACAAGCAGATAAAAATTGTCCTGACCGGAAAAAAACACATACTCATACCAGCTTCTCTACTGTTGAATTCTGAGAAACAATGGAAAATATCTGTGTTTGAAATTTTGACAGACACACACAAATAGACCCACACATAAATGCAGATAGAGGAGCAAGCAACTGGGATGCTAACCTCGAAATATAACAATCACACCTCAGAAGGCAACAAGGATGTTGTAGCAGTAAACATTTTTCATACGGAAGAAAAGCTGAAAATCATGGTTCTATCGTTTCTTAAAAGGAAGAATAAGTTACGGGTAGTAATGCATTTATCAACATTGGACATATACTCACTATGAGTGCATCACTGATTCTAAGACTATCCATTGTCTTCTTTTATCATGTATCCCTTATTTTGGTAAGACCATAATATTGCATAGTTTTGACTTGTATAGATTACACTGCACATTTGAATTGTTCTTACCCATCTGTCTTTATACAGCAACATGATACTGCGCAATCAGCCAAACTACATTGCTGGATTTGATAATATGAAAAACACCAAAAGACAATTTAACCCCTTGAATCTCATTGTTTAGCTGTATTGGTCCAATCAGGTCTATCTATAGCCGATTCATTAAGAGTTGGTAAAGCTTAGCTGAGCACATGAGCATGATGAGTATTCCGTGACTGAGTTGTAAATAGCCCACATATATTTTTCAAAACCCAGTCATCATTCAAAGATGGAATTTTACTCGATCCAGCAGCCCAGCTGAGCTCAGAGTTCTTTTATTTCCAAAATGCAGTCATACCCTAGCGGCTCCATTGCTTCCCATACACACATTTTGTCATTTTGCACTACCACTAATCAATTTTCTCTCTACTTTTTTCTGCCCAACAAAGCAGGGGAATGGGACTGGCTGACTGGGACGAGTCAATAATTTCCTTTTCGCATCCTGTCTTTGGATGCCATGAAACCTGCCTGTCTTTGGATGCCATGAAACCTGACTTTCCTTACTAACAGAAACAGAAAAGAACAAGAAAAACTGTCCACAAATGATTTTGATTCATTATTCATCTCATAAAATCTATAACTAGCAATCCTGAGTTCGAATTGAAGTTTGAGTGGTCTGACAGATTTCCTTCAGCTTCAGATAATTAGTAGTAGTTTATGATGACTCCCATGGTGCTGAACCTAATAAAATCAACTTACAAATGTTCTCGCAAAAATCTGTGCTACCAAATGAAGTTCTAGATATAGGAGATTGGAAACCTATACTAAACTGAGTGACGAGTACAACTTTTTTCCTAGAATTGTAATTTGTTCCTTGTTGACATAAAACTCTGCATAACAGAAAATTTGCTAAAGAAAAACCGAAAATCTACATATTAATTTAAAATCACAATGAACAAAATTGCAAAGCAGTTGTAGAAACCCACATGTGAAGAAAATTTTTAAATAGATATTACCTTCTGATAAACCTCCTCTTGCCAATCGCCTACATTTGCAGACCATTTCTGAGATGTAGGATTTAGTGCTCCTAACAAAAAAGTATAGACAAATTTTTATGCATTCATCCACTGTTAGTATACTTGGAAAGATGATGTAATAAAAATCGCGTGTTTGTACAACACACAGCAATTGCTTCTCAATTAACTTACAATAAGAATGAGGTAAAAGATCAAAAGAAAGCAACTTGTCCTTGGAAAAACCCTCAACAACTATCTACCTTATAAAAAAATCGAACTTGAACAAGAATTCCAGCAATTTTTCAATAAACAAAAGCAGCTCTTTCCACAGTTTTCATTTCAAAAATATAAAGTTGTAAGGTAAAAGACACCCTGGTCATTGCATCAAAGCTTTAGCACCTCCTTTGTTCAACTTCTTTGGCTAAGTCTCCTCCTTTCCCCATTTTCAGCATGGCTGGAAATTTTAGGCATTTTATACAATTCAATACGGTGTTGTCTTTACACACCTACTCTGATTGCTTTCCTGCAATTATATATTACAGGTGATCATATTGTTTGCTAATTTAGCAATTTGATCAGCCCCACAATGACTTGTCAATGTGTTTTTTCCTTCTAAACAAAATGGATCCTGATCTTATCCAGCATCAAAGCAGTTTAAACCTCCTTTCTGGCTACCAGAGTTGACATAGAATGTTGGATCCCAAATGAATCAGCTCACCCGTTAGGTAGAAAGCTAAAAGTCAATATTATAATTTATAGTGATATAATGCTTAGGAGGTGATAGTAATATAGGTTTCCCAAATGCAATTCCCGCTTTCTGGCATAAACATGTAAGTGCGTCTTAAATCTATAACATATTCAACTATTGCCACGACATAACATTTGAAGCAAAAAGTAGACAATACAACGGTATGTAATTAGGAGATGCATTCCACTGATCTGACAAGAGAACGAAAAAGATTTACGGAGACAGATGACATATTGCAGAACTGCTTAACTGCAGCAAAACTAGGTGAAAAGTTGGAAGGCATGTTTTCTTTTTCTATAATTTGGAAAAAAAATTCCTGTTAAAAATTACATGCATTAGCGCACCTGATCTTTGAGTATTTTCCCTGACATCTTGCTGCAAAGGATTCGGTACTTGTTGCATCTTTTCCGGCTGTGATTGGGATATCAATTGCCTCTCTGGAAGCTGTGGTTCAGATTGTTGCCCTTGAGTTGGCAGCAAAACAGACACCGTCTTCAGGTTTTGCCCCTCCATTGCAACCCTAATTTGGCACATAATAGGATTACCCAGTTGTTCCCTAAGCGGCTGCAGTTGCTGCTGTAGTCCAGAAGAATTACTTTGTCTGGCCAACTGCTGCTGATCTGCGCTTGACAGGGTGTTTTGACGGGCTTGTGAATGTTCTTGTTGCAAGTTTTTGGTCTTATTCTGTAAGCATTTTAACCTTTCCTGCTGCTGCGGTGAGTCAGGGGCATCATTTTGTTGCGCAATCAACTGATTACTTGTTATACTAGTAGCAGCCGTATTTTTACTAAGTAATTGTGGTTGCTGGTTTGATGGCACCAGTGCCTGTTGTGTTTGGTGCGGTTTCCTTAGCACTGTCTGTGAATGTCTCATAAGCACAGGCTGGAATGCATGTTGACAGGAAGACTGCTGATAAAGTGCATGGTCAGAAACAGCAAATGATTGTGTCTCCAAAGGAAGTGTTAAGGAAGTTTGCATCCCAGATAACTTAATAGAATCAACTTGATTAGGTTGTAAGATATTCTGCAACTGCTGCTTCTGTGGTTGTCCTTCCTGGCTTTGTATTTGCAACCTTGAGGGTGGTACACATTCCTGCTTGAATTGCAGCGGATAAGAATCGTGCAGCAATTTCTGAGGTTGCCGGGAGTTCTGGTGGTTAACCACCTGCAGTGACTGTTGTCTTTCTTGAACATGCATCTGGTTATTGGGAGAAACATTGGAATACATACCACATCCTGTTGAATATCCAACTGAATCCTGTGAAATGCCAGATTTATTCTGCAAGTTGGAGTCTTCAGTGAGAATATTTGGCACAGGAGTCTCAGTTAAACTACTGAGAGGAGGCCCTTCAGACTGTAAGGTTGCAGAAATTCCACAAGTTGCAGTGTTATTCCGAGTGTCCGTAAATGAATGATCTTGGGAGTGATTATTGGAATGAATAGTAAGTGACTGCTGATGCTTATCCCCTTGGGACTTAATACCGTGAGATGCTATTCAAAACAAACTCAAAATTAGAGGGTTTAACGAAATTGATATGACAAAAGCACGATGTGACAATTCATTTAAATCGAAAATTCCCACATTAGTGATTAGGGATAGTTGCAAAAATTGCTAACACTCCATTTTGCGTAAAGTGATCGATACACTCTCATCCACATTTGTAGAATATATACTCGGGCTCTCTATAAAATAGACAATAAAGTGGAAACAAAATTGAGTGAATACAGAAATGGTGAAGTTTTTAAGTAACAGAATGAAGACGAATCAAAGTCATGTTTACCTAGAGTTTCACCAGAACAGGAGGACTTTGATTGTGAAGAATAAGACACAATAGTCTGGGACGATTTCTCTTTTAAGTTCAGCAACTTCATTGATATCTTCTTTAAATAATCATTCTGAAAGCACATATAATGCAATACTTTATACTCAAGAAACAGAACGCTTTATATTCAAGTGTAAAACAAATGTTTATTACATCCTTTTGTTAGAGAACAACCTAAAACTAGGGGAAAAAAGAAGCAAACAGAATGATAAATTAGATTAATTTGCAAGAAATTCAGTGCTTACTTTTAAAGAAACAGGCGTTTAGAAAACATCATGCTCATTTCACGAGTTAACCATAATACAACCATTAAGATTGGAGACAACCAATATTGGGATTGATGACATGAAGCTGAGGATCAAGATTGTATACTAAAAACAGACGAAAGGCAATCAAGATGCATAATTTACCCCATCTTTCCAACATCGGTCACAGGAGAACCTAAACAGTTTGGCTAAGGCATTCTTGAGTTCAGTTGAATTGAAATAGGAGAATGACAAAGTAAATGCTGTAAATGTCAATTAAGGATTGAAAAAGAGTGATGTGATCAAGATACCTCATCCGTGGCAGCCGCATAAATCTTGTTCTCAAAATTATCAGCAAGCGTCTTAAGTTCAGATAATGTCTCTCTTGTAGAAGATGGAATGAAATTCTTTAATTCATCTGTGCTGCAAGCATAAGTATCCAGGTATTAATGAATCAATTGACATCTATCAAGGAATGAGTATTAATAATAATAATAAAAAAAAAAGAGAACGGGCAATGTCATCATAAACTATATAACCTTTACAGAAGTCTTTATTAACATTAACATTCATCTGTCAATTTAGATTGCATACGATTCTTTAGGCTTATGTAACCAAGCTTTTTAACCCCTAAGTAGCATTCTTCAACTGATCCAATTTTTCCCCCCTGAGAACCGTATAAGGGCCAAGAGGTTGCTCCATGCACCATTTTTCTTGCAGGCACTCTGGATAAGACATTTGTCAGATGGAAGCAAAGCAGAGCCTAAACATAGTTAAACAATAAGAGAGCTCATGCTCATCCCAACCATTTTACTTTTTAGTAACAGAATCTTTTTCCACTAGTGAAAATGTGGACATACACCATTGGAGCACATGCTCATCCTAACCATTACAGCACATGAACAATGGGGTACAGATAGCCAACAAGTTCTAGCTGACTCTAAGGTTGTTAAGGTGCAAAAATCAAATCCTGTGCTAGGAAAATATTTCCTACTCCATAAATTCCAACTAAACAAGGAAAAAGTTGAAGATCAGTCTGAGGAAGAGGACAAACTAAGAATGATAGGACGCGGGTAACCTTGGAAAACAAGCAAATTTGACTAACAACGCAAGTACTAGACTAAAAAAATATTCCCATACAGAACACAATAAGAAATCTTATCGAGGACTGAAAATAACTGATGACTAAGGATTATTTGCAGCAAAGTAGGATTCTAAGTAGGTACTTCTTCATTGAACCAATATGAGACATTTTTTTTTAATCCAATCTAATTCTCCAAATGCACGAGTATAGACTTGGCCACATCTAACAAATCCAAAACTTTAGGATCAAGGGAAATGTCAACGAAACAAGATAGAATGCTCCCCTATCTTTCCAATTTGGTTAGCATTGAAAAAAATGAAAACTATGATCATATATTTTGCGAAGGAAATAACATCAACATTCATGAAGTGAAGAAGCGTATGACTTAAGATGACTTATTTATCACTAACTGAAATTCTCCAAGAAAAAAGAACTTCAGACCTGAGGATTAATTGTTTCTTAGCCAGGATTATAGAGCAAAACAGCAAGAAAAGTGCATACAATCCTTGATTACAATTCTCTGGTAATACATCGTCAAAAAATCATTCAAGAATAGTCACATGTAGCATACGCCACTTCCCATGTGCTGATCTTTGTAGTCCACAACTCTGTCTTGTTTAGTATAGGCACACAAGATAAGTGAGGAGCCTAGCTTTAGGATCACCAAAAGTTTACTTACCCAAAAAAAATCACGGCAAGTCATACAAGAACCCTAATTAGCTCCAAAAAATTTTCAAATATAAAAACGTGGACCAAAAGAAATTGAAGTTGGTCAAAAGGAAAGAGTTATAATAAAAGGAGAAAAAACAACTTGTGTAATAAGGGAGGTATAAAATGCAGTATCTTATATAAGAAATGAATCACAATCTAACACAAAAAAAGTAACCATTAGTTACAATCATGTAGTGCTCCCATAATTCAAGAGTTGATTCCCGCAATTCAAGCCAATTTCCTTCACATGATAATAAGCAACATCTGCTAAATATGAAAAACACAACAAACTTTGATACAGAAGAAAATCATTCGCATAATATCTAATTACTTGATCACCATTCATATCAAATTCTAGCTAGTAAATGCCTCCCCCCCCCCCCTCCCCACCCCACCCCTTTTTTTCTTTATGTCTCTAACTGTATGACAAAGATATTGACATACACAAACTCGAACAACCTAAGCAATCAAAGAAATAATATTATCTTATCTTACTTACATTCTAATCACAATCTTCTCTCGTGACTCTAGTGATACTTGAGCTTTCCAATCAGTGACTTCCATTTTGGTTATACTTTGTGCAACCCTCCAATTGTTGGTATACACCGAATTCTGACCAAATAGACATCATAAAGTTGGACATTGTGAAAGTAAAACCGAAAGTACAACAGTGTGCAGCTAATGACTAGAAGAAAGCAGTAGAATATTACACTCAGATCTTATCCCATCCAAGCAAATTACATAAACTAAGCCCATGCTTATCAAAGACGGCAACCATATTGGCATCCCTTAATTGATGAAAGAGAATCAAACTAATAGACCAGGGATTACTGCCACTATAAGATTAAACATAGTGCAGCTTTTATCCTGTATCTTAGATATATGTGACCCATTGCCTAAAAACCCAACCAATTTGCCTGTTCATTCATCACAATTTCGAGAAATAGGTCCTAGACAGCATTTTGTCAACACTACTGTTTCTGATTAGTGAGTCCGGCACAATAGACCATATAGTACTCTAATCTCATGAGTTCCATGAAATAGCAATTTGAACAGTCCCTCAAGAACCAGTATGTAACAATAAGGATTCCATGGATGCAAGCAGTAGATTGGCTAATTATATTCGTTAACTTTTTCTGCAGAAGTAGCTATTGGAAGTGACCCATAGACTTCTGTCAAAACGTGGTCTTTTATTACATTTGAATCTATCAGACAGGCCAAAGAGGCCAAGAGGAAAAGAGAAATGGAATTAACTAAGTGGCTCCTCAAGGTTTGCACAATTGAGGACTATGCCTAATGAAGCAAAGGTCGTTGACTCGAAACTTTTCCTTCCTTTTTCCATTTTTTTCAGAAAACATTTTTTTTTTTAGGCCAATTTATTTACTGCAGTCTCTTCTTCTAGGAAAAAACAATTATTTTTTTTCATGTGTGCGTAAATGCCATAAGTCCAATTTTCAAAGAACCAATCTTTCTTTTTTTTTATTTGACGTCCAAGAACCAATCAGAGAAGCTATTCATAAGCATGATCCACCTTCAAACATATTCATTCTTACCCTCCAAACCCTAAATTCCAATGAAATTCACCAACTTGAAAGTCTCTCAAAGACAAGAGCTCAAAAACAAAATCGCAGAGATAAAAAAGACTGAGATACCAATTGGGAACAGTGTGAGAGTTCGCGGGTATCGTTACAATAAGCACCGAGAAGTCCAATCGGGAACAAAAAAAAAAATCCACCTCCTTCACGATTTTTGGTTCACAAAGGGAGAGATTTTAGGGTGGGACCGGCGGATGCTTGAGAGCCAAGGAATCCCTGCGCCGAGTACTGTACTGATTTGGAAGTACTGCTGCTTACGGGTTCATACGGCAGATATATATATATATATATATATATATACATGCACGTATACGCGCCAGCTTGAAACAGCTTTACATTTGAAAATTTGGGCCCACTTAGCTTGCCTTCTTTGCTTCTCATCGTTGGTTAAAATTTTAGGTTTGGGTGTAGATAAAAAAGTTTAAATAATATTTATAAAATTATAAAAAAAATTGAAATAAATATTATAATAAATAATAATAATTTGATAATGAGAGATAATCTCTTATAATTTTTTTAACTATGGACCAAAATTTTGAGTGTCATCACTTTCAACGGATTTTTGTATAAATTTTTAAACTTTTAAGTTATCACACCAAATAAGGGATTTACTATTATTTTCTTTCTTTTTTTCATTTTAATTTTAAAATTTTAAAATAATAATAATAATAATTAAAAATTCATACCACCCTATCAAATCATTTCCTTCCACAGTAATAAACATAAAGATTTATTCAAATTATCTCTTTTTTTACTTTTTTTTGGGACTCCTATAAAATTTCTAACAATTTTAAAACATCTTTCAAACATACTTTAAGATTTTTCACTACTTTTTTCACAAAACTCATAAGCTTATGTTTGGATGTCAATAATTTTTTTTTAAAAAAAAATTCACAATCTCTTTTCACCCACTCCAATACTTTTTTTGCCATTCCAAACATTAACTACCTTAATTTTTGCAACATCACTAAAATTTTCTACCAGTTACTAAATGCAAACAGGCTTAAAATATTCACGGGTTAAAGAATTTTTTTAATTTTTTCAAACAAACAGCAAAAACCTCATTCTACCAAATGTAAAAAAAAAAATGAATCAATTCATTTTATCTATACTATTTCACACGCAATAAAAAAACTCAAGTATATAAAATTCCATTAACGGATTATATCTACAATTTTTTTTACAAAATCCAATAAAAATTTAATAAAAATCAAATCTCCTGCTAGACAACTTTTAATAAAAGCAGACAAAAATCAAAGTCAGAAAATTTGAAATATAAAAATTCTTAACATAACAAACATTAATGAAGATTGCATTAGGTTCATGAAATCATGCGACCATAAGGATATTGTTATAGTTAATTTGTGTGTTTAAATAATGTTCCGATATCCTTTTGTACTAGAGTATATATTTAGCTTGTAAAATATACTAAAAAAGCATTTATGATATCACTCATGTATTTTTTTTAATCAAACTTTACATAATGACACGGGATATTATTGTTTGTAACGTCTGTTACATAAAATTGTCGTGTACCTATAAAGTTACGTCCTCATCGTCATTCTACTATTGTATCTAACGTCATACGCGTTTGAACTCGCTACTTCTTGTTTTACGTTACGAAACGATTTATCATAGTTCGTAACGCCACTTTAATCTATTAATTATCTAAAAAGTTTAATATATTTGTAAGAGGTACAAATTATATTTTAAAAAATCCTTTTGACGTGTGGCTGACTCTCCTTTCAATTTAGATCGTATTCTTCTTTAATTGGGTAGCTCAATAAATATAATATTTAATTAAAATTAAAAAAAATACAGAGTCAAGTCTTAAAGATATTAATTTTATATCTTGTGAATTTACTATTTATCTTAAAATTTTAAATTAGAGATAAATTTTATTATTTAAATTATTTCTCTGATATTTATATGATCTCAAATGTGTATGTATATATAAAGTTATATCATCATCCTCCATCTTTTGTTGTTATTATAAATAATTTAAGATAAATGATATATTACATCTGAGCTCATAGTTGTGAACTACCTTTTTGTGGTTTCATTCATCGACAAGAATGTCATAGTTTGCAACGCTTGTCTTTGACGAACGTTTTAAAATTGAAGTAATGTCAATCTTTGAATGGTAGTCTAATTGATTTTGGAGTCTGAAAGTAGCTAGGGACGTTTAAGAGTAGAGGTGGGGGCAGGAAGTCCTTCAAAACCAGCTTGGCTCTTGTGAGGCTATGGTGAAGGACTCCTTTTTTGAGTGTGTAGTTATGGTTCAATCACGCCCGGAAGCGGTAGGTTACATTGGTCTCTCTTTTCCACCATTTTGATTCGGAAAAAAAATGACTTTTTATCTTTAACAAATATTTGAAGATCTTACTTAAAAATATTGATTAGAACTTAATTGTGGATTATATGAAGCACAATATGATCTTCTTCTTTTTTTAATCAAAACTACAATTACCTTTATTCAAAAGAAAATGATAGATTATGGGGGATCAGTCCCAGCAAAGATCCAAGACAAGATCGGAAAATACTCAAAAATATCGGGGTGGTCTCCTAAAATAATCACGAAGACAGCCCCAACGACCAAAATGGTGCGCTTCCATATTAACATCTCTTTTAACAAAACCAAAGACAAAGAAATCTAATCTAGAGAGACTCGTAACAATGTCTCCAACTCGGCTGTATATATATACGCCAATCAACTCTAGCCGGGTAATGGCGAATAAATAAATAAATAATGGCAGATAATGTTGTTAGTATGATATTCTAAATAAATGACAGTTACATCTATATCATAATTGTCAACGATTTCTCCCTCTTTGGGGTAAGATCAATGCCTAGTTAATTAAAAGTACTTACTGTATTTTTCATTCAAAATATTTTAAAATGCTATACTATAATTTAAAATTCACACACACACACACACACATATATATATATATATATATATATAAATCTTATTTTTTCTTTCCTAAAAATGTAATAAGTTAGGTGGATATTACATCTAAGCGTATAATCATCTATTTTTTAATTAAAAAAGTCTATTTTTGTCCATTTTGACAGGAAAATAGACTGATGGTGCAATGTGTTAAAGATACGGATAATTTGTGCGTGCAATGTCTTAAATGCGTATATAATTAGTTTAGAGTACAAAGTGCAACATATATATGATAGTTTGTAGGTGAAAAATGTATTTTGTAAATATGAATATGGTAATTAAATGTGATGAGTAAAATATTCAAAAATAATCATCATGACGTGGCTTGATATAAATAAACTTGCTGTAACATGGATATTTTCTGCCTTCTCTGTCGGCCTTGATAGAGCACAAATAAGATCAGAATATTCTTTGTAATTGAAGGAGGTCCTAATTTAATCCATAGGTACAGTGTAAGTGGCCTGGTAAGCACTTCTAAGAAGAAGATTAATCCATAAATATAATGTAAACCATTTGCAAATTGAATTTTCTTTCCTTTTCCACCACCTTAATTCAAATCACTCGGATAGGAACAAATTAACAATCGCAAGTTCAAATTAAGTAACGGAAGTTGATCAAATTAATGATATATACTGCAAATTTTAAATAATTATTTGCTCGGGTGCTAAGTGATTTGGTCGGATTAGTTTGAAACTTGATAATTAATTGTCTATTTCCTAAAGGCCTGTGACAGCGGGATACATATAACCCAATTAATTAATGCTCTTTGTAATATCATGTTGTACCATGCATTGTTCACCAGATTACGTACCTAATTTTTCCATAAATTAATTTACACAATTAAATAATAAAAAGTGTCTAAAAATGGCCGGGTTAATAATTTGTAAAACCATCCATGTACCTATCCAGTTTTTGTCCTGACAAAAAAAGCTTCTTCTTTTTTTTGTTTAAATTATTTTTTCAACCCAATACAAAACCATAAATTCCAAGCCCTTTCATCGAGAAATTAAACATAGTAACAAAAAAAAATACCACCAATTTCTTATTCTTAATATAATTCTGCACTTGACTGATTTTATTCATGTATAATATTTACCGCAAGATTAATTTAAGGCACAAATTAGTGCAATAAATTGACTCTATGATCAGTGTTTTGTTTTTGTTTTTTTTTTGTTTTTAGTAATACAGTGAGTTACATACCTCACTTTATTCATCAACCAAATACAAATCCAATCAAGGTGGCTGAAAACCAATATACAATCAAGATAGATCATCGAAGTGCTCAAGGACAAACGCCATGACGAGTAAAGTGGTGCGCTAGCTACAACATTTGCATGACCATATGTTAAGTGTGCTTTTATTCTGTCATTAATATTGAAATTAAGGCAGATAATTAAAAACCAATCGAATTAGTTGATTAATTGTGGTTTATTAAAATTAACACGTACGTACGTATATCGTGAGTCCCGGCCAAAAGAAAATAAGGCATGGAAAGACTTTACTCCATTCGACGACAATTGGACATTTTATTCACCGGTGGGAAGCTGGTATATACGGGAGCGAGTGAGTCAAGAAAAAAGCAAAGAGAGGGATGGAAATTAAAAGGCATGAAGACATTTTAGTGAAGTCTATGAATAATTCATGACAATAACATTCAGGGACTACTTTCTTCATTGTCTTTTACAAACAACTAGATCGAGTGCTTGTGGAATATTAGACTCAGCAGAGAAAGGACCAACTTAATTAAGTCTAAGTTGATGTTTGGTAATGTGAAAATTTTACAGTATTAAACTAATTAAGATAAGCTGTGTTTGCTTATTGTTTAAGCTATAATATAAATAAATTAATCGCTCACTCTCCCTAAAATCAACTTATCGTGGTAGAAGACTCAGTGACCAAGATCTGTTAGCAGCAACTAGCATAATGACTCGTGATATTAAATTGAGTCGAGATTAATCAATTTCCTAGGTTAATTTGTTTGAGATGTTTCACAACAATACGAGCCAAATTTTCAAGGAATGGGAAGGTTAGATTATCTCTATTTCTTCTCTTCATTTGGATAGCTCGAGTTAAGACTTGGGTCATGTTCGTTTTCATCTTTTTTGTAGGATTTGAATCCTACTTTTATTTTTACAATCCAAACATCATAACACACACGTATTCTACAACACTTTATTAACTTTTTTACACACACCAATCACTTTCAACAACTTCTGCACGCATTCTTATACAACTTTAACGCCACTTAAACATTCACAATTTCATCAAAATCTTAAAAAAAACATGAAAACGAACATCACCAAGGTGTTTGGAAACCTAAAGTTTGGGAATGTTGTAAAAATTAATATTTGAGGTCATTTCAAGTTTTAATATATGTTATTTTCAAATATGTCATGCAAATATATAAAGCATTTTCAAACGACGCCCGAGGATTTTCCGGCTGCATATTTGACGGTATGGCTATTTCTACCACTAAAATCTTTTAAGTTTCTTATCTTAGCTGGCCAGTTGCTATATTTCAAAAACGTAATTTAATCCATGGGTTCAGTGTAAGTGGCCTCGTAAGCTCTTCTTCTCAGAAGAAGAAATATAATTAATTAATGTAAACCATTCACTCGGATTTTCTTTCCTTTCCATCACCTTCAAATCACTTAGGATAGGAACAAACAATCGCAAGTTCAAATTAAGTAACGGAAGTTGATCAAATTAATATGATATATACTGCAAATCCTAAATAATTAATTTCTCCGTGCTAAGTGATTTGTTTGGATTAGTTTGAAACTTGATAATTAATTGTCTTTTTTCTAAAGGCCTTTGACAGCGGGATACATATAACTCAATTAATTAATGCTCTTTGAAATACAATGTTGCACCTACCTAATTTTTCCATAAATTAATTTACACAATTAAATAATAAAATGTGTCCAAAAAATGCGGGGTTAATAATTTGTAAAACCATCCATATATGCACCTATCCACTTTTTTTCCGACTGCCAAAAAAAAAACGAATTTTTTGTTCAAAGTTTTCTTCAACCCAATACGAAAACCTAAATTTCAAGCACTTTCACCAAACAAATTAAACATAGTAAAAAAAAAAATACCACGAATTTCTTATCCTTAATTGTGCGCTTGGACTGATTTTATTCATGAATAATCTTTACTGCAAGATTAATTTAAGGTATAAATTATTGCAATAAAGTGACTCCATGATCAGTGTATATATGTTAAGGGGGCTTTTATTCTGTCATTAATATTCAAATTAAGGCAGGTTTAAAATGACATTTAATTATGCTTGTCATTCAAAATTAAGCATATAAAACACAAACCGAAGTTGACTCGTACTGGTTAATTGAAATTAACAGGGTGTTGAAAGTCTGGCATGCCTGTGTTTTTCATATATGTAGAAATATTCTCCAAAACTAGCACGTATATCAATCCCAAAAGAAGGAAGGAATTAAGCACGTACGCGTACATCATAAAGTATTCCAAATTTGGAAATTAAACCACTAGAGATTGCAATAATATTAACTTGACTTTTATGTGTCTAATTCTGAAGTTCAATCCTGAAGAATCACACCCGAAATTCCCAAATAAAAAGTGGAGTACTAGAAAAATCACATAGCATTAATTAAAGTTTTAGTGACAAATCAAGTCCCTGATCAGGATGGTGACGATCGTTCTTCGAGTGCTCGGCTGGCCGGAGAAAATCACCAATGGTCTGCGGCCTGTTTTCATTGCTTGAAGTAGCAATGGTGGTAATAGAAGGACCACCAAGAGTGGTGCTGTGAAGTACACCACTCTCAAATCTTGGGGAAGTCCCTGCAGTAGGAAGTGCACAGGCACTGCTGTGCGCCTGAAAATCCTCCAATCTTAGGTTATCAAGGGATGGCTGTGGATTCATTACTCCCTGTCTCGACCAACCACCATGGCCAAATGATCGATACCCTGATCCGGGCCATGGAAAACTTGGAGACTTCTGGATCATAGAGTCCGTTCGGACCCCAAGGGATCTATTAAAATTAGATCCGTAGAGAAGAGGGTGTGGGGAGATGCCTGAATAAGGATAAAAAGGAAAGTGTGGGTGTCCAAAAGCACCCACGTCCATCCCTTGACGTCGTTTCGCCAATGCACGCTCTTGTTTATGAGCGTTTTGATGGCCCCCCAAGGCTTGGGACGTGGAGAACTCTCTCTTGCAAAAGTTGCATGAGAAAACCCTAGACTCCGATTGCTTTTCGGTAGGGTTCTTGTCCTGTACTGGCTCCTTGGGCGCAGCTTTCGTGGAGTTGAAGAGATCGAGTTCAGTCTCAGACGTGCCATGGTTGGAGTTATCGTTGGAAAGCTTCAAATCAAGCAAGACACGAGAAGTACTACTGCCGGATCCCATGGGCTGTGGCTCCACTTCAGAAACGCCTTTCATAATCTTTTCCTTCATCTTCATCACCTTCTTCTCGTCCCCTTCCCGCAGAGAAGAAGATTCAGACGCGGCGGAGATGCTAGAAGCCTCGGAGGGGCATAGTTCATGATGAGAACCATATGAATCCATAGCAAAAGAATAGTTTTCTTTTTTGGTTTGAGGAAATTGGAGAGCACGTGATGTGCTATTTATTTAGGGTTAAGTTAATGCAATATCCTTTGCGTATGGAAAGAAATCTCAGTGTGCAATTATTACATGCATATATTTCCAAAAGATGGAACTCATGAATAACTAAGGCTGGAATTTGGTCTCAAAAGCCAATTAGGCCTGCGACAAGAACATTAATATACCAAAAATATTTGGAAAGTATAAGGAGAACAAGGTTGTACGTACTCCATTAGTCAAACTTCCATAGATAAAGATCCTAGTACGTACTGAGTGCAGAGCCTTGATATGTTTGTCTTTAAGGTGGAAGCAAAGTTGGTAAACAGCACAGTGTACATAAACGAAAAAGAGGAAAAAACACCCAACATTTACCTGTTCAAGTACTCTTATCCTCTGGCATTTATTTTTTGGATTAATGTTTTGGAAGCACTAGTCCATTAATTTAGACATTTTCAATATATAGTTGATATGAGACTTAAAACACACCTAATTAACAACCATTCTTAGTTCTTGCTCCCCAGGCGCCGAGGCATGATTAAAACCCGTTCAATACCGTTTTAATGAAATAATAATCAGGCTGAGCCGGCTTACATTTCGAATGATAAAAAACGACGGAACTATAATGAAGAAGAAGAAAAAAGAAAAGAAATCTTGAATTGTATTCGTTTCTGTACAGGATAACTTGATTGTAAGGAAAGCTATTATAATTATATATGTACAGGTCAAGTGCTTATATTCGAATTAAGGTTGTAAACAACCTGCAGAATCAGTATAGCAGGCCAGTCAGATTCAATGGAACTTGCAAATTTAGAAGATTCTTCAAATTTTTTGGAACTTGCAAATTTAGAAGGTTCTTCAAATTTGTTGACTTGTACACATATATCGTCCAGTTGCTCATACTATAAAAGCTTCTTCACATAAAAGTATAATTAGAATGTGAATTCATTTAGGATAAGAGCTTAAACATCTTGAAAATTTATTAAGAAGTTAGGACTAGCTGTGCATGCTAGAGCCAGATATACTGCATTAATTTTAACTAAATATCACTTAATTAGGATAAGATGCAAGCGACCATCCACGAAACATTATCTGAGTGAATGGTGATCCATCGACCAAAAATGGATTGGTTTATTTATAGAGTATATATTTATTTTAAAAAAAAAATTGTAAACTATTATATATGTATGTATCTCTATCCTTTCTATATATCCAGCTCATATATGAGTGAGAATATTATACAATTATAGAAAATTGAACTATTTAGTGCAATTCATGATATTGTTTTAGTATCTAAGTTAACTAATGATGATTTTAAGGTAAGCTAGCGTGTTGCCCCTAAAGAAACAAACTAAAATATTAAAGGTAAGCATGCATGTTTTAGTCACAGCAAGTAATTTTAATATATAATACATAAAAATAAAATAAATAAATAAATTCTGCTAGCCATATCGATGAGATTTTTCGATTCATGCATGAGAGTGAATCTAATAAGAAAAGTTCACGAGTTTTGTATATGTACTTTTACATGAGATTGTCTATTTATATATCTATGTACGTACTTACAAAAAGTTGGTGAGACTCCTCACTCACCCACTTAAACCAGCAGTTTTTTTCTCACTTTAAAAAAGTTGGACGTAGACGCATGTGTATCAGTGTATGAATTGGCCTTGGCATATATAAAACAAGAAGAAGGCCGAAGAGTAGAAAATTTGGCACTTTTTTATGGACAGGAAAATTTGGTAGCTCGATTGTTTGGCACAAATTTTTTTTCGGTTTGTATGAATTGGCCTTGGCATATATAAAACAAGATGAAGGAAGAGTACTTTTATGGACAAAAAAAAAATGGTAGTTCTGTTCGATTAATTTCACAACCATATTTTGCAATTTCAACACCTGTTTACAAAATCTAATACTTTTTTCATAAAATTTACAAACTCTAATACACTATCGGACTACATGCTCTGAAGCTGACCTCAGAAATTAGTATCACCTAATGAAACTTTAGAGGAAGTAAATCTCTAAAGTTTTAACACCTAAGGTAATGTTTGCAAACCTAAATATATCTTTTCCTATAAAATCATCTCTTTCTACTACAATAAATATAAAATATTCACTCAAATCATACATCTTTGTCTTTACTTTTTTGCACCCACTTTCATCAAATTCTACTTTCTACTATTTTCTTTTAAAAAAAAATATAATAAAACTCTAATCTATCTCAATTTTTACAATATTCCTAAACTTTAAAAAAAAAAATCTTAATTTGTAGACATGTCCCGATATGATGATTACTCTTTTTTCACGTAGCTGACCCACCTACTTCCTACATCAGATGCTCTAGTATTCTGTTCTTTTCTTGAAGAACTAGTTACTGTTTTTGATCTCTCGTCTTGCACAAAAGTTTGACTTGGTAGAGGTCAAGTCAAGTCAATTCATCTTATATATCATATAAGGCCTCACAATTAAAAAGATAAAAACATTATAACCAAGAAGGAAACTAGGACCAAAGTTCAAGGTGCCAAATTAAACTAAAATTTTATTGGGCAGCCAAGTACCAAAAAAAGTAATCATAATAAAACCGTCTAATATTTATGACCATTTTGATAGTGAATGAGCAAAAAAGGCCCTTATTTTCAACTTTTTTAACTAAAAAGTTCATATTTTTTTCATAAATTATAAAAATATAATTACCAAAGTGGGCGTGTTTTTTTAATTGTTCTAGCTTCAACACTAGAGGGGGCCAGGCCTAGGCCCCCTTTACATTCGTCCCTGATTATAGCCTTATAAATTACAAATTCAAGGAGACATTTATTTATAGCTTGATCTAGAAATAGAAATTGGAGACATTGAAAACGATAAATATTGAAGGGCATAAAAGACTTTTTGCTTCTCAAATAATACATTGAAGGTTTTGTTATTCTTGTTTTTTTTTTTTGTAAGCTTGTTATTCTTGTTTTATTGTATAGAAAGATGAAAAAAAAAAGTTATTCGAATATTTTTCAATACAAAAGAGGAAAAAGTGTTGATAAAAGGAACGGTCTATATTATGAACCGTCGTTTATAACAAGACACGTAAAAGCGGTAGAGGGCATTTGTCTTTACAGCGAATACTGTCCGTCGTTTACGAAAGGCTTCTCTCCTGATTAGCCTGTCTTAAGCCTGTGTTAACGGCACAGCACTGTTGCTCACTTGCTCTGCCGTCCTTTCTTTTTAAGTCGTAACTGTTATTTTTATTTTTATTTTTATTTCCTTCGTCAAACTCGTGCGGGCGGATATTCCGTTGAAACAAAAGCCTCGTTTTTTGGGGGTAAAATCTGAGAACTTCTGGATCTGAGATGGGCTTTCCATAGATTTTATCCGACCGTGTGATGATGATCATGAGGAAGATGAAGATGAAGATGATAGCCGTAATTGTGTACTGAAATCCGATTCTCTTTTTCATTTATTTTTTGCATTTTCTTTCGATGCTTTTGATCTGACACCATGAGGAAGAAGCTCGATACCCGATTTCCTGCAGTAAGTTTCCTCTAGCTTTCTCTGCTTTTTGATTTTTCGTTCTCTATTTGGTGGATGGGAAAACGGAGAAGGAGAAAAGAAAATTTTGAAATCGCGATTTTTTTATGGATTGATGTTGATTAAGGTAATCTCTTTGATTTTTTGTGCTAAATTGCATTGCTTTCAAAAGTGTTGGTTTTAAGCTTGGGATTTGAATCAGCTGGAGGGTGTTCCACGTAAGAGGGATTTAAGGGTTTTTCTTTTTATGCGGGTCTTGTTCTGTTGTAAGTTTGTATTTTTTTTTTCTTTTAGACTCCCGGGGTTGTGATTTGGTCTAAAAGCCAAAACAATCTTTCTGGGGGGATTTGTTTGGTGCTATTATGAATTGGTTGTATTTTTCCTTATGTTTGTGTTTGGTTTCCAGTCGATGTCACTTAGTGTTGAAATCAGCTTATTGGTGCTTCATCGTTGCCTCTTATGGCGATATGTGATCTGGTTACGTGGGCACTGGGCACTGGTTTTCATTACCATATTATTAAGTTTAGGTTTAAATCAGTTTCTGGGTCCTCAGTTTTCTTGGCTCGTGGTGACATCTTTGTATGTTCTTATTTGTTCGGCTTAAGTTTAAGTGTTTGGTTTGCTTTTTCCGGATCATGATCAGTATCAAGTCAGGCGTTAACTATATTGTTTATTTTTTATTTATCATTTTTTAGGGGATTGGGGTGCTATGGGAAGAGGGGGGGGAGTATGTGGAAATCCGACTTGTCTTGTTCTAGGTTTTAGGTCAATTTCTTTCTCCCGATCTTCATTAGTAGAGAAATTGAGTTAAGGTTCCATGAGTTGGGTCTTCCCTTTTTGGGACTGATCTGGGAGGAGGATGGTTGTGGGAATGAGGTGAGAAGGATGTGCTGGATCTTCTAATTATTGTTTTAGGTGTCTGGTTGGTGTTGGAAACTTCATATCCCACGGGTCTATACGGTTGCTTTGGTGAATTATTTCATTGGCAAATTGTTTTCATGTATGTGTTGTTATTCTTGTCATTGTGATTTATTTGGAATGTGTTTACTGATGGAAAGTGTTAATGTGACAGGCCCGGATTAAAAAGATAATGCAAGCTGATGAGGATGTTGGGAAGATAGCATTGGCAGTGCCTGTTTTAGTTTGTAAGTAGCTGTGATTTTCTAGGATAATGTGCTTCTTCCTTAAGAGTCCTCTGATCTTTAACCTTCTTGTGTATCATCTTCTTGGATAATGCAGCTAAAGCATTGGAATTATTTTTGCAAGACCTTTGTGATCGTACATATGAGATAACCCTTCTGAGAGGAGCAAAGACTATGAGTTCCTTGCATTTGTAAGTAAAGGGTTGGCCTAATTTCTTTTTCAGTTTTTTCTTATCTTGACTAAATTTTTTTGTGATAAAGGGGAAAGAAAAATTGTGTCCGTGAGCTCTGGTTGTTAATTTTGTGGTTCTTATAACAGTGATACCCGGTCTCATGAGAGTCAAATGAATGAACAACTCATATTTAGAGGGGATGCCACAGTGCAATAGTAGATATGATTTCCAGTTTCAGACTTAGTATGACAGATGGAGTCCAGATTCGCACAATATGAGTTAATGAAAGAAATTCATCCTGTGTTCCTTTTATCTAGTTATGTTGTTATCACATAAATGAGGGTGCAAATTTTTGTTTTATACAATTTTCTGCCCTTTTTCAACATGGTGCACTTCCTAGCTCTTCTTGACTTCTGTATTGCGTAAAGTTTTCAGGAAATTTCTTTTTACCTATCACATATGTTCCAGTTATCTGTCATCAAGTATAGAAGGACTGTTCCTATATGAAATACTTTGTTATGCTTAGTTTATTGGTGGAATACCGATTGCTTGTTGTTTCTTTCCCTCATTCTCTTCTTCTTCCTTCCACGGCTAAAGAAGGAAGAATAGCACTTGTTTCATTCCTCCTTTTGTTCATTCAGACAATAGGAGAGTGATAAGCTCCTTTTAGCCCGCCTATTTTCCTTCGTCACTGCCTTATCAATCCTCTCCTTTTGAACACAATGGTAATTCGTTGTAGTACTGGCCAGAAATTAGTTTAGATATTGCCAACCATCTGAAGAACCTTTCCTAAAGTGAACAATATCCATCTTTTTATTTGCCCACACCAGCTTAAGAATCAATTTTGCATTGAAAAAGTCATCATTATTTGGCCTGGCTCCCATGAAATGCCATTAAGTCACATCCATTCAGAAACTAACACTTGTGAACAAGAAAAAATAAGTGAACTCTATTACGTAACCACTTAGAACTCCCTCCACTGCACCAAAGATTAAAAGGAAAAGGAAGGAAAGAATGAAGTCTCAGGTCATGCCCTGCTTTCTGTGTGTGTTGTTTATACTGGAAAGTCTGCTAGCTTCTGTTTCCTTAGTTTTTGGTATCACACTGCTCCATCTTCTAGAGGAACCTTGTCTTTCTCATGAGGTTTTGGGTATCAAATTGATCTGACTAACTCTGTACTGAAATTGCAGAAAACATTGTGTACAGAGCTATAATGTGTTTGATTTTCTGAGGGAGGTAGTCAGCCGTGTTCCAGACTATGGTCATGGTCATTCTGATGCTGCTGGTGATGACCGTACCATTTCAAAGAGAAGGTTAGACCTGTAATTCCTTTTCTTTCTTTCCTTCCCATTAACCTTGTTATTTTGAGTAGTTGATATATTTATTGGCTTTCTACTCTGCCAGGAAAGCTGCAGCTGATGAATGCAACGAAAGTGATGAGGAGTCAAAGAAGAGCAAGATGGTAATAACCCCATTCTTTCATAGAGCCCAGAACAATTAACAATGACAGGATCCCTTTTGTCTGCTTATATCAGAGCATTTGTTGCATGGTTTTCTTTTTTAAAAGCCTAATTCTCTAATCTTAAGCTTTTTCTTGTTGATATCCAAAACCAAGTTGGTCGTTCAAACCAATAAAAATGCATGCTTACGTCATTTGATTTCAGTGTTGTTAAACTCTCTCCAGCAATTTTTGGGTGAGGTAGGTTGAAATTCGTCAATTGAATTTCAGTGGCTGCTGTTCTGTTTTTTCTGGTCCTTTCTGCGTCTTAAATTTTGATTGACATATTGAAGTTGCCATTGAAAACACCTCTAAAATGTAATGAAGATCTTAATCCTTCTGTTGTATACACATTAAATTTTTTTACTTAATTTATTTCCTGCAGCATGAGATGACTCATGCAAGTGGCAGTGGCAGAGGAAGAGGTCGGGGTCGAGGTCGAGGCCGTGGACGAGGTGGTCGAACAGCAGAAAGAGAAACTTCCCATCTTGAGACTAGATCTGACCCCTGCACATCTCTTCAGCATAGCAACAAACATAATCAGAACACTGATGCATCGATGGATAATGGTCCCGAGGCAAAGGAATTTCCAAAGGATAATGTAGCACTTACAGATGGCGCCAACACATCAGCTCGAAATTTTGATCTGAATGCCAATGTTGATGAGAATGAGGAAACAAAGGCAGCTGCTGCTGCAGCAGCAGCCCATGCTGCCTCAGCTGCTCCTGCAATTGAGACTAGACATGAGGAATTCCCTGGCTGGTCTCTTTCCGACGTGGACAAGATGGCCATCGACCCTCTTCAGCTTGCGCACCTCAGCACAAGGTTAGATGAGGAGGAAGAAGATTATGATGAGGAGGACTGACTATGCATGAAATGCAGACTTATAGTGGTTAGTTATTCGAAAAGTATTAACGCGCCGCACATAGTGGCAGAAGAAATCAAAGAACATGGATGAGTGGAAAGGGGGGACCTTTTCGTTAGACAACATGCTCCATGCAGTTTCCTCTAGGAGATCTGGAAGGTTTTTCTCTCTTTGTTAGTTTTTATCTACATTATTAGATGTTTCTTGCCCTACAAGTATCTAACTATCATTTGGAAAGGTAGATCCCTGACAATTCAAGAAATAGTAGTATGAAGCACTTTCAGTGCTTTAGTCAGTGTAATGGCAGCCCTTGGTAGAGGTAGATTGCCCTTTGAAAGAAAGCTTTATTTTGTTATATTTTTCCCTGTCTCCGATGTTACTTTGGGGTTCAATAGTTAATTTGAGCAAGACATTTCACAGCTTTCCCCATACTTTTTCACGTACTGAAAAAGGTGTTTTGAAGATGGTTATTTTTTGTGAATCAAGGAAGATCGCACAAGGGTAGTAATAAATTGTGAATCACGTACTGAAAAAGGTGTTTTGAAGTTGTTATGACAGTACCAATTGTTTCGTTTGGTGTGTGGTGGGGAGGGGGAAGAGGGCCGGGGCGGGGCGCGCCTGCTTGGGGTGGGTTTAAGCGTTTGAAAAGACACGAGAGAGAGGGAGGAGAGAGAGAGAGAGATGAAGGCCCCCGAAGAATCACTTTTGAGATAAATAATAAACGTTGACAACCAATTGAAGATTTCTACCTAGGTTATAGAACAATCCACTGATACCTAACATCTCGTCGTGGGAAATCATAGCAACGGGAGAACATAGAGGAGGCCGAATAAGGCGCCTCCTGTGTTCGATGAAATGCCTGACCGAGGATGCATTGCTGGGTGGATATGTCAGAGATTAATGTCCTGTCGGTTTGTGTGCTTATTTCGATTTTCACCTCGACGTCTTCTGTTGGTATGCATCTGCAATTTTCGAGGATTTTTTTTTCCCCTGATAAGTTAAGAATCCTATTCAAAACAATAGAGTGAATATATTACACATTCAGGCCTGAATCCAGACGCCATTGGAGCCCGAGGATTTTTTTTTTTTGGATAACGTGGAAATCTCCTAAAGCTAAACCCATTTTGCCCAATCCTGAAGTACAAATTATGGCCCACTGGACCGACCCACAACTCAAGGAGCAGATAAGTTAAGAACTCGTCCAGTAACAAGAAAATCCATCCTACACTCTTGAGACTCGAACTTGGTACGTCAAGTTCCAAGGAGGATGTCCCTCCTAACCATTGAGTTATCGTCCTTCTTAATTTCTACAATCTCGTTAAAATCGTCTTTTGTTGAAATTCTCCATAAGAACGCTTGAATGTTGTATGGAGAGTTTTTTTTTTTTTTACTGCTTTTATGTAGTTCGTAAAACTTAATTGGGTCGTTAATTTTGAGAGTTAAAAATAAACACAAAGTTAACGACCCAACTAAGCTTTATGAACTGCCAGATAAAAAAAAAAAATACAACTGACGAGACTCCACAAAGTTTTATAGGATAAACAGGATAAGTAGGAAAGAAAGAAATAACAACACACCAAGAAAACACGAATAAACAAGCTTACAGAAGCTCACATTTCAACCATCAAAAGGGTCTATCCTTTAGTGAAGAATAACTCTCACATGACCGGCATTTCCCTTCTTAAAATTTCAGTAGCGCTAGCTGGCACATTTACCCTGTATGAAATATTTTGTATTAGTTTTAATAAATTGGCCAATAGATGCACCAATATAAACTATAAAGTTAGTCAATATATATAAAAGAATATTATAGTACTACGCTTACTGGTAGCTAGGAGGAAGAGGAGGATGCAAATATAACATTTAATGGATACCTGCAGCCTAAAAAAAATTATTTAAACAGTTCCTAATTTATCCGACACCAAATATTTAAAATGGCCAAGCCAAAAAAAAAAAAAAAACAAATTCTGTCAATATTGTTCCAAGGGGTGAGTATCAAAGAATTTGTCCTCAAATTAACAAAAGCTAAAAGTTGTCTCTAATTTTAAAAATAAGCTCATCTAATTAATTATGAACATTTAAGAGTGCTCCACTAATTGTAACTAAAACATGAAATAAACAAAATGCAAGTTCAAAGAACAATATGCAGGAAAGGTAACTACCTCAATGGTACCGATCGAACCTAGAAGCAGCCGTTCATGGCAAGAGTCGCTTCACCATTAATCTTGTTTTCTTGGCCCCTGTCAAGCAGGAAGGAATGCAGATACTGTACTTAGTTTGCTATCTAATATCAGTTAGATAGTAGGAGTTCATGCATGTTCTTTGCAATTTCATGCATGACTCTAGAAATGGATCAAGCTGTTCTGGATTCTTAAGAGGTAGCTTCAAAATAGCTAGAGTTCCGAAAAACAGGTCTTTCTTGTGAATCTACGAGCGAGAGAGAGAGAGAGAGAGAGAGAGAGACTTATACGAATTAAGGCAAAAGTGTTTCTGATGATGGACTTTGGACAATCAAAAAGCAAGCTCCGGTCGTGTCCTTTTTCTGGATCAACGGGACCCCTCGAATGACACTCTTCCATACAATCCCAAACACAAATCAGGTATTCATGCAGTTTATGAAGTTTCCAATCGTGAAAGCATTCGACGTCGCACTCTCCGGCACATCTTTCCCATTCACAACCCAAATTATCCATAGCTTGTGCTTCTACTGGAATGGGAGAAAGATCAGGAAATGGAGAGGGAGCTGGAAGAGTGGGAGCGGGATATGGAGGGAAAGACGTTGGAGAAGTACTGATCGCAGGGTAGACGACGTCATCAGCTTGTGCTACGACCAGCAATATTAGGACAAACATCACACCTACTAGTTCTCTCATTTCTCCATTCGCATTCATAGCAGCTTGCCTTCATATATATTTCGCATTTCACGGGAAATATAAGAACTTCAAAAGCTAAAACCTTGACTTCTACGAGCTTTAGAGCTTTAGAGTCGGTGAAAATATTGATCTATTTATACTCTTCAGTTGCCCCATTGATCCTCCTCAAGTCATATATATATATTCTATCGCGTTCCTTTAAATTTAAAGCGATGGGTTTTTTTTTTTTTTTTTTTTTAACAATACTACTAATATATAAAACCAAAGTAACCGGTTACACCTATGTGGTCAGATCCAGCATAAACCTAAGGATAATTACATAAAAGCTCATGAGAATAGGGAACACATCCCTCAAAAGAAGAGGAAGCAATGTGTGTTTGAGAAGTATATATGTTTGCTTTCTAATTAGCAACTTGTGTCCCTTGATGAGGGCCGGTCATTAGACTATAATTAATTCGTTATAGAAAATTCTAATTTCATCTTAGCATAGTTGAAAGGGTACGTACGATAATATTCTAATTATGGTCACATCCATGTACCCGATAAATAAAGTTCTTATGACATTCATATTCAGAAAATCATATGAAACAGCAAATCCATACAAATGAAATTTTAGCTTTACTAGAGAAGCTCCACGTGGAAGCGACTATACAAAAGGTTGTATCTTTATAGACAAAGACTTGCACATTTTCAGTTTGATTGCACATTTGTAAGACATTTGGCAACAGTTGTGAAAATAAAATTTCAGACAAATATATATATAGTATTTTGTTGACAAACCAATTGAAATTTTTGGAAATAAAAAGAGTGGTCGCCTATAGTTGGTTTGGGGTCTAACAAAGGGGTGCCAGCGAGTGTGGGGCTAAAGATCTATAGATCGAATCTCCCCGCCTTCAAAACCAATTGTACTCTTGTGAAGCTATAATAACGGTCCCCCTTTCCATAGCTTGTATCTATGCCTTAATCCGTACATTCTATAATGAAAGAAGATTTCTATAGTTATGCCAGTTCGTTCGAGGTTTGAAAAGAGACACTCAAGAGCGGGTGTGAAGATCAAATCCTTCCATCTCTAAAATGAAAAGAGACACCCAAGAGCGGGTGTGAAGATTATTCTATAGCAGGATAAATAGTGAAAAAAACAAGGAGGTAGGCAGTTTTTTCTAAGTAGTTTATAATAGTTTCTTAATGTCTAGCGAAATGACTCGTTAAGAAGTAGTAAAGTAGTGACAAGAAAATGGGACCGTCCCTATTTATTTTTTTGACAAGATCATATTATTTTCTGCCCTTGAACAGGTATGATTTATTCTCCGTATGTTCGTTTAGGTATGATTTATTCCCCGTATTTTCGATTTGTTGCGCAAAGAAACAAATTAGTGTTGTGCCCAGAATAATCTGTCTCCTACCTTGTTGATAAAGATGATTATTTTATATTTTAATCAAACTCGAGTTAATGTTGTATATTTCAAGTTATGAGCATTCAAGTTAGTGTTGTCTTACTGTAAATATTCTTTGTTCCCAAGTTGTGGTCCCTAGTGTTGATTCATCGACTGTGTGGTGTTCAGTTGTGCTCCCAAGTGTAGTGATGAAGCACAGATTACGAAGACACAAAATCACCACGCATGTAGAAATACAGATAATTCGAAAGCCATACAAACCTTTTACATAAGCGGAAATTTACGCCCACACCACATTGTATGAAGCTACAAATTGGAAAAAAAGCCGGCACTCATGTTGCCCCATCTTATCAAAATGGAAGCTATCTTCATTGTTCTTCGTGTGGCTCCATCTGATTCAGGAGGAAGCTACCTTCATGGTTCTTATGTACCTCCACTTTATACTTCTCCTCTTTGGTTCCCCTCTTGAGCTTTAGAAGCAGGTCAAACTTTGCAAAATTTTCTACCACCTGTCCCCCCAAGACATTTTATTAATAAGGATCAAGCTGGGGCATGTTATACCACCATTTGAAAAGATGTAATCATATCATTGCCATTCAGAAAGCATGGCATGACAATACAGTGGCATTTTCTACTTCTATTCCTCTTTCCTATTCCTTCATTCACTTGTCACAATAGCATTCAAGATGCGTGTGCATTTTCAAATGTCGCAAGGCAGGTGATTCATTCCAAGAACTTTTATAGAAGTTCCACTTATGCAACCCTATATGAATACCCCATGCAAGAGAAATATAATCATTTGCCCTTCGATTGCTTAAGGAACAAAACATTCCACCTATCCTGGAACCAAGCCCTGAGATGTTAAAAGAAAATGAAAAATGATTTATTCAGGTGCATTCACTATACAACCAAAATATATGTAGCCATCAGGGTACATGGATTGTGTTCGGATTTATGGATCGTCCACTTTGCCAGCATTCTCAGCCCAATCAATGAGCTCTTAGTATAGAAATGTTATAAACAAACAATATCAAAATGCAAAATCTCTGGAACACAGGTAGTTCCTGAAAACAACACATCATAGTTCATATCCCAAATACCAGTAACCATTTAGAAGCCAAACGAAGGATAGTATTAGACGCACTGACCTCTGCCTTTGCATGAACCACCTCTTGAAGTTCATAAGGGAACAATGAGTTAGACCTCTGCTGGATGGTCTTGACAGCATGATTCGCAGCATCCTGAACCTGGGGATCATGTGGTGGCACTGCTTGCCATCCCGAGCCATGCCCATCTGATTAAACACAGGAGGCAAGAATCACTTATAACGCTTTTGTTGGTTTCACCAAAATGGTCCACGGGAAAGATCCTGTCAAACACTAAAACTTCAACCACACTAAGTAGGTCGGGTCAAAATTACCCAACCTCAAAAAGTTCGTGATCCTAAAATAACTCTAGGATGTTCATCAATACCAATAAGGCAATTTAACCTTGCAAATTGCACTATTGGAAACTTATGAAAGAATATTGGCGACCTTTCTTGACACCCAGATCAGAAGGGGTAAACGCCGGTGGTGAGTCTCCAGCATGCTTGAACTCCTGCAATTCCTTGAAGTTCATCCACGGCTTCACCCAAACCTTGGCCTCGTAGATCTTCTTCTTACCAGCATCAATAACCTCAAGAGTAAGATGATACACTGTGCCAGCGACCACTTGTTCTTCCGCCTTCACAACCCTCGCAAACTCCAGCAATGCATTCTTCAAAACAGAGACGTGTAGAAAGAGAGATACGGTATAAGCAATTAAGGAAAATCAATGCAAGTCTAGCGGCAGCTAAAATTCTGTCTATTACTCGTAATTTCTACACGGTTCATATTATTGGCATTACAGCGTTTCTCAGTTAGTTGTTCTGAGTGGTTCTGTGTGAGAATCCCGAGTCCCCGACTTCAACATCACGGAGTAATTCACCATTTTCGTTGTTGGAAACAAATGAGGATTTAACAAGCTGGAGTTCCAAAACTCGAACCTTTTTACCTCAGATGACTTGACTAAATTTAAAAACGTAAATTAGGGAATCTGGACAGACTAAAAGTCAAGCAAGCGCTAAATGTTTCGAACCATTTTTCGTTATGATTCTATGAAAACTCAATTCCTTAAACAAAAATCAAAATTGAAACCTCTTTCTTGTTGTGTTCATCGACCGCAAAACGAGCGACGCCTTCGATCTCGACGCTGTTCTGAGCCGCTCCTCCTTGGGATTCGTGGACGCCTCCCAGTGTGGCCATTTTGACGGGGTCCTGATTCCGGTAACGAAGGGAGAGGAGGACGGAAATCACTAACACAAGTAGAACGGAAACAACAGAGAGTGGAACTGCGTGCAATCTCATTTCAGTTCATTTGCAACTGCCTTTTTATCCTATTTTCCAAATCTTTTGTTTTTGTAACGGAAGGGAAAGGAACATTATAGACTCTCTCATGGCGCCTCGTGCGCCACACTCTTGACACGTGTGGTACCCGTGTCAATCTGGGAGGTGCGCTTTATTCATTTTTTTTTTTTCTTTTCTGTGTAGATAGACGCTTTATTCAATATGCTTCGTCGCTTGCTTTGCTTAATCGCTAAGCTTTGACTGGGAGAGAGGAAAGGCACGGTTTCCTTTAATTTTCAGTTCTTGCGTGTTTAATTTTTTTGGGCTCTGGCAAAATATATAACAAATAGAACTATTAAAGGATTTTTTTTCATTTACTCCAAATATTCTTAAATTAATTTAGATTAAGTTTTTCTTTAATTTACTATCCGAATCGAGAGAGATATAATTATTAACTCCATAATATTTTAATACCATCATCATTAATTATAAAACTCCGGTTGTTTTACTGTATTTTCCTTTGTAAAAAGTATTTTTCATAATTTTAGGTATTTAGAGAGTGTCGTAAGATGCAGTCACTATTAATAATAATGCTCTGTTTGTTTTACTGTATTTTTCTTTATAAAAAGTATTTTTCATAGTTTTAGGTGTTTAAAAAGTGCCGTAAAATTCAGTAAACCTTAAAATCACATCTTCACATTATTGAAAGTGACTTTCTTTCTAAAACTTCTTCATCTTCTTTCTTCTTCTGTCTCCCGATCTTTCGCTACATTGAAGAAATAAAATTTTCAAAAATAATTTATTTTTCAAGAAAATATAATTTTTAACATGTTTTGAAAAATAATAAATATTTTTCAAGAAACATGTTTTTAAGTAGCAACCAAATATTAAAAGCTACATCAAAATAAAAGGAGCTTAGCATTCAATACTGGATATATACATCAAACTCCGAGTTCAACCATCAAATTTGGATAATAAGTTAGAACATAAGTGAATACTTCGATACATGGTTTATAAATATATTTTTTGGGTTGACATCTGCGTTGATGTGCATATGTATTTGCTTAAACTCTTTCATTTGGTGTGTTACTTTGCAAATACATAAGCTATATGAAAGTCACACAGGTTGAACTCCATTAACTTGAATCTCTCAAACAAATTAGACCCATTACTTTGGGCTTGTCCGCTCATTTGAGATAACATGGGAAGAAAGAGAGGAATTGCTTCTCATGAGAGGCAGAAATTGCAAAGCAGATCATTCCTAGGAGCGGCCATCGTCACAGTGACCATCGGTTTCCACCAACAGCCATCAAGAATGACCAACATTATTACAGACTTTCAGTCGGAGGCTGGTGGAAGCCGGTCGACGACGGACAGTGCCACTCCACTCCCAGAATGACCCTCGAAACCAACCTGGTAGTTGCAGACTGAATTCAAAGCCACAATTACAAACAATATTGCACAAATTTCATCAGGTAAAATAGTATATCACTATACATATTGTCAGTATTACAACAGAACATAACTCCCTTCTGGAGAAAAAATAAGTGTATCTTTACAACAGCAACAAAAAAAAGGTCTAAATCCAAAGGTGGGGGGGGGGGAAGAAAAGCACAACACTCTGTTGCAACAATAGGCTCAGAGTGCTTCAAAACAACTAAAAAGACACCGTCATGGCAACCTGAGATAGCACTTGAGCTATTCTCAAAACAAGGAGGAAAAAAACATGAGCTACTCTAACCTGCTCATGTAATATCCTCCACTTTCACAGCCAATGAGCAAAAAGAAAAGTAACTAAGAGAAAACACTCCCCCGTGATCTTTGGAAGAAAAAGAACAAGATGCCTTCCACTGAGGACTCGGAAGTTACGAAAAAGAGAAACAAGTGTGATGCAGAAACATTCTAATGCACGCAGCAAGCTTTTGGTTTCTGGTCTTTCAGCTGTTCCTTCTTACAAACACCATCTCCGGACTAGGAAGAAGCTGAAGAACACTGTCTTTTGCTGCTGGTTTTGAGTCACTCTGAGAACCCGAAGGGAGTCTTAGCTGTAATTTGGATCCAAATCAAGTAAACAATCAGACCTCGTACAGACTGTACTGAAGTACGTTCAAAAGGACTTTTTATTACTCTCACCTACAGCTTGTAGGTGGGGAAGCCCAGGAAATCAAACAAAAATAGGCCTTGAGGCGAATCCAGTATCAAAGGTTCAGAAACTGATATCAGCATTCATATTTAAGAAGTTCAGACACTGATTCAGAATTCAAGCACTTTCAAGGGAGCAAACATGGAGAAATTGATGTACTGAAAACTTCTATTTATTTGGAGGCTGCACCAACAAAGAAGTTCTCTAGGAGTCTTTACAGCTTTTTATAGACTAGACGAGTCTTAAAAATCAACAAGAAACTGCAGGTTTTCAGAATAACGTGATTGGCATAATTTTGTACTCTTGGGAGAAACACTCAGGAGCCTTCCTAAAGAGTACAGAAGCAGAAGAATCCATCGAGGGTGACGTACTCATAAAGTGTCCTAGCATACATTATAGTTGACTATCTGTTGTTCATGGTCCTGAGACTCCTTGATTTATGACCAGAACAATAGCTGATCTTTTGTACAGCTAGAACGGTAAAAGGCTGATAAGCATAATGATGTCAAATGTTGGATCTCATTAACTTAGCTATTTCTATTTGTAAAAACATGAGGCATCACATGACCCTAATTTCTGAACAATCAAAAGCATCTAAGTCTGGCCCTATAATCTACTGTTAGCAATATCATTCTTTGGTCAACTGATGTCTGATGATACCAGTTATCTTGGCTATTCCAGCTCAAAAATGAAGTGAACTTATAAGGCGTCTACATTAGATTTCGTTGGGAAGCAGATACACGTTTATCCATCAAATTCTAATATTGCTGACTATACGACGATAAAAAAAAAAAACAAGAAAAAAAAAAGACTATACGAAGATAAAAAGAAGACTGATTAGACCTAATGAACCATAAATAAATTTGTTTGCTGGAGGGAATTACAGCAAGAAAAAGGAACCAATTACAGCACAAACCTCATATTGTTCAAGCAACGATGCAAATAAGGTTGCAACTCCTCGGATTACAAATTTCTGACCAACACAGGCACGTGTACCAGAACCAAAGGGAAGAAATGCCGCATTGTCGTTTGGATCATTTAGGACAACAGAGCTCTCCCCTGAATGTACATGATTTTCAGCGTTCCCTGATAAAAATTATTACCAATCTTCATTATGTTAGATCATTTTAACCTTGATGCTCTGATGTTATGCTAAAATCAGGTCATGAATGTTGATTACTCCCCAAATCAGTCATTTGGTCTAGAGGATGATGATCAAGTGCAAGCTAGATGTAAATGCACATGTAAACAAAGCAATACATCTATCACATCTAATAATGAAAAGCATAATCATCATTGAGATTATAGCTAAAACATCAATATTGCATAGAAGTTCAAGTTAATATAAAAAATTGAACAAAGAGAGAGCTTGCAGTAACGTGGCACAGATTAAACCATTCACTGCAATAAGAGAGCAAGGCATTGCAAGTATTGAATACCAATAATTACATGACACTGAAACTGACTGTACAATTGGAAAATAAAATACAGTGCTAGTCAGATGGATAGAACGTGGAATTAGGCAGGAGTGAAACCTGTGGATGGATTAAGCATCAAATCAGATCCATCTCGAGCCTTCGACAAAAAACGATATGGATTGAATTCATGGGCATCTTTCCCCCAACTAGAATCATCCATCTGTACCAACTGTACAGGCACAACAAGTACGGCTCCTGCTGGGATGGTTGCACCAGTTTTAAGACTGAAGTCTGGAAAGAATGAGGCACAAAAAAAAAAACAAAAACAAATTGGGATTCCCAACAAAAGTTTTAAATATACAGCAATGAAAAACAAAAATATTGGTCACAGGAAATAATCACGTGTAGAGCACATCAATGGCAAGAAGTGATACAGATAGAGAGGCAATATTACTCAGCATGAAACACAAGTGTTCACAGGAGTGTTGTATCTAACGAGCTCCACAATAATGGGTTCAACCTAAACGAGAGACTAGACAAAATAAGTTGCTAATCCAAAAGCTTGTAAGAGTCCAACGAAGTCCCTTGTGCAGTCTACCTTTCCGTGACAATATCTTATTTACTAATACCCTCTTGTATTTCATTCTTGACAATGGCCATGGTTAAATATCCAAATACAATGCATCTTAGTCTATCATATATCACATTTTCTTAAGATAAAGAAACCAAAACAGATATTTAAAGAAAAAGATAAATTTCCAACATAAACCAACTCAGGACCAAAAGAAAAATATCAACTCATATTTATATCATGCAAAGGAGAACCCATAAAAAAAATGAAACAAATGTCCTGAACTTCAATCTAATTCATTCCATGCAAAAAAAAATAAAAGTGCCAGCATTGAGGGTTTTTATCTGCATCCTGCGAGATGGAGATGGAATGATGAACTTTGCAATCTAGTCCATATATTGCGTCTCCAGAAAAGAGAACACACAGTACAGATAGAAGGAAACTCCTCCCATTGATATAAATTATAACTTGCTCAACTGTTTGCATTAGTGCAAGTGAAGCCACCATCTCCAAACACTGCAAATAACAATAATGCACATGCTAGCATAGAAACAAGCATTGGTAGATTTGATGAATATGAAAACTCACAATAAGTGAAGACCTGATAACCATCATGTTTCTACAGAAAAAACCTCAGAGCATTGCTATTCTATAGCCACATATATCCCACTAATAGTGTATATTCAAATTCTACTCTATTCCTCATCTGGTAGGATCAATATAAAAATAGGATGTTGGATTTCTAAAGCGAACTCTCTGCACCCCAATGCAGAGAGGTTTGCATACAAGAGACAGACAGACAGACAGAGAGTAGCCTGCTATGATAAGTAAAACAATGCCTTACCATGTTTCAAAGAACATCTCTGTAACAAAGGCCCTGCAGGCAGAAGACGAGCAGATTCATAAACAGTTGCTAATAATAAACGCATCTTGTCAATGCATTGTGGATCTTGTTTCATTGACCCATCCCTTGCCATAATTAACTCTGAGTAAATCTGCAGAATACATAAATCACAGCATTGGATTCTCTGCATTAGTATGCCACAGAAAAGTATTGGCAACGGGTATTAGTCTTTAAAAGGAAGTTACAGCCAACTTTAGAATATAAATTAAATAACACTAGACACCAATGCAAAGTTCACTACAATCCAAAAGGGGATCCAACAACATAGATAAGCACAGAAGATGTAAAACTTCAAAACACCAGAATAAGAGATCTATGTTCCGATTAAAGATAGTAAAGTAGGCGTGCAAGTGGAGAAATCAGGCAAGAATCTTCAACTAGAAGTATGGTAATGTTCCTTTTGTGTTTTACTAGTGCTTGGTATGCTTCATGTATTGTTAATAGCAAGTACAGATCAACAGCATTACAGCAAAGGTTGCAGGCAGGAGTTGTGCAGCAAACACAGATTGAACAGAGAAAGGGGTCAACCCTGATAAGATAAAATTCTATATTCAAGAAAGAACACACCTGCCCCAGAAATATTCCAAAATCAGTAAAGACAAAATGTGGAGCAGCATGACCTAACAATAGAAGGGAAAAGAGAAAAGAGAAGTAAGGTACCCTGTCCTGAATTTGTGGATGTGTAACAAGTCTTGCCAATAAATTACCAATCAAACCCGCTGTAGTAAGGCATCCATGGAACATCAACCCCATGATATTTCCAAATGGTTCTTCTCTTGCATTAAGATGACCATTAAACTTATGTAATAATAAATTATCTGGCATCTCAAGACAAGAACAAGATGGTGCACCAGATGCAGAGTCCATTCTGGTATTTGGAGTTTCATTAGGAAAGTTTTCGTCCATATGACAAAAAAGCTTGTAATTCTTTTGGCACTGTTGAACAATATCCTGAGTTAAGATTTTCAACTTTGTGCAGAGACGCTGGTACCTCCAAAATCCCCGTTTCCAGAAAGGAGTAACACTATATGAGGCCCAAAAGCAAGCATCTTTAGCAATCATCATAAGGAGCTCCTCATAAACAGTTGCCTTGGACCAAGCCAGGAATGTATTGCCAAAGAGTGTAGCTCCCAATAAGGTAAAAGCAATATGTTGAGAAACCATTTTGCAATCAACACTGCCTTTGGCATTGAACTTGTGTATTCTCTCCATGATACAGTCCACAACCTTTGTAGGAATAACAGGAGCCCTCTCAATAAATTTCTCATTCAATTCTGCTGCCAATAATTCCCTTCTCATTTGTACCTGCATATGACGTACATAATATTAATACATACATAAAGAAACACATGTACTTGTGTAATGGTTAATTAAATCATTCAGCCAAAAATATCCGTATTCACCTATCACATGCAAATAACTAAATCAACCATTACAAATGTGCAACTTATTCATATCATCTTTAAGAAGATATCATCATATGCTATTTCAAAAGAAATACCAGTGTATCATCTTCAGTAAGAAAGAAGACAAATGAAAGAAAGATGGAAGATATTGCAGTTCAAAAGAATGCCTCCAACTAAAGCAAGTACTACCAATAAAGTATATACTAAAGAGAGGCACCAGGAAATGGAGTTGAGATAAAAACAGCTTCAGTATATCTTTTTTGGTAAGTAAATATTCTTTTTGGGTAAGTAAGTATATTCTCCATCAATAAAGTCATTGACTTATAGAACCCATACAGCTTTTTGCTCTCCATATGAGGCTGTAAAAACCAAAATCCTATCAAAACTCTTACGAAACTCATGAGGAGCTTATATAACCCATATTCATGGTTGTTGCAAGACAATTCTCGTTATTTCTCTCCCCTTGTGGTACTCTGACTTTTTAAATACAGTAATATTCTACTATTTAGCAGCAAAATAAAATTTTAGAACCAACTGAAGATAAAAACCAAATCAGAATTTTCCTGAAAACAAGTTTAGGAACTTGCAAACAAAATTTTTTGTTGTACCATTATTATAGATATTAAGTATAGATGCAGGAAGCATCATTTCTATTCATGAAACCAACTTAAAACACTCTTATAATGCAGTTTAACAATCCCACAAATCCACTAACACAACATCCGATCAAGCTCCTAAAGTAGGAACTGGAAATACAAATGAGAGGAGAAAAGAAAAAAAGATGAAGGTGGAATGAAAACCTAAGCTCCTACCTTGGTAAAGGAGGAAACAAAGAGGTTCGATGACCCAAAGGCCAAATGAAATGCCCTCCCTGTCAAAGGCAGTTTATCCTCAGCCTTCACAAGCATTTCTTGGATAAGTGCCGGATCCTTCATTGATACCAAAAGCTGTGTAGGACCCAACCACAGCTTGACAACTGATCCATACTCCTTGTGTAAAGCCGATAAAACTTCTGGAAGGTAAAAGAACAGGAAATGGTATCATTAGAAGCTATATTCAGTGCTCGAGAGGGATGAAACAAATGGATTTCATCCAGAGGGCAAAGGTTCATTACGGTATTTTGAGGAGCAAAGTAGAGCGTTTAACATTACTTTACTTATCTCGTTAGTGGTGAAGATGCAGATCAGCGTGTTATCAAAATTGATGACTAGAGTGGCATTTCCAATGCTGGGGAAATGTATCAATCCACAGTGCATAAGATCAAGTTATTTTTGATCATGTGGGACTAAAAAAACTTGACATGTTACGTTTTTACCATAAGATATCGTCGTAGTAAAAAGCTTCTAGATTAACAGAAATAAAATACTGAAATTCAACATGTAAAAGAAGGACAGATAAAATAAAAGCATCACGCGGGAAGACCCATTACCCGTTTGATTCCCGGGAAAATGCAAAGATACGGTTGTGTTAAAGCATCGAATTCTAATCTTTCAATGAAACTACTCCGTACAAAGCACAATTCAGTCGTCTACTCGCTGGACTTAGAAATTGCATGTCTCAATTTTCAAACTAAAAATCTGTAGTGGAAGTAAGATTTTCAGGATGAGATACTAATTTTAACGTCTTCAAACCTGACAATAAAAACGGATTTACTATTCACTTTCAGCACCAACACAACCGGACAGTAATTGAAACTTCCTACAGAATCGAACCGACCAGTTAGATTTTCCCGGGAAATGAGCTTGGAATGGCCGTAGAAAGAGTTGCAAGGAGGCCCCGGTATCTTCCGGGCCTGGGCCCAGAGCCTGAAGAGCTTAAAGACCTTCCGAAGCAGAAGAGCGGTGACTGCGATGAGCGAGATCCAGAGGAAGGCATTGAACTCCCAGGCAACGAAGTCCCTGAGGAATTGAGAGGTCTCCTGGGAATTGCAAATCCCAGATTTTGCTTTCCAGGATTGGAGTAGAGAAGCGAGGAAATTATTGGTGGTGGTTGGAGCTGCTCCGCTACATGATTTCATTTTCGCATCGGAGAGACGTCTGGGGGGCTCTCCAAGGTCGCTGACTTTTTGCTCCTTGCGTTGAAAGATGATCTCGCTTTTGTTTTTATTTTCTCTCTCCAAACACTACCTGTGAACTCCATGTGAACATTTCACGCTATAAAAAACACAAAAATAAATATTTAATTAATATTTATGGCTACAACTTTTTCCCTTTGGGGATATGTATGGCTGCAACTTTATCTAATTATCTCCATAGATTTTATTTTTGTAACATAAAAATGATTGATAAAAATCATAATATTTGGAAACTAATTTCAATTTGTATTTGTATTTGTATCCATTATTGGCCACTGGGAAGAATCCAGTGTAGGGTTATTTTGGGTGTAATTGTATAGTTATTGTAATACATTATAAATATGGTAAAATATTTTTCTATAAGTTATGAACTTTGTCAATCTATCCTAAATTAGTAAATTAAATAATTCTTACATATAAAAAAAATAACTATAAAATATGAAGAACTCGAACTAAGCCAACGTGCTCTGTACTATGTCGGTTGTGAATTTCTCAAGGGTCGGAGTCACGAGCGTGTAGGTAGAGATAAAAGAAATAGATTAAAAATCAGTCTCTGGTGATGAATATTTACCAAAAAAATCTCACACTTTTTTTTCCTCAAAGTTTTAGATAAAATTTATCACCAACTTAAAACAACTGCCATATCTTAACTTTCCAATTTGTGGTTGTGGATAAAAAATGAGAATGATGTAGAATAGATAAAAAAAAAAAAAATTACTTAAATGGTTTCTCTAATACCAATTTGTTATAAATTGGTCACTGTGATTCCAATTTTAACTATTTGGTCTCTTTGATCACCAATATGATACTCAGGAGTCCCTCCATCCACACCTCCGTTAATCTCGTAACAGAATACATCGACATGTCAGCATTTTTCAAGTGTTTAAAAATAGACGTGTCAACATATTCCGTCAGGGGATTAATAGAGATGTGGACGGATGAACCTTCATGCATCATATTGCTAACCACAGACATCAAATCATTGAAGACTAATTTGTAGCAAAGTGAACTGTAGAGACTATTTAGATAATTTAGCCTAAAATAAAACAAAAAAATAAAAGTTTCTTAACATTTACTGATCATGATATTACTGATTTATTCTCACAACAATTGAGATGTCACATCAACAAAACAAAAAATTCTTATTTTCTCATATAAAATAATAGTACTACGTCTCAAATTTATAAATTAGAGTTAAATAAAATATTAAACTTTTCAAATGCATAGTATCATGATAAAACTGAAACATATCTAATGATAATTAATTTATTTTTAATTAAAAACTAAATAGACTTCAACTAAAACAAGACTACTCTAATTTAACAGCATGCCAATCATGCCAATCTTGGACAAACTGCTTGCCTGTTTATAAAATGTATTTAGAGTGAAAAGATTGTAACAAATTAATTTGTGAGCGGGTCTGGTGAAGTTTTGGGAATTGACATCATAAGTGGTGGTGACATTTGGGGTATACTAGGAATGGTTAGAGTAATACTAGTTGTGATGAGAATAAAATGAGAAATCGTAATTTCATAACTGAGGTTTAAGATATAAATACTTTAATTTTAATTTAGATAAATTTAAAATGACCGTCTTATAATCTAAATAAGAGAAAATTGTAGATGTCAATTTATTGTAATTGAATATCGTATACGACATACAAATAAGAGATAATGGTTGGTATCTACTTATAGGAGTTATTATTGTAAGATGAAAATGAAACTTGCCTGTATACTAATAGAAATATGTTTTTTTTAATGACAAATTATAATTTATCCTCTCAAACTATCACTTAATTTTCAAATACTTCCATAAACTTTAATTTGTTGCAACTCAACTGAAAACTGTACTTCTCATTGCGATTTCAATCCCCAACTAGTGAGAGCCGTTATATTGAACGGTTTTCATTCCACGTAAATGAACAACTTTTTTCTTACATGAAAAGACAAATTTGCCTATATCGATTTTCAGTGAGTCATTTTTTTTATTTTAATAAAGAAACATCAGTTAATTATATATTATTTCATGGATCTACAAATCATGAAAAGCACTGTGAAAAAGGCTTGGAAGGGCTCGAACAAGAGTATATTTATCTTTTCACTTAAGGAGAAGGTCACGTAAGATACAAATCATTCGACATAAAGTTAGATGATGGAATCGCAATGAAAATAATAGTTTGGAGTGAGTTATAACAAGTTAAAATTTATAAGGTATTTGAGAATTAAGTGATAGTTTAAGAAAAAAAGAGAGATTTTCTATAATAAGAAACATGCATGTGCAAACAACACATTTTGTATCGCATGATAGTGCACAAATAAATTTATATACTTATCATGTCTTGTACTCTAAACATCAAATCTCTATCGAGTGCACTGACTTACCAGTTCACGAGTTAAATTTTGTAAGGTATTTGAGGAAAAAAAAAAGAGATTTTCTATAACAAGAAGCATGCACTTGCAAACAACACATTTTGTATTGCATGATAGTGCACAAAATAATTTCTATACTTATCAAGTCTTTTACTCTAAACATCAAATCTCGATCAAGTACACTTACTTACTAGTTCACGAGAGGCGGTGGGTAGAAAAATAAGATTTGAGATAAATAGATAACTTTTATAGTTTGGACTATGTAATTTATGACCACAAGAATGGTGACCCAATGGTCTTGAGCTAAAGGGGGAAATCTATGGGGTGAGATAGGAGATCCTTCATCTCCAAGGTTCATTATATTAGCGTGGAGCTGTCGCCACAATTCAATATTTTTTAATTTGGTAATTATGGTTCAATCTTAACATTCTATAACGGGTAAGACTTTCTATAGTCACATATAAGGGTAATTAGTCACACTAATCACTCTCTTCTAACTTTTAACTATAAAAAAGGGATAAATTTTCACCTATAAATTATGAGTGATTCACACATTACATTATAAACTATTAATTTTGAGACAACTTTCGAACCACCGAATATTGTTACATTACACTTGGATGCCTTCTTTAGACTAAACTAACAAATTATTATATTATTTTTTAAAATTGTTTAGTTTTTTTTTTCCTTTTATGCTGATTTTTTTTTATTGTCTTTTTGTTCATATTAGTTGTTTGGTTTTTTCCTTTTTGTACTGATTTGTTGATTGTCTTTTTGTTCATATTATGCTATTATTTTTTAACTCGTTTGTTTGTTTTCCTTTTTCTTTTTTATTGTTTTATTGTTTACATTTTAGTTTCTTTTTATAATCTATTAGTTTAATTTTATTATTTTTTAGTCTAAAGACGACATTTAGAACGAGTATGGTTTATTTTTTTGTTCAATTCTGAATTCAATTTAACAAAAATTATATATAAAAAGGATAATGTGAAAGTACTCAATAGTTTAAGAATAAAATATTTTAAAATTATTAATTTAGAGTGTAAAATATAAATGATTAATAATTTGTGTACTTATAAAAAATAAACATGTGAATATAATGGACAGTGACTGTGATGGAAACTGGAAAAGAAATCATCATTACCTTTAAAGAATTACTATTTGAAATAAAGTTCATTAAATAACAAATAGTATTGTAATTTGCAAAAAGAAAAAGTCGTACAAATCGCCGGGTAATAATTAAAAAAGCTTCGCAGAGATAAATACAACGATGAGAAATTAATTTTGAAGTATTGGCGCCAAGAAAAGAACCCCAGAAATCCGTACTTCCCTTTTCGGAAGGGATTATCTTCCCCTCCTCTCTCTCTCTCTCGTGTGTCGTTCTTTAGCACAAAATCTGGGGATCCTCCGAATCACAATGAACTTAAATTAAACAAAAAAAAAAAAGCAAGAAAAGGAAACCAACAGAAACGCCTCGTAACGCTTGCTTCGCAGTTGGTCTTTCTCCCTCAAATCTCTGGTCTCTTCTTCTTCTTCAAGTTCTTGCGAAATGACGAGCATGCCTCCTACTCTCTCTCCCTCTCGCACTACTTGCGCTTCCCTACTCCACGAGTTGCAGGTTCTCTCACTCTGTGTGTGTGTGTGTCTTCGCTTTCTATTTCTTCAGCACCTGCTGAGAGTGAATAAGTTTCGTGTGAGTCTGTGTGTTTTTTGATCTAGCAATTAGCTTTCGTGTACTTATTGTCCTAATTTTTCATTGTAGATTTCTATAACTTCGTTTTGAATGTTGAAAGAGAATATTCACGTCGCTTTCAATTGCATAGGTTTGGAGGTTTTTTTTCAGTTGAAACATCAAGTCTTTAGAATTCGTCATTACTATTTGATTTGGGATCTGTAGATCGATATATAAATTCAAGTCCGTTGTGTACTCAACGATCAGTTTTTGGAGTTCAAATTTGGGTTATCCACTTCCATCTAGGTTCCGATTTGCAGGGCGCTTCTAAACTCTTAATGGTGTTGTTTTAATTCAGTTTCCCAATTGTCCAAATACATTTTTCTGTTTTTGTTATTTTAGTTTATTTTTATGATGATCTACATTTACACTAGTCCGGTCGTCTTCTTCTTGTGTAACCTCTTATACACGTTGTTCTCTCTTCATCTAGCTTTTATGGGATGAGATCGGGGAGAATGATAGCGATAGAGACAAGATGCTTCTACAACTTGAGCAAGAGTGCCTCAACATTTATCGAAAGAAGGTTGAGAAAACAAGAAAGTACAAGGCTGACTTGCATCAGACATTGGCTGAAGCCGATGCTGAAATCACCGACATTGTCTCAGCCCTGGGGGAACATGCCACTTTTTCACGGGTTTACTACTTTCTAGATACTTACCGTCCTCGTTTCTCTTATTGCTATTCTGAAGATGCATTTCTCTTTCGCTTTTTCATATGCCTGACAATTGAGGATTTGACCGTTTTCTACATGTTTCGGTTCTGTCTTTCTGAGACAGATAAGTACTCCATAATTATTTCATGTTGCATCTGACTTTTTGAGTTGGTTCTCTTGTACTGTTTGGAAGGGAAGGGGCACTCTTAAGGAGCAGATATCTGCCATAAAACCCACTTTGGAGGAGTTGAGGTCAAAGAAGCAAGAAAGAATTAGGGAGTTTTTCGAACTCCAGTCACAGGTTGTTCGGATCTGTGCTGAAATAGCAGGCAATGGCCAAAATACTAGTTCTTCTGATCCCCAAGTTAATGAAAGTGATCTGACAGTGAGGAAGTTGGGCGAGCTTAAGTCACACCTACGGGAACTTCAGAACGAAAAGGTTCCTTTGAAACTATTGATTCAGAGTTTAAAGTTGTAGCACGCTAATAATGGACATCATTTCACTTATTTTTTCTTCTTCTGCTGTTTAATGTGTAGATTTTCCGTCTACAGAAAGTCAACAGCCATATTACTACCGTCCATGAACTGTCAGTTGTGATGTCATTTGATTTTTCTAAGACACTCGATGCAGTTCACCCAAGCCTGAGTGATCCCACAGGCGGTCAATCAAAGAGCATCAGCAATGACACTCTTGCTAGTTTAACAGGTGTGATCCGAGTGCTAAAGCACGAGAAACAGCAAAGGCTACTAAAGGTGACATAAAAAATCTCTTCTCTCTCTCTCTCTCTCTCTCTCCCTGTTTATATTTGGGCCTGGAATCATGTGCCTTCAAGCTTTCCATTTAAGGGCGGTCGTGAAAATTTCAGTCATACGTTGCTCAGAACTTTTCTCTGAAGAATATTGTTTTACTATAGCTGCAAGATCTTGGGAGGACCCTGATAGAGCTATGGAATCTCATGGACACACCTGTTGATGAGCAAAAAAGATTTGAACATGTGACTAGCTTAATATCTTCCTCCGTTGATCAGGTATCAAGGCAAGGTTGCCTTGCTCTAGATGTCATCGAACAGGTGATGCCTAGTGTCTTTAATTTTTTTTTGCCTTGCATGTATTCAAAGGACACTATATAGTTTTTTTAATGCTGCTATATCTCTTTCATCAGACAACGGTTGAGGTTGAACGATTGAATGTTTTGAAAACCACAAAGATGAAGGAGTTGGTATTTAAGAGGCAAAATGAACTAGAAGAAATCTACAGGGGGGTTCATATGGATGTGGATAGTGATGCAGCGTGCCAGATTCTTGCCAGCCTCATAGATTCTGGTTCACCTGACTCTCCCTGTGTTTTTATTTTTCTAGATTCACTTGAAATTGCTTTAATTCCTCTGATTTGTGTGGTAGATGTACGCCACATAGCTTTGTCTGTTCCAGGCTTCTTGACGTACTCTCCAAGCTTGCATATCATACTCCATCTTTCTACAATGTTGGCCTTCTCTTTTCGTCTGATGTTATCATCCTCTGAAATTAATGTATTCTCTGTAGATATATTTCTAACGAAGCTCATCTATTTGTTGTTATGCGCCTTTCCTCTGGACTAGAGATGGAGCAATTTTTCCTATGCTAGAATTGATTCTGAAGTTAGTTTATTCCTGCTTTTATAGCTTCTTAAGAAACTCTAGTACAATTTCAGTCTGTCTTTTCACATCTCTAAATACTGTTTCTTTGGAAAATCTAACTTCCCCTAATTAGAAATCTGAATCACGTGTAAGGCAGAGATTGTTTAGACTGATATCTGCTTTCTCACTCTTAGTTCATTTGTTTTGATGTTGAAACAATTTTTTTTTTTGTAGTCAAATCAGTTTTGGGTTATCATGGTGTATGAATTAGAAGCAGTTATAGGATGGCTACGTGATTGTTGTACTCATACTTGCCTTTACAGGTAATGTGGATCTAGATGATCTTCTTTCAAGCATGGATGATCAGATTGCAAAAGCCAAAGAGCAAGCTCTAAGCAGGAAGGATATCTTGGACAAGGTAGAGAAGTGGAGATATGCAACTGAGGAGGAGAAGTGGCTTGAAGAATATGAAAGGGTTAAGTATCCTGAAAATTGATTGTTCTATACGTGCCAAGTCCATTTTTTCAATGGTTATGCTGATATCTTGCTGCTGGCTGCTAAATTGTTTATAGTATGAGTAAAATATGCATAAATTGCGGCAACAGTTCCAATCTATTTTCCTCTTGGCTTTTTATACCATCTTCAAATGCTAATTAATGACTGGTTTATAATTGAACACAATCCCATGAGTTTCTTTTTCTTTGCTAAGAATTATTAAAAGATTTTTGGAAGTTGTTCGGTGAGTTTTATTTGAAACATTAGCACAGATTACCACCAGTGCTTAAGAAGGCCACTCCCCCCCCAAACCAAAAGATAAAAATAAAAAATTCCACAGGCAAGTTTGCTGTTTCCATGAGAGGCAGTTTCTCTATATTATACGCCTACTAGTAAATCCCTATATGACCTAGTAAAGATTTGAAGATTTCAAAAGGTCTTCTCACTGTTGGCATGCAGGTAGAAGGTAGTGAAACTCCAGTTAAATTTGGTCTGCTGACTCTATAAAGAATGGAGCTTTCGGTAGGTTTAGGTTCAGTGCTCCCGCATCACATGATTCAACCATCCTCCTATAGGGGAGGTGGATAAATGAATTTAGGATTTGAAGGCTAGAAAACCAGACATGTTAGAAAATTCGTATTTTCCAGACTGGGGAGTGTATCAGTGTTAAATACTTCACTTCAGATTCATTGTGCTTGTCTCATTGGTAGATATGTACAAAAGACGTCATATTTTGGTAATTTTTAGGATCATTCTTATTCTTTGTTCAAGTAGGTCGTCTACCAGGTTTTTCTTTGCTTCTTTTTGCTACTGCTGATTTGTAATTTATGTAAATTCTCTTCCTGTTCATTGTCCAGGATGAAAATCGGTATTCTGCTGGACGAGGAGCACACAAAAATCTGAAGCGTGCTGAGAAAGCACGGAATCTTGTCAGCAAAATACCATGTGAGCTTGTAATCATCATTCATCTGAATAATTTGGCTAGATATCATAAGTACTAGATAATCACGTCTTCAGTAGTCAGCATACTTTTTGCTAAGATATGTCAACTCTGTTATTAGATTTGGCAGGTTGAGCTCGCATGAGGTTGAGTGGCTGCTCTGAGTGCATTTTCTTATGGATATTGGTTGTTAACAAAGCATGCTGAATGTTCTTGTGCGGTGACAGTCAAACAGATTCCATAAAGATTGAAGCTGTTTATTGTCATGTCTAATTAAGTTTTCTGTGTTTTGTTAATTTCTCTTTCCTCGAGGCATTTTTGATATAGCCATTCGGTAGTCACATAAGAATATTCCCGGTATTTTGTGTACAGTCTAACATCTGTATGGTTCACTCTCAAGTTCAACTTATAGTTCAAGCATCAAATTTATTGATCAATACAATACAATGCGGTGCAATTCTGTTCCATTAAATTGAAGCCACAAGAGGGGAAAAAACTATAGGTGTACTCTTGTTTGCATAGTAAAAACTTAAGCAAATAGACATCTGTGAAGAACCTAACCAAGGTTGCCTATGTGGTCCTTGCGGCCATGAATGCGACATGATGGTGAGGATTAAAACTGAACTTCGCGAATGCAGACAGCAAAGTTCACAAGTGACAACAGTATATTGCAGCATTTATATAATGTTCGTTGTACTTGAAACTGGAAAATGAAGCATATATACACTGGGATGGGCAGAGTGTGTATATTCTGAGCACATCACGATGAATGATATCCAGAACAGCTCTGATATATGGCATTTTGGAAAAGATCTAGTATATTCGGATACATTGCTTTCATTGCCGGGAAGACTTGGTGAGAGCATTTGGGGAAGTGTAATTTCACTAGAGTACCATATCTGCTTTTGATACTTGATCTCTCTATTGCGTTGAATTAATTAATTTACATTCAAAAGCTTTGACCTGTAATTGACATTCAACTCCCTTTTTGACTAGCTATTTGTGAGAATTTGACTGCAAAAGTAAAAGCCTGGGAGATGGAGAAAGGAATCCCTTTCCTATATGACAAGGTAGTTAACCAGCTTAAAATTGTGTAATGTTCAATAGAGTGTAGTTGTTCGACACCTAGCACTGATTTTTTGAGTTTCAGGTTCCCATCTTACGTAGCTTGGAAGAATATATTGTTCTTCGCCAAGAGAAAGAAGAGGAAAAGCGTAAATTTCGGGTATGCTTAGAGCTACTGCTTTACTAGTACATGTAGCTATCTTCTTTCTGTTGACGTGTATATGATGACACTTTCAACTCTTGAACTCCGGAACTAAACAAAAGTTATTGCTCATTCCCGCTCATGCTTTCTACACCATGCTTGCTGTAACAATTCCCTTGCCTACTAGACTTGTCTAAACGGTTGAGGGGCTGTGGCTTAGAGAGAGATATTATGTCTGACTGAGAGTCTCCTCGCTGTTCATTCCTTAAGCATATTGACATAAAGGTTAAATGCAGCTAGTTATCATCTACAAGATGCTGGTCAACTATATTTGATGTCCCTAAGGATACTTAATGAAATAGATGCAATGGCTAATGATATTTTTGACACAAAAGTTGTTAATATGTTACATTGATTTGGGTATGGATGTTTCGTGTGGGTAAGTTCAAGTAACCTTTGTTTTCTGTTCAAAGACTTCCACCATTTACTTTTTATATTACAGCTTGTTGAGGAGTGCTAGGATGCTAATCCTAACATTGCATGTGTTTCACACCAAAAGTTTCATTCTGGAAAACTGTTTTTTTTTTTTTTTTAATAATAAAAACTACTTGATATGGTTTTTCATATGGGTTGTTCTGCAGGAGCAGAAACGGCTGCAAGATGTTCTTGCAGCGGAACAAGAGGCCCGCTTTGGTTCAAGGCCCACACCAAAGAAGCCTCTGGGTCAAAGCACCTGTGCAAACACCATGGTTGGGACACCCACAGGCCGTCGGGTGGTGACTCCTTCAGGCCGTCATGGAATATCAGCTGGAAAGGAACATAGAGAGAGTGGCAGGGTCAATAACATAATACCTGTCAACTACGTTGCTCTTCCAAAGGATGATTCAACCTCACAGGGTAGTTAGGCTGCTCTCTCATGTTTTTGAACTGATTGTAAATGAGTCTTCTTTTATAGCGCATTGCTCTCTTCTTCTTTCTGTATGACACAAATATTTTATGGTTCCCTACATAGAATGAGAAGTACAAATTTTGTTGAGCCTGAATAAAAACATGTTACCCTTTGGTTTCAAGATTCAATTATTTCGCACTGCTTGCAAGATGTATAAGTGAACTTCCTGCGTTAAGGTTCTCTTAGGAACCATATACAATCAAGCATCTTGTAGAAACAGATCAAGGAGGCAAGAGTTTGAGGTAACAAATTTTGTACAAGAGGAAATTCCTTCTTTTTCAGACAAGCTTCATATCCACCTTTCAGAGAATCTGTCAACTTTGTTGGTTGCTTTCCTAGATGAAAGTTTGTGCAACTACAGCTCAATCAAGGGTTTTGTTGGACCCTTTTGTTGCATCTGTGATGTGGATCATGAAAGTGAGATCCACTTTAGCGCTATGGTGCGTGTTTTGTTGGCTATAATTATGACCTGCACTGCGGAGATTAGGATGCGCTAGAGTTTTCAGGGAGCTCTGATCTTGCAGGTTTGTAGAATTCAAACAATTATTTTCATATAAAAACATGTAACCTTGAATGATTAATTTCTAATTCCACTCCTAATGTAAGAGCTTAAATTAAAACATTCAAAGTGAGGAAGCTGAAAATCCCATGGAAAGGGAGCCTTGTTTTGAGCTTTACAAATCCCCTGTATGTTGTATTAGAAGATATTACTGGGAAAGAGGACTATTATCCTTTCGAAACGTTTGAATGCAACCTGTTCCATTGCCTGTTACCTCTAAAAAGCAAAGTAACCTTCTTGCACATCATCATGCTGCCTCCATTTCTTCACAAGTGTTGACAAATTATGACAGTCGACAGAAACTGAGATATCCAACAATGATGTCAACCTGAAAACATCGCTTCTCCTATTTCGCTCTTGTTTTTTTCACTCAACGTGTCTCTTGACAATGACCCTCTTTAGCTTTCTTTGATTTTGATCATATTTTTCATCATTCTACAGAAGTCTAGGTTTTTGGAATAGAAGAGGTTAATCACTTATAACTGATCACATCCCTGTTGTACTAGTTCATTATAAATGTCTTCCAAATTGAAGGAAGTCGCAATTTCATGCATTCAAGTCCATGAAAGGAGGCATAATTACCAGCATAATTAGACTACATGAACATGTTCAACATGATATGCAGGACAACTTCATGTGCGACTCACATGCCTTAATAGCAAAACTACAGAGAATTATCCCCCCCAAAAAAGGGGGAAAAAGGAAAAAGCCAAGTCCTTTTCCAGAAGTCCTAAATTATGAGTCTTTAAATGGCGTGAAACAAACACAAAACTGCCTGCCTGCAACTCTAAGTCAATTCCTACCACAAGAAACCCAAGATAAAAAGGAAAGCCAAAGCCACTTTCCACATTTCACAGCAGTTTGTGTAGTTCTTTATGAAAAGCCATACAATGAATGGGGTCGTTTGCTTGTTTTTGTTGTTTGATGAAAAGCTGTCTTGAAATGAGTTGGTAAGGAAAGAAAAGGTTGAAGAGGATTGGGGCTGCAAATCATTAGATTAAGATATATTTCTCGGTTTTGGCGTGATACTGACAAGTCATTGTCATCAGTAGCTAGTAGTTTGTCATTCTCTCTAGTGCCTGTGATGTCAAAGAAGCCCCCCCAAAAAAAACAAGGAAAGAAGAATCAACATAGTGTAAGGGAATTGTTTGAGTTAGTGTGCTTGGTCACACTCATGATCTGTGTCTACTATTGGCTGCTTTCCTTCCTTTCAAATAATTAAGAGTTAGAATAACATTGGAGATCCAATACAATCAGCAACCAGGCCGAATCAACGCTTCATCTGGTCTCTGTGCAAAAGCTGAATGGAACCAGCTCCGCCTATACTAATTATAATTTTTAGGCAAAGGGAAAAGCAAAAAATTGATGTGTTCATAGTATAATTTTCTCTCATATATAGGTGACATCGTGCTATATTGAGATCAGATCAGTAGGTTAAGAAACTTCAAAAGGAGCTAACTGCAAGGATCCTAATTTTTGTTGATCTCTTTTTCCTTTCAATTGGAAAATCTGCAGCTGGGGCTGTGGGGAGAAAGAGATTTCACCTTTTCCAGAATATTTTACTCTGTTGCAACAACTCTGATTCCACAAGTGGACGGTGTAATATTTATAATATATATTAAGATGGAAGATTGGAGGAAGAACACAAAGTAGTTCAGGTGCAAATAAAGTTACACTCCTCCCATAAAACAACAAATTTGAACTATCCACTCAGCAGTCGGAATTTGTGAGCATAATCACAAGAAAGAAAGAAGTTGATCATCTCCCAACATCCTTATCCACGAATTGCGATCATTTTGTGTGCCGATGATATTCGTATCTTCTGGGGATAATGCAGAGCCAAAGTACACTAATCATGCATGCAAGAACACTGTTCTGGAGGGAAGATTACTATAGATTAATTATGGCAATGCTCCAAACATGGGACTGGGGGCATTAAACTGTCTCCATTGTTGTTTAAATGTGGTGCTGTAAAGTGCTTATAGAAGCATCAAAAGTGGGGGAATATGAATGCGGAGAATCGACTATCAATATTGCATGATTATGCACAATAATCCCTTAGTGCTTTCCATGCAGATTAGCATAACTGTTCTGCATCGGATATTATTCTTTTGTTTTTTCTCCAAACAAATATATATTATATAAATATTTAACCCCTTTCCTCCTACTGCTAGGAAGCTCGAGCCGTGTGCTTTTTCTCATCAGCTTCGACGAAGGTTGTTCTAGGGTGGGGGAAAAGAAAATTATGCGGAGGATCGACAATAGTTGTCCCAAAACTAAGCACACAATTCTAGGCCTAGCAAGCTGGTGGGTGTCTTTAATCCAGTTTATGTCCTCAATTTAATATGTCGTGTTGGATGTGCTCTCAGGTTTCTCTTGATTTGTATATTAGATGAATACGACCTCCACTATTGCATAGTGATTCCACCATGGCCCTCATGAAGAAATGGGAAACCTTGATTGCAATATCATAACTCAGCAAGCAACACAGAACAGGGTTGGCTCTATTATTTTAATTCGAAGAACACAATGATTTAGATCCCATTATCCATTTGGTTAAAAGAGAATAGAAAATCTACACGTCTCCTTGTGATTTTTGAGGTTCCACAGGTTTAATTCAAGAGCCACCAGCTGCACTTTTCGAAGGAACATAGCAGCCAACATCTTTTTAGAAACTTTTACAGATATATTACATATATCTGCAGAAAATATTATGAGCTCCATGTTGGTAGTTAAATGAGATCATTTCTTTTGGATTAGGGTTTTTCAGTTTCTCTTTTCTTACATAAATTAATTGAAACAATTAGTAATCAAATGACTCTCAAGTAAGACTAATGTATGTGGGTAAAGTTTTGAGACCATGATCTTTTGTAATTTTCTGTTCGAATTGCATGCAGTGACGGATGTAAGGAGGGCCTGGCCCTAGTTGGCCAAAGATGTTTGAATTCTTTTTTTTTTAATAGACATCATTAAAAGAATGTCTAATATTATTCAAAGACTCAAAAATTAATTTAAAAGTTACCTCATTTAATAATTTTATGTATAGTTTTGCATTTTAAACTTACCATCTACTATGTTTAATTTTTTTACGTATCATGCACTTAACAAACAAATAAAATTTCTTTAAAAGGACTTAACCTAATAAACTATTTGCTAAATTTTGTGAGAAAGTACTTATTTTTTTGTTCAGTAAAAAAAAAAAACTCAGAAAAAACCTCTCTCGTTTATTCCATTTTTATCCATATTATTTCTTGATGTTTCTCGACTCTTATCTTTGATCAATTAAAATTATTCTAAACTTTGTATTGTAGTGTTCTTCGTGTTATTCTATGTTTTTTGTTGTGTTTAGTGTAGTTTTCACTATTCTATTTATAATAATTTTGAGATATCAAATATGAAAATACGAATTTAGATATAAAAAACTAAAAAGAAATAAAAAAGACAAAAGCATTTCAAAAAAGGATCTCTTGATAAGTTTGTTATTAATCAACAAAATATTACTTCAAGTTCACTAAAGGATTAATAAATGATAAGTCTTCCACTTTTTATAGAATTCTAATACAACATTGAAACAACAAATTAAAATGAGACTAACAAGGTCTACACTCGTGAAAATGCCCAAACTTTTCCCCTTCTATCTCTTCTATTAGCAAAGTAGGTTCAAGTCAAACTTTTGGCTTGCTACAAGCTGAGCTCAAGGACTGTAGTCAGCTACTTCCTCTGTAGACGTCAGCTTGTTCTTGAGTGTTAATAATTTGGTGTTTTTAGTCTTTAATTTTCAATATTTTAACTCTAAGACATTTTACATTACGTAATAATTTTTTTTTTTTGTCATTTTTCCTTAGGAGTTGGCCCTTCTTCATATTCATTCTTAGTTCCGCCATTGCATGGTGCTATTTGAAGAGATAGACACAACAAGTTTACCCCCTTATTTTTTTATTTATTTTAAGGGGTCTTTAGCAGGCATAAGGTACAAATTAGATTTAAGCCTCACAGTATAGAGTTTAGTGGTTGCATGCCAAATTCGTAGCCTTTCACACTGTTGTGGCATGTGTTACACGCGATACTTAAATAGTCATTATAAGGATTGGAATCTCCACTCGGCTTTATACAATATTTTGTCTAAGAACTTTGGCTTTGAAGCAATGCCCTTAATCAATCAGGATTGGTTTCATTAATATAGTGAGAATCTGCTTTTACTTTTGTTTATTTACATTCATGAGGCCTTTTCTTTTGACATTTATTTTCGTCATGTGATTAAATTATATGGATTAGTATTCCAATGACGTCTAATGCGCTTGTTGATAAACTAACGCCTTCTCAATCATTATATATCAAAATTTCTAAGATTCTCTTGGGAGAAAATCATTTCCCAACTATTAATAGCTGACATACCCTAGGCCCCACACTTCAAAAAAGAAGAAGAAAAGAGACCCCACATTGCTGTTCTCAGCTGCCACCACCAACAATTAATGTATTTCCCACATTCTCGTTATTATTATGTTATTTTGACATGATTTCTAAAGGTACAAACTTTAGCTAACACTTATAGATGCTTGTCAACATGCAGTTAATCTCAAATGCATCATGTCCTTCCTTCTAGATTAAGCTTTTATAATATGCTTTCAGGCTTTAGAGAAAGTCATGTCCTCTCTGAACTAAAGAACAACTCATAGGGCCATTATTCGTATCTATTTATTTTTATCATGGACTTATTTATATAACATAAAGTTCTATAAATCAAAGTTAAGTAACTAATTGAGGGGGCAAGAGTATATATTATGGAATGTGAAAGGCATATAATATAAGTGCAGTCATACATCATCAAGACAGAGACAGAGAGGGAGAGAAATTGAGGGAGCTAGCTGGGTGGCTTATACGAATATCTGCATGATCAGTTTCTAACGTTTGCTTAAGGAGAATTTGGGGTCAGATTCTTGTATCTTGAAGTGTGAAAACAAAACTGAAACATTATGTGTAGGGAAAATTAAGATGCTTTGTCTGTCAAATTGTTCAAGGAGCTAGCTGAGAGAATAAGATCGATGATCTTTGAGCAAATAAAGTGAAAGCTCATGAGATTCAAAGATGGCTGTTGGCGATATTCTATTTTTCAAAGAGAACTAATGCAACTTGCCCACTTGAAAACGTTCTGGAGAGGGGATCTGCTAATTTGCTTCGAAAAGCTAAAGAAGTTTGTCGGAAAGTACATTCGTATATATGGGACTACTGTTATATGTGGAATTTAACTCATTTTTTCAAATATAATGGAGTCCAGAAGTTCGTCACTACTATTGGGTACATTAAGTATATATGCATGGAACTGGTATATGTGGAATTTAAATAATTTTTTCAAATATTTTATGTCCATATTTAAACATCATATTGGGTGCAAACTTGGTAGGTGGATTTGGCTTCTAAACGTGATTTCAAGACGTCTCAATTGTATATATAGGTATTCTTATTGGGGATAGAATGATAAGGATAGATGTTCTAATAGTGCTGACAATTACTAGACCAAGATCTGAATGATAAGTGCAGCACAAGTTGACAAGTTGACGTCAAACATTAATAATAGATTTGTATGTGTGAATTCTACTACTTATTCTAACACGGGTAATATTAATTAAAAGGAAAAATACACTTTTCACCCATAAACTACCGGATAGTGACACATTGCACCCCAAACTACTATCTTTAAGACATTGCACCCTCAATTACCAATGTTAGACATTTTGCACCCTAAACTACCTACTTTGATACATTACACCCTCCAACTACTAATATTAAACACTTTGCACCCTCCATTTGACAATAATACCCTTGAGAAATTAATGAATTGACAACAATATCTTCAATATATGCAAAATGGGTCAAGGGTATTATCGTCATTTTAGTCTGAAAATTTGATAAATGGTGCAAAGTGTTAAAAATTAGTAGTTAGAGGGTGCAATGTGTCAAAATTGGTAGTTTAGGTGCAAAGTGCAAAACTTATGATAGTTCGTGGGTGAAAAGTGTATTTTCCCCTAATTAAAATTAGCTGGGTGAAGTGCGGAGTTAAGTCTCAAACTTAGGACCTTAATTTTGATACCACATGGATCTACTACTTATCCCAAAAGTAATTATGTTGTTATCGGAATAGGAAAATGAAAGGTATTGGATCTCTATGCTCATCACATTAATGATGTAATTAAGATGGATATCTCATCTCAGAAATTGTTTCTGCGTGCATATATAACGATTGAAGAAAACCTTTAGCCCCAAACATTAATCAAAATTCCATCAATAGCCATTGTGGCGCCATTTCGTTTTAGGATCTCATGCACGAGTATAATACCATCTATTTAGTTGGAAAATGCTCTCTTTGCAGTTTGCACGAGTATAATACCATTTAGTTAGAGAATGATCGTTTTTCATGGCGATGAGGGACAACCGATGATGTCTTAGTCCAAAACATTCAAGGAGGTACTGATGAGGGACTTGAAGCTTCACCTTATAATATCATAGGCTTCGAAGTTGGATATATTGACACTTCCAGAACCTTTAATCTTTGCTTCATATTGTTGGAGATCAAAGAGATAACCAGAGCGGGACATGCAACACTACTGTTAAGGGTATTGTATGGATGGTTGGGTTCGAATCAAAACCTCGATCCTGTTGTTGGGCTGTTTTGTTAATTAGGATAAATATGGTTAACTAATGAAATTCAGAAAATTGTTTCGTTCAAATGTCAATCATTTATCCTTATCAAAGTACGCTTCGAGAGTCGACCTTTTATTCTGCAGAATAGAATCAACGTCTGTGATCTGATTTTATATATATCTCTCGTCACCTCCCTGGCCCACTACTGTCATATGAGGATGTTGAATTTAAGAAAGAACAGCAGGGTGAAAGGGAGGCAAGGGGGCCAAGGAAAAGAAAAGCAAAATATACCCTATGACATGATGAGATTGACCCTCAATGCATGGGTTCCCCAGTTGTGTGGTACACAGTATCTTTTTCCCAGCTTTCCTTGTTGTTATGTATTAATCAAGGGATGCATATATGGTAGCTCGATCTTATGCTTAGTCAGTTGTGGGACTGATGAGGGCAGGGGAATGGGGTGGTATCAGATGCAAAATATAGATTCATTTTAAGATTCCGACAGGATTGTCATGCAAGGATTCACCTGCAGCTAGCATTATAAATATGTCAACCACTAGCACCATCAGTGGAATCTGAATCAGACGTCAGCAGCAGAACTAGCAAAATTCCAAAAAGCATGCACACACGATGGAGCACCAAAAAATTGTGATAAAGGGGAAAGAAACTCTCTTGGATTCTCAGATATAATTCCATAGCTCAAAGTCTTTGTTTATTATTAGTATCTCACATAAAAACACCCCAAACTCCCATATATTATAACTTTGAGGAAGAAAGAAAAATTAAAAGAAGAAGAAGAAAAAAAAAGGACAACAAAATGGGGGATGAAAAGACAAAAAACCCCATCCCCATACATCCCTTCCTATCGTGCATTTTGCTTGTTTCACATGGCTGGCTTTCATGGGGGTGGGGTGGGGGTTCTGGAACTAGTGGGCTTGCTAGTGGCAGCAGAAGAGAACTTTATCATTAGATTCTGCTGCTGATCCCTTTCCCATTTGGATTTCATTCGCTTCGATATCTTCGATAGCCAAAGCTCCATTGCCATTTACTTGACCAACCTTAATAGCATCCGGTATCTCCTCCTGATCTTTAATCTCCGAGTTCTCTTTGTGCTTACCCCATAGAACTGAGTAAAGGCCCACAACAATCAAGACAGCGCCAAGCACACTGCACACATAAAGGAAGTTCATATTAAATTGGCAGACTTGTTAATATTATAAACCCTAAATTACACCTTTAAACTTAAAGAAGTATTATGAAGTACTACTCAGTTACATCGTTGGATAAGGAGGCCAAAGAAGGTTAGTACTATATAGAGAGTTCATTACCCATGCATGCATGCAAGCAAGCATACATGTACATACATGCAATTAGAATTCAAATCAAGAGGAAATTAAATTACCCTCCAAGAAAGATCTTTTCTGCCAGGATGAAGGAGCCCATAATGGCTACAATTATCATCATCAAGGGGCTAAAAGCTGTTGCAAAGACGGGGCCTTTTTTCTTCATCACTAGCCCTTGGACGTAATATGAAATGCTTGATGCTACAATTCCCTGTACAGAAATGTACAAAAGAAATCAACAAATAGTTCTCATGTGTTTGTGTTCTTCTGTGAACTCACAAATGCGAGCAGTCGGACAGATACAGGGAGTGTCTTACAGCATAGGCGGCAGCAAGGAGGTTCATGTCAAAGCCAATTTTCCAAACTGAGGGTTTGTGTTCCATGACAAAGGTGACAGCAATGGCCTGAAGAGTGCCCACAAAGCACACCAGACTTGTAAGAGACAGCTGATGATTCTTGTATGTCTTCAACGCATGAGCCTGATAAAAAATTCATGACATGATAAATACGTATGTTAAGTTCTTCATTAAAAGAGGGAGGAAAAGGAAACGGATTGATCTATTTCTATCTTCTTTTTGTTTCACTTACTTGTAAAACAAAAAGACCAGCCCAGGCAAGGGTAGCAATGATAACGAACATGGAGCCCTTGAACCAATCCTTGTCACTGCTTCCGGAGGAACCTTCTGTTCCATTGGATTTACTAGGATTGATGTGCTTAGACCACACCATCTCGACTATGGGCCCCTTGTACAAGGTCATTAGCATCGCTCCAGCCACTGTCACTATGGTTCCCAGTATCTTTGCTTGACACCTTATTTTCTTCACGTTCAGGTGCTCCATCCTTGAGTTACACCAGATAAAAATCACTTTAACCAAATTAATTCATGAGGGAAAAGTTTGATTCTTTATGGAGGATGTTGGTTACTTTTCCATACCGGAATATGACGGCCATTACAAAGGTCATGGCAGGGAGCATGTTGCTAATCGCGCATGAGAAAGTTGGTGACGTATATTTCAGCCCAGCATAGTAGAAGTTCTGATCAATCACCGGTCTATCACATCAAAGAATTTATCTTCAGAATTATTATATCAGCCCAATCGAAATAGATACAATGATCATGATAAGTTACAAAACTGCTGTATGATATTATACAGAAACACGATAGTCTACAGTTTATTAATATCAAATCACAGTGGACGATATGGATAATATTCTCCATACCACGAAAGTGAAACAAAGATATGGACAGTATTCTCAATGTATTCTGAGACGCATAGTCATTTCTAGAGAGAAAGAGAGAGATCATGGCATGATGTTTATGAGATAGTTTATGATCAAGGACTAACCCAAGAAGAGCCAGGGCAAATATCTGTAAGAAAAGTGGAAATGTAATTCTTGGTTGGGCTTTCCTGGAAAGAAAGAAACATTCATGTGTCAGAGTTTCTGAATTGCTCCTTTCATTGCAGGGTGGAAAGGACTAGGAAGCAGCTTGTATGGAATATAATTTAAACCTCTCAAAAAAGAAAGCGAAGGGGGCGATGGCCGCGGTTGCAAAGGCATGGCGATAAACCACTAGCACATAGTGGCTCATCCCTCTGTTCAGAGAAACCTTAGTAATAATATTCATCCCAGCATAACCGAATTGCAGTGATATCATTGCAAAGTAAGGTTTTGAGGACTCGAGGAAGTTACTGCAGCATCTGAGCTTCTCCATTTTCTCGGGAAAAGGAAATGGACAGCTTCGCCAAGGAAGAAGTAGCTCGACTGGGAAAGGAAGGATAGAGAGGAAGATTAACACCTGAAGAGGACTCTGTTTTTCTTCCTAAAGAAAAGTGTGGGGAGGGTCTCGCGTATTTATATCGGTTACTCGGGTCCTGTTCATATCTGATGTACATATCCTCTCCATGTTGCTTTAGAGAGAAAAATGATATTCCATTAGAAAAATTCATCATTAGTAAATTGTTGAAGTCGTATCAGCAAATACATATTCGACCATATCTACATATAAAACAAAACCTTGGCGGGCGGGCATGTACTCATATGGTCCATACATTTCAAATTACGTATTTTTTAGATTTGAGCTAGGGATACTATCTTTTTACTCGTTATTAATTTTGCTAAACAATCCTATGTATTTTGCAATATTCTATGGGCGACCGGTAGAGGTTTCACTACTCCTTCCTACCTTTCTGCCTAGAAAAATGAAACAAAAAAGTTTATGTATTTTGAAGATTAATATAAAGGTACGTTTTACACCTCTAATTTCTCTTACCATTTGCACTTTGGAGCTTTTTTCTATTTAATATACAAAACATCTCTCTCTTCATCATAATGTATGATAATCATAAATAATATTCATTGCCCTAAGCATTATACTTAGGAGCACAAACTCGTAACATCTCATATTGATCGATAATCAAAGCATCGTTACTCATGATAATTTTAACTAAGTTCGAACTAAAGTGATTAATTAAATTGTAGTGGTATATAAAATTTGATTAATTTCACATTATTCTCAACAATTTCGATTACATATTCCACTGGTACTTCTCAATTGAATCTTTCAGTACATATGATGTGGGAATTCTTATAAGAGAGAGGAGATGATCATATGTACTGAAAGATTCAATTGAGAAGTACCAGTGGAATATGTAATCGAAATTGTTGAGAATAATGTGAAATTAATCAAATTTTATATACCACTACAATTTAATTAATCACTTTAGTTCGAACTTAGTTAAAATTATCATGAGTAACGATGCTTTGATTATCGATCAATATGAGATGTTACGAGTTTGTGCTCCTAAGTATAATGCTTAGGGCAATGAATATTATTTATGATTATCATACATTATGATGAAGAGAGAGATGTTTTGTATATTAAATAGAAAAAAGCTCCAAAGTGCAAATGGTAAGAGAAATTAGAGGTGTAAAACGTACCTTTATATTAATCTTCAAAATACATAAACTTTTTTGTTTCATTTTTCTAGGCAGAAAGGTAGGAAGGAGTAGTGAAACCTCTACCGGTCGCCCATAGAATATTGCAAAATACATAGGATTGTTTAGCAAAATTAATAACGAGTAAAAAGATAGTATCCCTAGCTCAAATCTAAAAAATACGTAATTTGAAATGTATGGACCATATGAGTACATGCCCGCCCGCCAAGGTTTTGTTTTATATGTAGATATGGTCGAATATGTATTTGCTGATACGACTTCAACAATTTACTAATGATGAATTTTTCTAATGGAATATCATTTTTCTCTCTAAAGCAACATGGAGAGGATATGTACATCAGATATGAACAGGACCCGAGTAACCGATATAAATACGCGAGACCCTCCCCACACTTTTCTTTAGGAAGAAAAACAGAGTCCTCTTCAGGTGTTAATCTTCCTCTCTATCCTTCCTTTCCCAGTCGAGCTACTTCTTCCTTGGCGAAGCTGTCCATTTCCTTTTCCCGAGAAAATGGAGAAGCTCAGATGCTGCAGTAACTTCCTCGAGTCCTCAAAACCTTACTTTGCAATGATATCACTGCAATTCGGTTATGCTGGGATGAATATTATTACTAAGGTTTCTCTGAACAGAGGGATGAGCCACTATGTGCTAGTGGTTTATCGCCATGCCTTTGCAACCGCGGCCATCGCCCCCTTCGCTTTCTTTTTTGAGAGGTTTAAATTATATTCCATACAAGCTGCTTCCTAGTCCTTTCCACCCTGCAATGAAAGGAGCAATTCAGAAACTCTGACACATGAATGTTTCTTTCTTTCCAGGAAAGCCCAACCAAGAATTACATTTCCACTTTTCTTACAGATATTTGCCCTGGCTCTTCTTGGGTTAGTCCTTGATCATAAACTATCTCATAAACATCATGCCATGATCTCTCTCTTTCTCTCTAGAAATGACTATGCGTCTCAGAATACATTGAGAATACTGTCCATATCTTTGTTTCACTTTCGTGGTATGGAGAATATTATCCATATCGTCCACTGTGATTTGATATTAATAAACTGTAGACTATCGTGTTTCTGTATAATATCATACAGCAGTTTTGTAACTTATCATGATCATTGTATCTATTTCGATTGGGCTGATATAATAATTCTGAAGATAAATTCTTTGATGTGATAGACCGGTGATTGATCAGAACTTCTACTATGCTGGGCTGAAATATACGTCACCAACTTTCTCATGCGCGATTAGCAACATGCTCCCTGCCATGACCTTTGTAATGGCCGTCATATTCCGGTATGGAAAAGTAACCAACATCCTCCATAAAGAATCAAACTTTTCCCTCATGAATTAATTTGGTTAAAGTGATTTTTATCTGGTGTAACTCAAGGATGGAGCACCTGAACGTGAAGAAAATAAGGTGTCAAGCAAAGATACTGGGAACCATAGTGACAGTGGCTGGAGCGATGCTAATGACCTTGTACAAGGGGCCCATAGTCGAGATGGTGTGGTCTAAGCACATCAATCCTAGTAAATCCAATGGAACAGAAGGTTCCTCCGGAAGCAGTGACAAGGATTGGTTCAAGGGCTCCATGTTCGTTATCATTGCTACCCTTGCCTGGGCTGGTCTTTTTGTTTTACAAGTAAGTGAAACAAAAAGAAGATAGAAATAGATCAATCCGTTTCCTTTTCCTCCCTCTTTTAATGAAGAACTTAACATACGTATTTATCATGTCATGAATTTTTTATCAGGCTCATGCGTTGAAGACATACAAGAATCATCAGCTGTCTCTTACAAGTCTGGTGTGCTTTGTGGGCACTCTTCAGGCCATTGCTGTCACCTTTGTCATGGAACACAAACCCTCAGTTTGGAAAATTGGCTTTGACATGAACCTCCTTGCTGCCGCCTATGCTGTAAGACACTCCCTGTATCTGTCCGACTGCTCGCATTTGTGAGTTCACAGAAGAACACAAACACATGAGAACTATTTGTTGATTTCTTTTGTACATTTCTGTACAGGGAATTGTAGCATCAAGCATTTCATATTACGTCCAAGGGCTAGTGATGAAGAAAAAAGGCCCCGTCTTTGCAACAGCTTTTAGCCCCTTGATGATGATAATTGTAGCCATTATGGGCTCCTTCATCCTGGCAGAAAAGATCTTTCTTGGAGGGTAATTTAATTTCCTCTTGATTTGAATTCTAATTGCATGTATGTACATGTATGCTTGCTTGCATGCATGCATGGGTAATGAACTCTCTATATAGTACTAACCTTCTTTGGCCTCCTTATCCAACGATGTAACTGAGTAGTACTTCATAATACTTCTTTAAGTTTAAAGGTGTAATTTAGGGTTTATAATATTAACAAGTCTGCCAATTTAATATGAACTTCCTTTATGTGTGCAGTGTGCTTGGCGCTGTCTTGATTGTTGTGGGCCTTTACTCAGTTCTATGGGGTAAGCACAAAGAGAACTCGGAGATTAAAGATCAGGAGGAGATACCGGATGCTATTAAGGTTGGTCAAGTAAATGGCAATGGAGCTTTGGCTATCGAAGATATCGAAGCGAATGAAATCCAAATGGGAAAGGGATCAGCAGCAGAATCTAATGATAAAGTTCTCTTCTGCTGCCACTAGCAAGCCCACTAGTTCCAGAACCCCCACCCCACCCCCATGAAAGCCAGCCATGTGAAACAAGCAAAATGCACGATAGGAAGGGATGTATGGGGATGGGGTTTTTTGTCTTTTCATCCCCCATTTTGTTGTCCTTTTTTTTCTTCTTCTTCTTTTAATTTTTCTTTCTTCCTCAAAGTTATAATATATGGGAGTTTGGGGTGTTTTTATGTGAGATACTAATAATAAACAAAGACTTTGAGCTATGGAATTATATCTGAGAATCCAAGAGAGTTTCTTTCCCCTTTATCACAATTTTTTGGTGCTCCATCGTGTGTGCATGCTTTTTGGAATTTTGCTAGTTCTGCTGCTGACGTCTGATTCAGATTCCACTGATGGTGCTAGTGGTTGACATATTTATAATGCTAGCTGCAGGTGAATCCTTGCATGACAATCCTGTCGGAATCTTAAAATGAATCTATATTTTGCATCTGATACCACCCCATTCCCCTGCCCTCATCAGTCCCACAACTGACTAAGCATAAGATCGAGCTACCATATATGCATCCCTTGATTAATACATAACAACAAGGAAAGCTGGGAAAAAGATACTGTGTACCACACAACTGGGGAACCCATGCATTGAGGGTCAATCTCATCATGTCATAGGGTATATTTTGCTTTTCTTTTCCTTGGCCCCCTTGCCTCCCTTTCACCCTGCTGTTCTTTCTTAAATTCAACATCCTCATATGACAGTAGTGGGCCAGGGAGGTGACGAGAGATATATATAAAATCAGATCACAGACGTTGATTCTATTCTGCAGAATAAAAGGTCGACTCTCGAAGCGTACTTTGATAAGGATAAATGATTGACATTTGAACGAAACAATTTTCTGAATTTCATTAGTTAACCATATTTATCCTAATTAACAAAACAGCCCAACAACAGGATCGAGGTTTTGATTCGAACCCAACCATCCATACAATACCCTTAACAGTAGTGTTGCATGTCCCGCTCTGGTTATCTCTTTGATCTCCAACAATATGAAGCAAAGATTAAAGGTTCTGGAAGTGTCAATATATCCAACTTCGAAGCCTATGATATTATAAGGTGAAGCTTCAAGTCCCTCATCAGTACCTCCTTGAATGTTTTGGACTAAGACATCATCGGTTGTCCCTCATCGCCATGAAAAACGATCATTCTCTAACTAAATGGTATTATACTCGTGCAAACTGCAAAGAGAGCATTTTCCAACTAAATAGATGGTATTATACTCGTGCATGAGATCCTAAAACGAAATGGCGCCACAATGGCTATTGATGGAATTTTGATTAATGTTTGGGGCTAAAGGTTTTCTTCAATCGTTATATATGCACGCAGAAACAATTTCTGAGATGAGATATCCATCTTAATTACATCATTAATGTGATGAGCATAGAGATCCAATACCTTTCATTTTCCTATTCCGATAACAACATAATTACTTTTGGGATAAGTAGTAGATCCATGTGGTATCAAAATTAAGGTCCTAAGTTTGAGACTTAACTCCGCACTTCACCCAGCTAATTTTAATTAGCGGAAAATACACTTTTCACCCACGAACTATCATAAGTTTTGCACTTTGCACCCTAAACTACCAATTTTGACACATTGCACCCTCTAACTACTAATTTTTTAACACTTTGCACCATTTAAATTTTCAGACTAAAATGACGATAATACCCTTGACCCATTTTGCATATATTGAAGATATTGTTGTCATATTCAAATTCATTAATTTCTCAAGGGTATTATTGTCAAATGGAGGGTGCAAAGTGTTTAATATTAGTAGTTGGAGGGTGTAATGTATCAAAATAGGTAGTTTAGGGTGCAAAATGTCTAAACATTGGTAATTTGAGGGTGCAATGTCTTAAAGATAGTAGTTTGGGGTGCAATGTGTCACTATCCGGTAGTTTATGGGTGAAAAGTGTATTTTTCCTTTTAATTAATATTACCCGTGTTAGAATAAGTAGTAGAATTCACACATACAAATCTATTATTAATGTTTGACGTCAACTTGTCAACTTGTGCTGCACTTATCATTCAGATCTTGGTCTAGTAATTGTCAGCACTATTAGAACATCTATCCTTATCATTCTATCCCCAATAAGAATACCTATATATACAATTGAGACGTCTTGAAATCACGTTTAGAAGCCAAATCCACCTACCAAGTTTGCACCCAATATGATGTTTAAATATGGACATAAAATATTTGAAAAAATTATTTAAATTCCACATATACCAGTTCCATGCATATATACTTAATGTACCCAATAGTAGTGACGAACTTCTGGACTCCATTATATTTGAAAAAATGAGTTAAATTCCACATATAACAGTAGTCCCATATATACGAATGTACTTTCCGACAAACTTCTTTAGCTTTTCGAAGCAAATTAGCAGATCCCCTCTCCAGAACGTTTTCAAGTGGGCAAGTTGCATTAGTTCTCTTTGAAAAATAGAATATCGCCAACAGCCATCTTTGAATCTCATGAGCTTTCACTTTATTTGCTCAAAGATCATCGATCTTATTCTCTCAGCTAGCTCCTTGAACAATTTGACAGACAAAGCATCTTAATTTTCCCTACACATAATGTTTCAGTTTTGTTTTCACACTTCAAGATACAAGAATCTGACCCCAAATTCTCCTTAAGCAAACGTTAGAAACTGATCATGCAGATATTCGTATAAGCCACCCAGCTAGCTCCCTCAATTTCTCTCCCTCTCTGTCTCTGTCTTGATGATGTATGACTGCACTTATATTATATGCCTTTCACATTCCATAATATATACTCTTGCCCCCTCAATTAGTTACTTAACTTTGATTTATAGAACTTTATGTTATATAAATAAGTCCATGATAAAAATAAATAGATACGAATAATGGCCCTATGAGTTGTTCTTTAGTTCAGAGAGGACATGACTTTCTCTAAAGCCTGAAAGCATATTATAAAAGCTTAATCTAGAAGGAAGGACATGATGCATTTGAGATTAACTGCATGTTGACAAGCATCTATAAGTGTTAGCTAAAGTTTGTACCTTTAGAAATCATGTCAAAATAACATAATAATAACGAGAATGTGGGAAATACATTAATTGTTGGTGGTGGCAGCTGAGAACAGCAATGTGGGGTCTCTTTTCTTCTTCTTTTTTGAAGTGTGGGGCCTAGGGTATGTCAGCTATTAATAGTTGGGAAATGATTTTCTCCCAAGAGAATCTTAGAAATTTTGATATATAATGATTGAGAAGGCGTTAGTTTATCAACAAGCGCATTAGACGTCATTGGAATACTAATCCATATAATTTAATCACATGACGAAAATAAATGTCAAAAGAAAAGGCCTCATGAATGTAAATAAACAAAAGTAAAAGCAGATTCTCACTATATTAATGAAACCAATCCTGATTGATTAAGGGCATTGCTTCAAAGCCAAAGTTCTTAGACAAAATATTGTATAAAGCCGAGTGGAGATTCCAATCCTTATAATGACTATTTAAGTATCGCGTGTAACACATGCCACAACAGTGTGAAAGGCTACGAATTTGGCATGCAACCACTAAACTCTATACTGTGAGGCTTAAATCTAATTTGTACCTTATGCCTGCTAAAGACCCCTTAAAATAAATAAAAAAATAAGGGGGTAAACTTGTTGTGTCTATCTCTTCAAATAGCACCATGCAATGGCGGAACTAAGAATGAATATGAAGAAGGGCCAACTCCTAAGGAAAAATGACAAAAAAAAAAAATTATTACGTAATGTAAAATGTCTTAGAGTTAAAATATTGAAAATTAAAGACTAAAAACACCAAATTATTAACACTCAAGAACAAGCTGACGTCTACAGAGGAAGTAGCTGACTACAGTCCTTGAGCTCAGCTTGTAGCAAGCCAAAAGTTTGACTTGAACCTACTTTGCTAATAGAAGAGATAGAAGGGGAAAAGTTTGGGCATTTTCACGAGTGTAGACCTTGTTAGTCTCATTTTAATTTGTTGTTTCAATGTTGTATTAGAATTCTATAAAAAGTGGAAGACTTATCATTTATTAATCCTTTAGTGAACTTGAAGTAATATTTTGTTGATTAATAACAAACTTATCAAGAGATCCTTTTTTGAAATGCTTTTGTCTATTTTTTATTTCTTTTTTAGTTTTTTATATCTAAATTCGTATTTTCATATTTGATATCTCAAAATTATTATAAATAGAATAGTGAAAACTACACTAAACACAACAAAAAACATAGAATAACACGAAGAACACTACAATACAAAGTTTAGAATAATTTTAATTGATCAAAGATAAGAGTCGAGAAACATCAAGAAATAATATGGATAAAAATGGAATAAACGAGAGAGGTTTTTTCTGAGTTTTTTTTTTTTACTGAACAAAAAAATAAGTACTTTCTCACAAATTTAGCAAATAGTTTATTAGGTTAAGTCCTTTTAAAGAAATTTTATTTGTTAGTTAAGTGCATGATACGTAAAAAAATTAAACATAGTAGATGGTAAGTTTAAAATGCAAAACTATACATAAAATATTAAATGAGGTAACTTTTAAATTAATTTTTGAGTCTTTGAATAATATTAGACATTCTTTTAATGATGTCTATTAAAAAAAAAAGAATTCAAACATCTTTGGCCAACTAGGGCCAGGCCCTCCTTACATCCGTCACTGCATGCAATTCGAACAGAAAATTACAAAAGATCATGGTCTCAAAACTTTACCCACATACATTAGTCTTACTTGAGAGTCATTTGATTACTAATTGTTTCAATTAATTTATGTAAGAAAAGAGAAACTGAAAAACCCTAATCCAAAAGAAATGATCTCATTTAACTACCAACATGGAGCTCATAATATTTTCTGCAGATATATGTAATATATCTGTAAAAGTTTCTAAAAAGATGTTGGCTGCTATGTTCCTTCGAAAAGTGCAGCTGGTGGCTCTTGAATTAAACCTGTGGAACCTCAAAAATCACAAGGAGACGTGTAGATTTTCTATTCTCTTTTAACCAAATGGATAATGGGATCTAAATCATTGTGTTCTTCGAATTAAAATAATAGAGCCAACCCTGTTCTGTTGTTGCTTGCTGAGTTATGATATTGCAATCAAGGTTTCCCATTTCTTCATGAGGGCCATGGTGGAATCACTATGCAATAGTGGAGGTCGTATTCATCTAATATACAAATCAAGAGAAACCTGAGAGCACATCCAACACGACATATTAAATTGAGGACATAAACTGGATTAAAGACACCCACCAGCTTGCTAGGCCTAGAATTGTGTGCTTAGTTTTGGGACAACTATTGTCGATCCTCCGCATAATTTTCTTTTCCCCCACCCTAGAACAACCTTCGTCGAAGCTGATGAGAAAAAGCACACGGCTCGAGCTTCCTAGCAGTAGGAGGAAAGGGGTTAAATATTTATATAATATATATTTGTTTGGAGAAAAAACAAAAGAATAATATCCGATGCAGAACAGTTATGCTAATCTGCATGGAAAGCACTAAGGGTTTATTGTGCATAATCATGCAATATTGATAGTCGATTCTCCGCATTCATATTCCCCCACTTTTGATGCTTCTATAAGCACTTTACAGCACCACATTTAAACAACAATGGAGACAGTTTAATGCCCCCAGTCCCATGTTTGGAGCATTGCCATAATTAATCTATAGTAATCTTCCCTCCAGAACAGTGTTCTTGCATGCATGATTAGTGTACTTTGGCTCTGCATTATCCCCAGAAGATACGAATATCATCGGCACACAAAATGATCGCAATTCGTGGATAAGGATGTTGGGAGATGATCAACTTCTTTCTTTCTTGTGATTATGCTCACAAATTCCGACTGCTGAGTGGATAGTTCAAATTTGTTGTTTTATGGGAGGAGTGTAACTTTATTTGCACCTGAACTACTTTGTGTTCTTCCTCCAATCTTCCATCTTAATATATATTATAAATATTACACCGTCCACTTCTGGAATCAGAGTTGTTGCAACAGAGTAAAATATTCTGGAAAAGGTGAAATCTCTTTCTCCCCACAGCCCCAGCTGCAGATTTTCCAATTGAAAGGAAAAAGAGATCAACAAAAATTAGGATCCTTGCAGTTAGCTCCTTTTGAAGTTTCTTAACCTACTGATCTGATCTCAATATAGCACGATGTCACCTATATATGAGAGAAAATTATACTATGAACACATCAATTTTTTGCTTTTCCCTTTGCCTAAAAATTATAATTAGTATAGGCGGAGCTGGTTCCATTCAGCTTTTGCACAGAGACCAGATGAAGCGTTGATTCGGCCTGGTTGCTGATTGTATTGGATCTCCAATGTTATTCTAACTCTTAATTATTTGAAAGGAAGGAAAGCAGCCAATAGTAGACACAGATCATGAGTGTGACCAAGCACACTAACTCAAACAATTCCCTTACACTATGTTGATTCTTCTTTCCTTGTTTTTTTTGGGGGGGCTTCTTTGACATCACAGGCACTAGAGAGAATGACAAACTACTAGCTACTGATGACAATGACTTGTCAGTATCACGCCAAAACCGAGAAATATATCTTAATCTAATGATTTGCAGCCCCAATCCTCTTCAACCTTTTCTTTCCTTACCAACTCATTTCAAGACAGCTTTTCATCAAACAACAAAAACAAGCAAACGACCCCATTCATTGTATGGCTTTTCATAAAGAACTACACAAACTGCTGTGAAATGTGGAAAGTGGCTTTGGCTTTCCTTTTTATCTTGGGTTTCTTGTGGTAGGAATTGACTTAGAGTTGCAGGCAGGCAGTTTTGTGTTTGTTTCACGCCATTTAAAGACTCATAATTTAGGACTTCTGGAAAAGGACTTGGCTTTTTCCTTTTTCCCCCTTTTTTGGGGGGGATAATTCTCTGTAGTTTTGCTATTAAGGCATGTGAGTCGCACATGAAGTTGTCCTGCATATCATGTTGAACATGTTCATGTAGTCTAATTATGCTGGTAATTATGCCTCCTTTCATGGACTTGAATGCATGAAATTGCGACTTCCTTCAATTTGGAAGACATTTATAATGAACTAGTACAACAGGGATGTGATCAGTTATAAGTGATTAACCTCCTTCTATTCCAAAAACCTAGACTTCTGTAGAATGATGGAAAAATATGATCAAAATCAAAGAAAGCTAAAGAGGGTCATTGTCAAGAGACACGTTGAGTGAAAAAAACAAGAGCGAAATAGGAGAAGCGATGTTTTCAGGTTGACATCATTGTTGGATATCTCAGTTTCTGTCGACTGTCATAATTTGTCAACACTTGTGAAGAAATGGAGGCAGCATGATGATGTGCAAGAAGGTTACTTTGCTTTTTAGAGGTAACAGGCAATGGAACAGGTTGCATTCAAACGTTTCGAAAGGATAATAGTCCTCTTTCCCAGTAATATCTTCTAATACAACATACAGGGGATTTGTAAAGCTCAAAACAAGGCTCCCTTTCCATGGGATTTTCAGCTTCCTCACTTTGAATGTTTTAATTTAAGCTCTTACATTAGGAGTGGAATTAGAAATTAATCATTCAAGGTTACATGTTTTTATATGAAAATAATTGTTTGAATTCTACAAACCTGCAAGATCAGAGCTCCCTGAAAACTCTAGCGCATCCTAATCTCCGCAGTGCAGGTCATAATTATAGCCAACAAAACACGCACCATAGCGCTAAAGTGGATCTCACTTTCATGATCCACATCACAGATGCAACAAAAGGGTCCAACAAAACCCTTGATTGAGCTGTAGTTGCACAAACTTTCATCTAGGAAAGCAACCAACAAAGTTGACAGATTCTCTGAAAGGTGGATATGAAGCTTGTCTGAAAAAGAAGGAATTTCCTCTTGTACAAAATTTGTTACCTCAAACTCTTGCCTCCTTGATCTGTTTCTACAAGATGCTTGATTGTATATGGTTCCTAAGAGAACCTTAACGCAGGAAGTTCACTTATACATCTTGCAAGCAGTGCGAAATAATTGAATCTTGAAACCAAAGGGTAACATGTTTTTATTCAGGCTCAACAAAATTTGTACTTCTCATTCTATGTAGGGAACCATAAAATATTTGTGTCATACAGAAAGAAGAAGAGAGCAATGCGCTATAAAAGAAGACTCATTTACAATCAGTTCAAAAACATGAGAGAGCAGCCTAACTACCCTGTGAGGTTGAATCATCCTTTGGAAGAGCAACGTAGTTGACAGGTATTATGTTATTGACCCTGCCACTCTCTCTATGTTCCTTTCCAGCTGATATTCCATGACGGCCTGAAGGAGTCACCACCCGACGGCCTGTGGGTGTCCCAACCATGGTGTTTGCACAGGTGCTTTGACCCAGAGGCTTCTTTGGTGTGGGCCTTGAACCAAAGCGGGCCTCTTGTTCCGCTGCAAGAACATCTTGCAGCCGTTTCTGCTCCTGCAGAACAACCCATATGAAAAACCATATCAAGTAGTTTTTATTATTAAAAAAAAAAAAAAAAAAAAAAAAAAAACAGTTTTCCAGAATGAAACTTTTGGTGTGAAACACATGCAATGTTAGGGATTAGCATCCTCAACAAGCTGTAATATAAAAAGTAAATGGTGGAAGTCTTTGAACAGAAAACAAAGGTTACTTGAACTTACCCACACGAAACATCCATACCCAAATCAATGTAACATATTAACAACTTTTGTGTCAAAAATATCATTAGCCATTGCATCTATTTCATTAAGTATCCTTAGGGACATCAAATATAGTTGACCAGCATCTTGTAGATGATAACTAGCTGCATTTAACCTTTATGTCAATATGCTTAAGGAATGAACAGCGAGGAGACTCTCAGTCAGACATAATATCTCTCTCTAAGCCACAGCCCCTCAACCGTTTAGACAAGTCTAGTAGGCAAGGGAATTGTTACAGCAAGCATGGTGTAGAAAGCATGAGCGGGAATGAGCAATAACTTTTGTTTAGTTCCGGAGTTCAAGAGTTGAAAGTGTCATCATATACACGTCAACAGAAAGAAGATAGCTACATGTACTAGTAAAGCAGTAGCTCTAAGCATACCCGAAATTTACGCTTTTCCTCTTCTTTCTCTTGGCGAAGAACAATATATTCTTCCAAGCTACGTAAGATGGGAACCTGAAACTCAAAAAATCAGTGCTAGGTGTCGAACAACTACACTCTATTGAACATTACACAATTTTAAGCTGGTTAACTACCTTGTCATATAGGAAAGGGATTCCTTTCTCCATCTCCCAGGCTTTTACTTTTGCAGTCAAATTCTCACAAATAGCTAGTCAAAAAGGGAGTTGAATGTCAATTACAGGTCAAAGCTTTTGAATGTAAATTAATTAATTCAACGCAATAGAGAGATCAAGTATCAAAAGCAGATATGGTACTCTAGTGAAATTACACTTCCCCAAATGCTCTCACCAAGTCTTCCCGGCAATGAAAGCAATGTATCCGAATATACTAGATCTTTTCCAAAATGCCATATATCAGAGCTGTTCTGGATATCATTCATCGTGATGTGCTCAGAATATACACACTCTGCCCATCCCAGTGTATATATGCTTCATTTTCCAGTTTCAAGTACAACGAACATTATATAAATGCTGCAATATACTGTTGTCACTTGTGAACTTTGCTGTCTGCATTCGCGAAGTTCAGTTTTAATCCTCACCATCATGTCGCATTCATGGCCGCAAGGACCACATAGGCAACCTTGGTTAGGTTCTTCACAGATGTCTATTTGCTTAAGTTTTTACTATGCAAACAAGAGTACACCTATAGTTTTTTCCCCTCTTGTGGCTTCAATTTAATGGAACAGAATTGCACCGCATTGTATTGTATTGATCAATAAATTTGATGCTTGAACTATAAGTTGAACTTGAGAGTGAACCATACAGATGTTAGACTGTACACAAAATACCGGGAATATTCTTATGTGACTACCGAATGGCTATATCAAAAATGCCTCGAGGAAAGAGAAATTAACAAAACACAGAAAACTTAATTAGACATGACAATAAACAGCTTCAATCTTTATGGAATCTGTTTGACTGTCACCGCACAAGAACATTCAGCATGCTTTGTTAACAACCAATATCCATAAGAAAATGCACTCAGAGCAGCCACTCAACCTCATGCGAGCTCGACCTGCCAAATCTAATAACAGAGTTGACATATCTTAGCAAAAAGTATGCTGACTACTGAAGACGTGATTATCTAGTACTTATGATATCTAGCCAAATTATTCAGATGAATGATGATTACAAGCTCACATGGTATTTTGCTGACAAGATTCCGTGCTTTCTCAGCACGCTTCAGATTTTTGTGTGCTCCTCGTCCAGCAGAATACCGATTTTCATCCTGGACAATGAACAGGAAGAGAATTTACATAAATTACAAATCAGCAGTAGCAAAAAGAAGCAAAGAAAAACCTGGTAGACGACCTACTTGAACAAAGAATAAGAATGATCCTAAAAATTACCAAAATATGACGTCTTTTGTACATATCTACCAATGAGACAAGCACAATGAATCTGAAGTGAAGTATTTAACACTGATACACTCCCCAGTCTGGAAAATACGAATTTTCTAACATGTCTGGTTTTCTAGCCTTCAAATCCTAAATTCATTTATCCACCTCCCCTATAGGAGGATGGTTGAATCATGTGATGCGGGAGCACTGAACCTAAACCTACCGAAAGCTCCATTCTTTATAGAGTCAGCAGACCAAATTTAACTGGAGTTTCACTACCTTCTACCTGCATGCCAACAGTGAGAAGACCTTTTGAAATCTTCAAATCTTTACTAGGTCATATAGGGATTTACTAGTAGGCGTATAATATAGAGAAACTGCCTCTCATGGAAACAGCAAACTTGCCTGTGGAATTTTTTATTTTTATCTTTTGGTTTGGGGGGGGAGTGGCCTTCTTAAGCACTGGTGGTAATCTGTGCTAATGTTTCAAATAAAACTCACCGAACAACTTCCAAAAATCTTTTAATAATTCTTAGCAAAGAAAAAGAAACTCATGGGATTGTGTTCAATTATAAACCAGTCATTAATTAGCATTTGAAGATGGTATAAAAAGCCAAGAGGAAAATAGATTGGAACTGTTGCCGCAATTTATGCATATTTTACTCATACTATAAACAATTTAGCAGCCAGCAGCAAGATATCAGCATAACCATTGAAAAAATGGACTTGGCACGTATAGAACAATCAATTTTCAGGATACTTAACCCTTTCATATTCTTCAAGCCACTTCTCCTCCTCAGTTGCATATCTCCACTTCTCTACCTTGTCCAAGATATCCTTCCTGCTTAGAGCTTGCTCTTTGGCTTTTGCAATCTGATCATCCATGCTTGAAAGAAGATCATCTAGATCCACATTACCTGTAAAGGCAAGTATGAGTACAACAATCACGTAGCCATCCTATAACTGCTTCTAATTCATACACCATGATAACCCAAAACTGATTTGACTACAAAAAAAAAAATTGTTTCAACATCAAAACAAATGAACTAAGAGTGAGAAAGCAGATATCAGTCTAAACAATCTCTGCCTTACACGTGATTCAGATTTCTAATTAGGGGAAGTTAGATTTTCCAAAGAAACAGTATTTAGAGATGTGAAAAGACAGACTGAAATTGTACTAGAGTTTCTTAAGAAGCTATAAAAGCAGGAATAAACTAACTGCAGAATCAATTCTAGCATAGGAAAAATTGCTCCATCTCTAGTCCAGAGGAAAGGCGCATAACAACAAATAGATGAGCTTCGTTAGAAATATATCTACAGAGAATACATTAATTTCAGAGGATGATAACATCAGACGAAAAGAGAAGGCCAACATTGTAGAAAGATGGAGTATGATATGCAAGCTTGGAGAGTACGTCAAGAAGCCTGGAACAGACAAAGCTATGTGGCGTACATCTACCACACAAATCAGAGGAATTAAAGCAATTTCAAGTGAATCTAGAAAAATAAAAACACAGGGAGAGTCAGGTGAACCAGAATCTATGAGGCTGGCAAGAATCTGGCACGCTGCATCACTATCCACATCCATATGAACCCCCCTGTAGATTTCTTCTAGTTCATTTTGCCTCTTAAATACCAACTCCTTCATCTTTGTGGTTTTCAAAACATTCAATCGTTCAACCTCAACCGTTGTCTGATGAAAGAGATATAGCAGCATTAAAAAAACTATATAGTGTCCTTTGAATACATGCAAGGCAAAAAAAAATTAAAGACACTAGGCATCACCTGTTCGATGACATCTAGAGCAAGGCAACCTTGCCTTGATACCTGATCAACGGAGGAAGATATTAAGCTAGTCACATGTTCAAATCTTTTTTGCTCATCAACAGGTGTGTCCATGAGATTCCATAGCTCTATCAGGGTCCTCCCAAGATCTTGCAGCTATAGTAAAACAATATTCTTCAGAGAAAAGTTCTGAGCAACGTATGACTGAAATTTTCACGACCGCCCTTAAATGGAAAGCTTGAAGGCACATGATTCCAGGCCCAAATATAAACAGGAGAGAGAGAGAGAGAGAGAGAGAGAGATTTTTGTTATGTCACCTTTAGTAGCCTTTGCTGTTTCTCGTGCTTTAGCACTCGGATCACACCTGTTAAACTAGCAAGAGTGTCATTGCTGATGCTCTTTGATTGACCGCCTGTGGGATCACTCAGGCTTGGGTGAACTGCATCGAGTGTCTTAGAAAAATCAAATGACATCACAACTGACAGTTCATGGACGGTAGTAATATGGCTGTTGACTTTCTGTAGACGGAAAATCTACACATTAAACAGCAGAAGAAGAAAAAATAAGTGAAATGATGTCCATTATTAGCGTGCTACAACTTTAAACTCTGAATCAATAGTTTCAAAGGAACCTTTTCGTTCTGAAGTTCCCGTAGGTGTGACTTAAGCTCGCCCAACTTCCTCACTGTCAGATCACTTTCATTAACTTGGGGATCAGAAGAACTAGTATTTTGGCCATTGCCTGCTATTTCAGCACAGATCCGAACAACCTGTGACTGGAGTTCGAAAAACTCCCTAATTCTTTCTTGCTTCTTTGACCTCAACTCCTCCAAAGTGGGTTTTATGGCAGATATCTGCTCCTTAAGAGTGCCCCTTCCCTTCCAAACAGTACAAGAGAACCAACTCAAAAAGTCAGATGCAACATGAAATAATTATGGAGTACTTATCTGTCTCAGAAAGACAGAACCGAAACATGTAGAAAACGGTCAAATCCTCAATTGTCAGGCATATGAAAAAGCGAAAGAGAAATGCATCTTCAGAATAGCAATAAGAGAAACGAGGACGGTAAGTATCTAGAAAGTAGTAAACCCGTGAAAAAGTGGCATGTTCCCCCAGGGCTGAGACAATGTCGGTGATTTCAGCATCGGCTTCAGCCAATGTCTGATGCAAGTCAGCCTTGTACTTTCTTGTTTTCTCAACCTTCTTTCGATAAATGTTGAGGCACTCTTGCTCAAGTTGTAGAAGCATCTTGTCTCTATCGCTATCATTCTCCCCGATCTCATCCCATAAAAGCTAGATGAAGAGAGAACAACGTGTATAAGAGGTTACACAAGAAGAAGACGACCGGACTAGTGTAAATGTAGATCATCATAAAAATAAACTAAAATAACAAAAACAGAAAAATGTATTTGGACAATTGGGAAACTGAATTAAAACAACACCATTAAGAGTTTAGAAGCGCCCTGCAAATCGGAACCTAGATGGAAGTGGATAACCCAAATTTGAACTCCAAAAACTGATCGTTGAGTACACAACGGACTTGAATTTATATATCGATCTACAGATCCCAAATCAAATAGTAATGACGAATTCTAAAGACTTGATGTTTCAACTGAAAAAAAACCTCCAAACCTATGCAATTGAAAGCGACGTGAATATTCTCTTTCAACATTCAAAACGAAGTTATAGAAATCTACAATGAAAAATTAGGACAATAAGTACACGAAAGCTAATTGCTAGATCAAAAAACACACAGACTCACACGAAACTTATTCACTCTCAGCAGGTGCTGAAGAAATAGAAAGCGAAGACACACACACACACAGAGTGAGAGAACCTGCAACTCGTGGAGTAGGGAAGCGCAAGTAGTGCGAGAGGGAGAGAGAGTAGGAGGCATGCTCGTCATTTCGCAAGAACTTGAAGAAGAAGAAGAGACCAGAGATTTGAGGGAGAAAGACCAACTGCGAAGCAAGCGTTACGAGGCGTTTCTGTTGGTTTCCTTTTCTTGCTTTTTTTTTTTTGTTGTAATTTAAGTTCATTGTGATTCGGAGGATCCCCAGATTTTGTGCTAAAGAACGACACTACGAGAGAGAGAGAGAGAGAGAGAGGGGAAGATAATCCCTTCCGAAAAGGGAAGTACGGATTTCTGGGGTTCTTTTCTTGGCGCCAATACTTCAAAATTAATTTCTCATCGTTGTATTTATCTCTGCGAAGCTTTTTTAATTATTACCCGGCGATTTGTACGACTTTTTCTTTTTGCAAATTACAATACTATTTGTTATTTAATGAACTTTATTTCAAATAGTAATTCTTTAAAGGTAATGATGATTTCTTTTCCAGTTTCCATCACAGTCACTGTCCATTATATTCACATGTTTATTTTTTATAAGTACACAAATTATTAATCATTTATATTTTACACTCTAAATTAATAATTTTAAAATATTTTATTCTTAAACTATTGAGTACTTTCACATTATCCTTTTTATATATAATTTTTGTTAAATTGAATTCAGAATTGAACAAAAAAATAAACCATACTCGTTCTAAATGTCGTCTTTAGACTAAAAAATAATAAAATTAAACTAATAGATTATAAAAAGAAACTAAAATGTAAACAATAAAACAATAAAAAAGAAAAAGGAAAACAAACAAACGAGTTAAAAAATAATAGCATAATATGAACAAAAAGACAATCAACAAATCAGTACAAAAAGGAAAAAACCAAACAACTAATATGAACAAAAAGACAATAAAAAAAAATCAGCATAAAAGGAAAAAAAAAACTAAACAATTTTAAAAAATAATATAATAATTTGTTAGTTTAGTCTAAAGAAGGCATCCAAGTGTAATGTAACAATATTCGGTGGTTCGAAAGTTGTCTCAAAATTAATAGTTTATAATGTAATGTGTGAATGACTCATAATTTATAGGTGAAAATTTATCCCTTTTTTATAGTTAAAAGTTAGAAGAGAGTGATTAGTGTGACTAATTACCCTTATATGTGACTATAGAAAGTCTTACCCGTTATAGAATGTTAAGATTGAACCATAATTACCAAATTAAAAAATATTGAATTGTGGCGACAGCTCCACGCTAATATAATGAACCTTGGAGATGAAGGATCTCCTATCTCACCCCATAGATTTCCCCCTTTAGCTCAAGACCATTGGGTCACCATTCTTGTGGTCATAAATTACATAGTCCAAACTATAAAAGTTATCTATTTATCTCAAATCTTATTTTTCTACCCACCGCCTCTCGTGAACTAGTAAGTAAGTGTACTTGATCGAGATTTGATGTTTAGAGTAAAAGACTTGATAAGTATAGAAATTATTTTGTGCACTATCATGCAATACAAAATGTGTTGTTTGCAAGTGCATGCTTCTTGTTATAGAAAATCTCTTTTTTTTTTCCTCAAACTACCTTACAAAATTTAACTCGTGAACTGGTAAGTCAGTGCACTCGATAGAGATTTGATGTTTAGAGTACAAGACATGATAAGTATATAAATTTATTTGTGCACTATCATGCGATACAAAATGTGTTGTTTGCACATGCATGTTTCTTATTATAGAAAATCTCTCTTTTTTTCTTAAACTATCACTTAATTCTCAAATACCTTATAAATTTTAACTTGTTATAACTCACTCCAAACTATTATTTTCATTGCGATTCCATCATCTAACTTTATGTCGAATGATTTGTATCTTACGTGACCTTCTCCTTAAGTGAAAAGATAAATATACTCTTGTTCGAGCCCTTCCAAGCCTTTTTCACAGTGCTTTTCATGATTTGTAGATCCATGAAATAATATATAATTAACTGATGTTTCTTTATTAAAAATAAAAAAAATGACTCACTGAAAATCGATATAGGCAAATTTGTCTTTTCATGTAAGAAAAAAGTTGTTCATTTACGTGGAATGAAAACCGTTCAATATAACGGCTCTCACTAGTTGGGGATTGAAATCGCAATGAGAAGTACAGTTTTCAGTTGAGTTGCAACAAATTAAAGTTTATGGAAGTATTTGAAAATTAAGTGATAGTTTGAGAGGATAAATTATAATTTGTCATTAAAAAAAACATATTTCTATTAGTATACAGGCAAGTTTCATTTTCATCTTACAATAATAACTCCTATAAGTAGATACCAACCATTATCTCTTATTTGTATGTCGTATACGATATTCAATTACAATAAATTGACATCTACAATTTTCTCTTATTTAGATTATAAGACGGTCATTTTAAATTTATCTAAATTAAAATTAAAGTATTTATATCTTAAACCTCAGTTATGAAATTACGATTTCTCATTTTATTCTCATCACAACTAGTATTACTCTAACCATTCCTAGTATACCCCAAATGTCACCACCACTTATGATGTCAATTCCCAAAACTTCACCAGACCCGCTCACAAATTAATTTGTTACAATCTTTTCACTCTAAATACATTTTATAAACAGGCAAGCAGTTTGTCCAAGATTGGCATGCTGTTAAATTAGAGTTCTTGTTTTAGTTGAAGTCTATATTTAGTTTTTAATTAAAAATAAATTATTATCATTAGATATGTTTCAGTTTTATCATGATACTATGCATTTGAAAAGTTTAATATTTTATTTAACTCTAATTTATAAATTTGAGACGTAGTACTATTATTTTATATGAGAAAATAAGAATTTTTTGTTTTGTTGATGTGACATCTCAATTGTTGTGAGAATAAATCAGTAATATCATGATCAGTAAATGTCAAGAGACTTTAATATTTGTTGTGTTATTTTTTTTTTGTTTTATTTTAGGCTAAATTATCTAAATAGTCTCTACAGTTCACTTTGCTACAAAATTAGTCTTCAATGATTTGATGTCTGTGGTTAGCAATATGATGCATGAAGGTTCATCCGTCCACATCTTTGTTAATCCCTTGACGGAATATGTTGACACGTCTACCAATCATCAATCAATCCCTTGACGGAATATGTTGACACGTCTATTTTTAAACACTTGAAAAATGCTGACATGTCGATGTATTCTGTTACGAGATTAACGGAGGTGTGGATGGAGGGACTCCTGAGTATCATATTGGTGATCAAAGAGACCAAATAGTTAAAATTGGAATCACAGTGACCAATTTATAACAAATTGGTATTAGAGAAACCATTTAAGTAATTTTTTTTTTTTTTATCTATTCTACATCATTCTCATTTTTTATCCACAACCACAAATAGAAAAGTTAAGATATGGCAAAGTTGGTGTGACTAAAACTTTGAGGAAAAAAAAGTGTGAGATTTTTTTGGTAAATATTCATCACCAGAGACTGATTTTTAATCTATTTCTTTTATCTCTACCTACACGCTCGTGACTCCGACCCTTGAGAAATTCACAACCGACATAGTACAGAGCACGTTGGCTTAGTTCGAGTTCTTCATATTTTATAGTTATTTTTTTTATATGTAAGAATTATTTAATTTACTAATTTAGGATAGATTGACAAAGTTCATAACTTATAGAAAAATATTTTACCATATTTATAATGTATTACAATAACTATACAATTACACCCAAAATAACCCTACACTGGATTCTTCCCAGTGGCCAATAATGGATACAAATACAAATACAAATTGAAATTAGTTTCCAAATATTATGATTTTTATCAATCATTTTTATGTTACAAAAATAAAATCTATGGAGATAATTAGATAAAGTTGCAGCCATACATATCCCCAAAGGGAAAAAGTTGTAGCCATAAATATTAATTAAATATTTATTTTTGTGTTTTTTATAGCGTGAAATGTTCACATGGAGTTCACAGGTAGTGTTTGGAGAGAGAAAATAAAAACAAAAGCGAGATCATCTTTCAACGCAAGGAGCAAAAAGTCAGCGACCTTGGAGAGCCCCCCAGACGTCTCTCCGATGAGAAAATGAAATCATGTAGCGGAGCAGCTCCAACCACCACCAATAATTTCCTCGCTTCTCTACTCCAATCCTGGAAAGCAAAATCTGGGATTTGCAATTCCCAGGAGACCTCTCAATTCCTCAGGGACTTCGTTGCCTGGGAGTTCAATGCCTTCCTCTGGATCTCGCTCATCGCAGTCACCGCTCTTCTGCTTCGGAAGGTCTTTAAGCTCTTCAGGCTCTGGGCCCAGGCCCGGAAGATACCGGGGCCTCCTTGCAACTCTTTCTACGGCCATTCCAAGCTCATTTCCCGGGAAAATCTAACTGGTCGGTTCGATTCTGTAGGAAGTTTCAATTACTGTCCGGTTGTGTTGGTGCTGAAAGTGAATAGTAAATCCGTTTTTATTGTCAGGTTTGAAGACGTTAAAATTAGTATCTCATCCTGAAAATCTTACTTCCACTACAGATTTTTAGTTTGAAAATTGAGACATGCAATTTCTAAGTCCAGCGAGTAGACGACTGAATTGTGCTTTGTACGGAGTAGTTTCATTGAAAGATTAGAATTCGATGCTTTAACACAACCGTATCTTTGCATTTTCCCGGGAATCAAACGGGTAATGGGTCTTCCCGCGTGATGCTTTTATTTTATCTGTCCTTCTTTTACATGTTGAATTTCAGTATTTTATTTCTGTTAATCTAGAAGCTTTTTACTACGACGATATCTTATGGTAAAAACGTAACATGTCAAGTTTTTTTAGTCCCACATGATCAAAAATAACTTGATCTTATGCACTGTGGATTGATACATTTCCCCAGCATTGGAAATGCCACTCTAGTCATCAATTTTGATAACACGCTGATCTGCATCTTCACCACTAACGAGATAAGTAAAGTAATGTTAAACGCTCTACTTTGCTCCTCAAAATACCGTAATGAACCTTTGCCCTCTGGATGAAATCCATTTGTTTCATCCCTCTCGAGCACTGAATATAGCTTCTAATGATACCATTTCCTGTTCTTTTACCTTCCAGAAGTTTTATCGGCTTTACACAAGGAGTATGGATCAGTTGTCAAGCTGTGGTTGGGTCCTACACAGCTTTTGGTATCAATGAAGGATCCGGCACTTATCCAAGAAATGCTTGTGAAGGCTGAGGATAAACTGCCTTTGACAGGGAGGGCATTTCATTTGGCCTTTGGGTCATCGAGCCTCTTTGTTTCCTCCTTTACCAAGGTAGGAGCTTAGGTTTTCATTCCACCTTCATCTTTTTTTCTTTTCTCCTCTCATTTGTATTTCCAGTTCCTACTTTAGGAGCTTGATCGGATGTTGTGTTAGTGGATTTGTGGGATTGTTAAACTGCATTATAAGAGTGTTTTAAGTTGGTTTCATGAATAGAAATGATGCTTCCTGCATCTATACTTAATATCTATAATAATGGTACAACAAAAAATTTTGTTTGCAAGTTCCTAAACTTGTTTTCAGGAAAATTCTGATTTGGTTTTTATCTTCAGTTGGTTCTAAAATTTTATTTTGCTGCTAAATAGTAGAATATTACTGTATTTAAAAAGTCAGAGTACCACAAGGGGAGAGAAATAACGAGAATTGTCTTGCAACAACCATGAATATGGGTTATATAAGCTCCTCATGAGTTTCGTAAGAGTTTTGATAGGATTTTGGTTTTTACAGCCTCATATGGAGAGCAAAAAGCTGTATGGGTTCTATAAGTCAATGACTTTATTGATGGAGAATATACTTACTTACCCAAAAAGAATATTTACTTACCAAAAAAGATATACTGAAGCTGTTTTTATCTCAACTCCATTTTCTGGTGCCTCTCTTTAGTATATACTTTATTGGTAGTACTTGCTTTAGTTGGAGGCATTCTTTTGAACTGCAATATCTTCCATCTTTCTTTCATTTGTCTTCTTTCTTACTGAAGATGATACACTGGTATTTCTTTTGAAATAGCATATGATGATATCTTCTTAAAGATGATATGAATAAGTTGCACATTTGTAATGGTTGATTTAGTTATTTGCATGTGATAGGTGAATACGGATATTTTTGGCTGAATGATTTAATTAACCATTACACAAGTACATGTGTTTCTTTATGTATGTATTAATATTATGTACGTCATATGCAGGTACAAATGAGAAGGGAATTATTGGCAGCAGAATTGAATGAGAAATTTATTGAGAGGGCTCCTGTTATTCCTACAAAGGTTGTGGACTGTATCATGGAGAGAATACACAAGTTCAATGCCAAAGGCAGTGTTGATTGCAAAATGGTTTCTCAACATATTGCTTTTACCTTATTGGGAGCTACACTCTTTGGCAATACATTCCTGGCTTGGTCCAAGGCAACTGTTTATGAGGAGCTCCTTATGATGATTGCTAAAGATGCTTGCTTTTGGGCCTCATATAGTGTTACTCCTTTCTGGAAACGGGGATTTTGGAGTACCAGCGTCTCTGCACAAAGTTGAAAATCTTAACTCAGGATATTGTTCAACAGTGCCAAAAGAATTACAAGCTTTTTTGTCATATGGACGAAAACTTTCCTAATGAAACTCCAAATACCAGAATGGACTCTGCATCTGGTGCACCATCTTGTTCTTGTCTTGAGATGCCAGATAATTTATTATTACATAAGTTTAATGGTCATCTTAATGCAAGAGAAGAACCATTTGGAAATATCATGGGGTTGATGTTCCATGGATGCCTTACTACAGCGGGTTTGATTGGTAATTTTTGGCAAGACTTGTTACACATCCACAAATTCAGGACAGGGTACCTTACTTCTCTTTTCTCTTTTCCCTTCTATTGTTAGGTCATGCTGCTCCACATTTTGTCTTTACTGATTTTGGAATATTTCTGGGGCAGGTGTGTCTTTCTTGAATATAGAATTTTATCTTATCAGGGTTGACCCCTTTCTCTGTTCAATCTGTGTTTGCTGCACAACTCCTGCCTGCAACCTTTGCTGTAATGCTGTTGATCTGTACTTGCTATTAACAATACATGAAGCATACCAAGCACTAGTAAAACACAAAAGGAACATTACCATACTTCTAGTTGAAGATTCTTGCCTGATTTCTCCACTTGCACGCCTACTTTACTATCTTTAATCGGAACATAGATCTCTTATTCTGGTGTTTTGAAGTTTTACATCTTCTGTGCTTATCTATGTTGTTGGATCCCCTTTTGGATTGTAGTGAACTTTGCATTGGTGTCTAGTGTTATTTAATTTATATTCTAAAGTTGGCTGTAACTTCCTTTTAAAGACTAATACCCGTTGCCAATACTTTTCTGTGGCATACTAATGCAGAGAATCCAATGCTGTGATTTATGTATTCTGCAGATTTACTCAGAGCTAATTATGGCAAGGGATGGGTCAATGAAACAAGATCCACAATGCATTGACAAGATGCGTTTATTATTAGCAACTGTTTATGAATCTGCTCGTCTTCTGCCTGCAGGGCCTTTGTTACAGAGATGTTCTTTGAAACATGGTAAGGCATTGTTTTACTTATCATAGCAGGCTACTCTCTGTCTGTCTGTCTGTCTCTTGTATGCACCTCTCTGCATTGGGGTGCAGAGAGTTCGCTTTAGAAATCCAACATCCTATTTTTATATTGATCCTACCAGATGAGGAATAGAGTAGAATTTGAATATACACTATTAGTGGGATATATGTGGCTATAGAATAGCAATGCTCTGAGGTTTTTTCTGTAGAAACATGATGGTTATCAGGTCTTCACTTATTGTGAGTTTTCATATTCATTGTCAAATCTACCAATGCTTGTTTCTATGCTAGCATGTGCATTATTGTTATTTGCAGTGTTTGGAGATGGTGGCTTCACTTGCACTAATGCAAACAGTTGAGCAAGTTATAATTTATATCAATGGGAGGAGTTTCCTTCTATCTGTACTGTGTGTTCTCTTTTCTGGAGACGCAATATATGGACTAGATTGCAAAGTTCATCATTCCATCTCCATCTCGCAGGATGCAGATAAAAACCCTCAATGCTGGCACTTTTATTTTTTTTTGCATGGAATGAATTAGATTGAAGTTCAGGACATTTGTTTCATTTTTTTTATGGGTTCTCCTTTGCATGATATAAATATGAGTTGATATTTTTCTTTTGGTCCTGAGTTGGTTTATGTTGGAAATTTATCTTTTTCTTTAAATATCTGTTTTGGTTTCTTTATCTTAAGAAAATGTGATATATGATAGACTAAGATGCATTGTATTTGGATATTTAACCATGGCCATTGTCAAGAATGAAATACAAGAGGGTATTAGTAAATAAGATATTGTCACGGAAAGGTAGACTGCACAAGGGACTTCGTTGGACTCTTACAAGCTTTTGGATTAGCAACTTATTTTGTCTAGTCTCTCGTTTAGGTTGAACCCATTATTGTGGAGCTCGTTAGATACAACACTCCTGTGAACACTTGTGTTTCATGCTGAGTAATATTGCCTCTCTATCTGTATCACTTCTTGCCATTGATGTGCTCTACACGTGATTATTTCCTGTGACCAATATTTTTGTTTTTCATTGCTGTATATTTAAAACTTTTGTTGGGAATCCCAATTTTTTTTTGTTTTTTTTTTTGTGCCTCATTCTTTCCAGACTTCAGTCTTAAAACTGGTGCAACCATCCCAGCAGGAGCCGTACTTGTTGTGCCTGTACAGTTGGTACAGATGGATGATTCTAGTTGGGGGAAAGATGCCCATGAATTCAATCCATATCGTTTTTTGTCGAAGGCTCGAGATGGATCTGATTTGATGCTTAATCCATCCACAGGTTTCACTCCTGCCTAATTCCACGTTCTATCCATCTGACTAGCACTGTATTTTATTTTCCAATTGTACAGTCAGTTTCAGTGTCATGTAATTATTGGTATTCAATACTTGCAATGCCTTGCTCTCTTATTGCAGTGAATGGTTTAATCTGTGCCACGTTACTGCAAGCTCTCTCTTTGTTCAATTTTTTATATTAACTTGAACTTCTATGCAATATTGATGTTTTAGCTATAATCTCAATGATGATTATGCTTTTCATTATTAGATGTGATAGATGTATTGCTTTGTTTACATGTGCATTTACATCTAGCTTGCACTTGATCATCATCCTCTAGACCAAATGACTGATTTGGGGAGTAATCAACATTCATGACCTGATTTTAGCATAACATCAGAGCATCAAGGTTAAAATGATCTAACATAATGAAGATTGGTAATAATTTTTATCAGGGAACGCTGAAAATCATGTACATTCAGGGGAGAGCTCTGTTGTCCTAAATGATCCAAACGACAATGCGGCAGAATATGTTTTCATGTTTTATTCGTAATTTATTCTTGTTAGCGGCCCATAACATTATTAAATGTATCCAATATAATATAGAATTATATTAAAGAAAATAGTTATAGGGAGGAGAAGAAGTAACATACAGAAGTAAGAACTGTCGACTCAAGTTACCACATCCAAGTTACGAATTTACAACTGCCACTAGCACCCGAGACATACCAATTAATATTGTGACAAAATAAATATATACTAGAATCGTGAAGAAAAAAAAAATCAAATCAACAATTACTAGAAGATATATGTCAAGATTTAAGTGGTTGAGTTTAAAACCCCCACTTACACGACCAAAGACCCAGATACGCATGGGATACAGTTGACTATATATATATGTGATCATGACTTCTCTTTAAATTTTTTCATTACTTATTAAAAAAAAAAAATCCTTTCACGTACGGCAAACAGTTGCGTACTATTCGTTTCATGGCATGCTATAGTCAACAATGGGCGGCAATCACTTGCAAGGAAATTCAGTACATGGACGGCTAAATACAAGGAAAAATCCTCTAAGATTATGATATACGTATGGCATGAATGCATTTGCGTGAATTTGGTTTTGTTTTTGGTGTACAAGTCAAAATTAGTTGGTCACGCTATTGTATGCTAAGGTGCATGATAAGAATTCAAAATATATTAACATTAATTAACAAGCTAGGAACTCGAGTAAACCATATACATATTTTGGCCAATTCCAGCAATTAAGAGGAGAGGGCCAACCCAGAAGCCAACACACAGTACTCTATGTAACTCCCACGCGGCGCGCAAAGCCTAAAAGACAGTCACGGTGCAGGGAACTTTGCCTTCCGATTCCCTCATCAAACATGAAACAGACTAGTCTCGAGATTATTTACATGACTAGTCACTTTGTTGGAGTTAGTTCCACATATGTTGTGAAAAAGGTTAATGGTCAGTTTATAAATGTGAAGAAAAGTATCATTTCTTGAATTAGTTTTTAGAGCTAGAAGGCTCAAGACTATCCAATACTGGTATCAGAGCTTAAGTTTACTAATAAATCTTAGACCCAATAATCCACGAGAGAGAACAGGTTGCCTCCTCCCAATCCAGGGCCTAATGTGTGAGGGGAAGATTATTGGGGTTAGTCTCACATCAGTTGTAAAAAAAATTGGTAGTCAATTTATAAGTGTGAGGGAAAACCTCAACTCTTGAACTAACTTTTGGGATTAGGTGGCCTCATTTCTTAAGTTAGTTTTTAGGGTTGAGAATGCCCAATTAGATCACCTAACACTAGTCCAGTTGTTGTTACATTGCACACCAATGATGAACAAAATCTTCTACAAAGATTCAAACAACGCTACCTACTTAGGCGGACAATATTCCCCAATCCCCACGAAGAAGTTCGCTTGTCATACATCACATACCAAAAGTCTAATTGATCGGCTCAAATAAATAGACCTGCAAACATTTTGTTCCTATGCTGACTAAATGGGAAGCTAAGCTATCCTTCCCGGAGCATTTTCTTTCTTCTATCCTAGTCCAATGCTCTTCTTCATCTAATTTCAACCTTGGCACTTTCTTTTCCTTCTTTTCGAGATCAAGAAGACCAAAACTGTTGATTATATGCTAAAGGATTATGTGTAGAGAAGAAGATTAATCAGTTGAAATAACATTTTGTTCGACTTACGACTGGTGAGATTAATAATAGCTTGTAGAAGGTATAAGTGGGGCTACTCATGCAATCAATAACACCAAAAGCATTTGTGGCAATTCATGAATTCACCAAAAACAATAAGCAATTTCATGCGTTGGAATAGTGAAACCATATTGCAGACGTTTAGCATGAGCAAGTTTAAGGAATTGATGGGTATGCGTAGAGAAGAGACGCTGAATACCAGGCGCCACCCTTCGTTCCTGAACCACAGACAAACAATCAGACTCAAAAATAATATGTCATCTTCTACCAACCGAACTGCCTCCCAAAGCGTGGCCAAACCAAAGGGTTTTGTGACACAAACTTTCAGAGTTGCCAAGACCGAATGAGAAGATCTCATGTTGCGTGTAGAGAAGAAGATTAATCAGCATTTTGTTCGACTTAACTGCAGAAGGTATAAGACTCATGCAATCCATATAATTCAGATCATGTGCGGACTGTTCATGACTTAATTGTTAGATACCGTAAAAACACAATTACAAACAGTCACAGCGGAAAACATGCGTTGGAATAGCAGAAAGCAAAATGAAACCATAAACAGTTGCAGACGTAGCCCACTTAGCCAAACGATGAGCAAGTTTATTCTGCCTTCGAGGAATCCAACAGAGGGAATGATGGGTATGCGTAGAGAAGAGACGCTGAATACCAGGCAACCAATCCTCCATCTGCCACCCTGCAACAGGAAACTCGTGCAGAACATCCTGAACCACAGACAAACAATCAGACTCAAAAATAATATGGGGCCACGGCTCATCTTCTACCAACCGAACTGCCACCCAAAGCGTGGCCATCTCGCCAACCAAAGGGTTTTGTGAAGTAAGACGCTCCGTGTACAAACTACAGAGGGAGCCTTCAGAGTCGCAAACCACGACTGCCAAGACCGAATGAGAAGATCTCACGGCAACATCCACGTTGCATTTCCAAGACCCCACAAGAAAGGGTTGCCAAAACCCCACAAGCCAACAACATCCAAGCATGAAGCTCTAAATTCTGGTCAATCCAGCCAAGTAGCCTTGTTATGAATCACATCATGTAATACAAAGATCAAGCAAACCAAGGTCAAAGTAGTTGTTAGAATCAAATCAATTACATAGATGACACATCAAGAGACTCAAGCACCAAGGCAGCAGCAAGAGTAAAATTACGACAATCAACCTTTGGGATACCAAAAGTCCTTGAAGCATAAAGAAGACCCAAGATAAATTCAGCAATGTTGCTATCAACAAACCTCTCAATCAGTAAAGGCCAAAAGGAACCACGCCAGACCACTCTAGCCACTTGACAACGCAAGAACAAGTGTTCAGCAGATTCTGCTTCCAAACCACAAAGGGAACACAAACACTGCTGATCAGAATCAGAAGTAACAATGCGGGCCACGGCCCCTCTCATAGGCAACACATTCTGAGCACATTTCCATAAATGCAACTTAAGCCTATCCTGAATGCAGAGCTTCCACAACCAAGACCAATCCTTGGGCTGAAATGGGTGCCGACTGTTAACTGGCCACTGCTTAATACCACGATATGCACCTGCCATCGAAAACATCCCTTTGGGATCATCTGCCCAAATCCATTGATCCTCCCTAGAAGGACACAATTTTGGAGAAGAACAAATAGCTACAACCAAAGGGGCATCAAAAATAGATTCAATCAAGTGACCATCCCAATCATTAGCCTCAAAATCGAACAACTCATCAACAAAAGTAATCGCAGGCAAAGGTAGAGCAACATCAGCCACTTGGGGGCGAAAGTTAGGATGCCGAGGCAACCATGGATCCTCCCAAATCTGAATGCTACTCCCATTTCGAGGCAAACAACAAATATGTCTTGCTATCAAATGACGAATGGACCAAAGCCCATGCCATATCCATGACATATTGGTCTTAGGCCCCACCGAGTGTAATTGCATTCCATCCAAATACTTGGACCTCACAACTTGAACCCATTTCACCTGAGGTTGATGATACAAATACTAGCCAAGCTTGGCAATTAATGCACGATTAACATCATACATGAGTCGCAAACCCAATCCACCACCATCCTTAGGTTGACAAATCAACGCCCAAGACTTGGGAGTAAAATGCCTTGATTGCTCATCACCAAAGCCCCACCAAAAATTTTTAAAAAGCCGATCCAAATCCTCACACCACCCTTTGGGTAAAAGAAATGTAAACATAGGATAAAGAGGCATAGAGGCAGCCACAATTTTTAGAAGAATAGTGCGCCCTGCTTGTGATAAAACCTTGGCCTTCCACCCTAACAACTTACTCAGAAATTTTTTCCCGAATGTGACCAAAAGCTACCTTCCTTGAACAGGGTAAAAAAAGCGGAAGACCCAAATATTTATAACCTGGCCCCATCTCTTGCAACTGCAGAATCCTCAATATTGAAGCTTTCACCTCCACATGAGTATTGGAACTAAAAGCAATAGAAGATTTCTGCCTATTAATAGCTTGTCCAGACCAAGCACAATACTGCCCCATAATACTCTCAATCTCTTGTGCTTCCCTACCATTAGCATGACAAAACAAGATAATATCGTCTGCGAATATCAAATGAGAAATTGGTTCAGCACTACGAGTTACAGAAATACCATGCAGAGTGCCCCAACGTTCAGCCCGAAACATGAGTCATGAAATGACTTCCGAACACAAAATAAACAGATATGGTGAAAGCGGATCGCCTTGCCTCAACCCACGACTAGGTGTAAAATGTCCAAATGGACTACCATTCAAAAGAAGAGAGTAAGACACAGTAGTGAGACACTGAGAAATCCACTGGACCCACACCTCCGGAAACCCAAAACAACGCAACACTTTAAAGACAAAACCTCATTCCAACCTATCATAGGCCTTTTGCATATCCAATTTCACTATCATTAACCCCTTGCGCCCAGCCTTCTGCTGCATGGTGTGAAAAACCTCGTGTGCAAGAATCGAATTATCATGAATAGACCGACCAGAAATAAATGCCGCTTGCAGAAAAGAGACAAGATCACCCATCAAAGGTCGAAGGCAATTAACCAAAATTTTTGCAATGACCTTATAAGCAACATTAGAGAGACTAATCGGACGATAATCATGCACACCAACAGGATTTTCATTCTTAGGCAACAAAATAATAAATGAGTGATTCAGCTCCTTAAAAAGACTACCTGAATTGAAGAAGTGCCGTACCACCAATCTGAAACACAGCAGTCTTAATTTCCACCTCGCCAGGAATGGTCACAAGCTGTGACATATCAGCATCATTAGGAGTGATCAATTCCTCCAGTAAAATAGAGACCTCTGGATTATCAGACTTGAACACCTGTTGAAAATGCTGGACAAAGTAATTGCCAATATCGGCTCTCCTCTGAATCCACTACCCAGAACTAGTTTTCAGTGCATCCAAAGAGTTACACCAACGCCTAATCACAGTTGACAAGTGAAAAAACCTTGTATTGAGGTCACGAGTAGTCAACCAAGTTGTTCGTGATTTTTGGGGCCATAGATCCTCTTCCATTCTTTGAACCACTAAAATCTCCTGCCGTATCAATGCCTCCTGATCAAATGCATGAATCTCCCTATCAGAACTTTGGATATCAAGCAACTCAATTTCCAGCTGCTTCAAACGAACTTGAATAAGACCAAAAGTATCGAGGTTCCAACGACGCAACCGTTTACGAGTAATCCAGACTTTTTGCAAAAGCATAAAAGCAGGCGACCCTGCAACCGGACAAGACCAAGCCTCCCAAATCACATCCATGCTTCGCACATCCCTTACCCAGAAAGCTTCAAAACGAAATGGCTTGGGCCTCGTTGGCTCAACACCACACATGTCTAGAATCAACGCAGAGTGATCAGACGATGCGCGAGGAAGATTAGTGATGACAACACGGGGCCAAAGCACACGCCACTCCAAATTAGCAATGCCACGGTCTAATTTTTCACGAATCAGAGCACGGCCAAATCGACGATTAGACCACATAAACGGTCCACCAGCAGAACGCAAATCAACCATTCCATGAACCATCTCCAGTTGATAAAAACCATTACTAGAGGAAGAGGCGACAGAACGTCCACCATCTTTCTCCGAAGGATGACGAACTAAATTGAAATCACCAAGAACCAACCAAGGACCCGCCCACTGTGCACCAATTCCATAAGTGTTTTCCAAAACTCATCCTTCTCATGCCAAGCCGTTGGCCCATAAACAAAGGTACACACCCACGATTGATAAGGGGGATCCAAAGTAACCAAAATACTAATAAGATTCTTAGAAAGTAACTGAACTTCAAAACATAACCCATCACGCCAAGCAAGTGCAATTCCGCCACTAAGCCCCTGAGCAGGATCATGTAGATAATGATGAAAACCTATCCGCCTGATTTCTACCTGAAGGTCCCCGATTTTTGTTTCCACAAGGCACAGACATTCGGGAACATACTGTCTGACCAAGGCCCGAGTAGCTCGGATTGCCGGTCCTCGGGCAAAATCCCGGCAATTCCAAAAGATTGTCCTCATGGCTCTTGGGGGGGGGGGCGCATTTTGGCGCGCCACCTTGACCATTAAATCCAACAACAACCCCTCCAAACACTCATCACCCATATCCATCCTTAAATCCCCAGCAAAGAAAGGAGGAGGTAAAACACGACCACGCACCAAACCCCGTCGACCATGACCATAACGAGCTCTAGACTTCCTCCACAAAGCTAAAGGTACAGCATCTTCACGATGAACATCAGATTGAGAAGGCGAAGTATCAATCAGCAAGTGGCATCGTTTTAAAAGAGGACTAGCATTGACACCCCCAAGAACATCACCCTCCTCCAACTTACGCTTAGAAACCAAACCTGCCCACACAGTAGGTGGTACAGTAGACCCCACCATAGGCCTGTCTACATTCAATAAGGCCACTTGAAGATCTGGAGACCCAGAACCCACCACCGTACATTCTAAAGCCTAATGAACATCAGAAGGTCCAGGATCCATCTCTGCACATTCTAAAGCCAACTGAAGAACAGAAGGCCTAAGATCCACTGCCACACATTCTGAGACGAGCTCCACATTCTCCGTCACAATTTCCTCAATTCGAATAGACGAGTTACAGGCCAAGACCACTGAACCAAATCCACAAGAAATAAGCCCACCCTCCTGAAGGCCCACCAACGGAGTAGGTTCAGCACGAGCATTGGAAGTCAAATTCTGCGAGGACAATTCGGAAGCAGGAGGACAGCGCCCTAACACTGGTACCGAACCAATAACTGGGCCCACACCAGCAGAAGGCACTAGCTTGGATTGAAGGGAGCCCATAGACCCAACGGCATGCTGAGTCAGAACCGTCTCGGATACAGTATCAAGCAAGCCGGGACTCACTTCTCTATCAGGTAGCACAGGACGAACCACCACCGAATCTGGAGTTGCAACCACCACATTACCACCACTGACTGCCACAACAACAAGAGTAGATCCCAACACCTCAGAAGAAGGTAAACCAGCTCCTGATGCAGGACCTGAACTAGAACCAGGGGAGAAGTGTGGTTCAGCAGAAGGTTTCTTCCAAGAACCCCTCTCAGCCGAATCACCTTCACCATTAAAGAACCTCCTATATGAAATGAAAGGAGCCTTCATTTGGGGATGAAACACATCAAGAGGATGGCGAGCCACCGATGGCATAATACAACCACCCTTCGAATGGCCTAGACGTCCACAATTATAACAAAACTCCGAAACACACTCATATTTGAATTCAATCCACAATTTTTCACGTTGAGGCCGAGAGAAGAAAAAACCAGGAACAAGAGGCATTGAAGTGTCAAAGAGTACCTTAACACGAACATGTTGACCCACCCAAACCCGTTTTTGAGTACGAAAATCCACTTCAATAACCTCCCCCACTTTAGCTCCAGCCGCCTCCGCCAGTTGCCGAGTAATACAACCCATGGGCAGACCATGGATTTGAATCCATAAGGGCGCAAAACCCATCTTGAGCTCCTTTACCGTGGGTTCGGTTATGGTGCTGATGTTTAAGGTGCTGATGGATGGACGGCTGGGATTAAGTTTTCAAGATCCAAGGGCTGCGAATAAGGCCACGTCAATTAATGAGTTTTGACCCGCGGGTTGACCCGTTTTCCACATGACCCGTTTTCCTCATAACCCATATTAGACGACCCGGTTTGCTGAAAATTCAAAACTCTCTCCGACGTTTTGTTTTGCCATATCTCCACCACCATTCCGTTTGCCACAGCTCCAGCCCTGTCCGTCGCCGCCCAGCTCCGTCACCGTCGCCGCCCATCTCCGTCGCGCCGCTCATCTCTACCGCTCAACGTCTGGCTGTACTTCAAAAGATTTCAAGATCCCCAAAAGGTTTGAAATTTTGTGTGAATCTTAGGCTTGAGAAGCATCTCTGCTTGTGTGAAATTTTGTGTGAATCTTGGCTCAACGTCTGGCTATAAGTCAAAAGATTTCATCTCTGCTGCTGATAATAAATTTTGATCTATTCGATGTCTACTTGTTGCGGTATTTTGTGTGAATCTTAGGCTTGAGAAGCATCTCTGCTTGTGTGAAATTTTGTGTGAATCTTGGCTCAACGTCTGGCTATAAGAAAAGATTTCATCTCTGCTGCTGATAACAAATTTTGATCTATTCGATGTCTACTTGTTGCGGTCTTTTCTGTGAATCTTAGGCTTGAGAACCATAGGCATTTTAGGCACTGATGAACATTAAACTGCAGATGCCCCATTTGCATTAAACGGTGAAGGATTTTATCTGCATCTTTAAAAATTCTTGGCCGAAAAAGAAATGCACGGGATGGTGTAGTTTTGGACTGATACTTCCGTAAGAATTTTGCTCTCTGATTTTGTGTGAAAGAAGGTACCATATTCTCTTTGGCTTTTAAACTGTTGTGCAATGTGTTTGTATATATATAATTATTATGTTTAGGTAAAATTCAAATGATCACTTGCCACATATTTTGGGTTCATAAATATTTGTGTGTGTGTACGGTGCTTTTTCAAAAAGACAATATAATATGAAAAAACTTAGATTACCCCCGAAAGAGGATAAATATCCTCACATTAAGATAGGGAATTTTTATTTTATTTTTATATAGCTGTGCATTTTGAACTACCATTTGATTAGATTACCGTGGGTGTAATAATTATTTCTCATACCGGGCTGCATGTGGCTTCAAAACTGCAAGTAGATAATCTTTAATTGGGATATTACAAAAGCCTATAATATATGTTCTTGTGGCATGAGATCAGTAAAAAGATCAAATCAGTGAACACATCAGTAGCTGCATCTTTCTTGTCACTTGAGTCTCTTTGAACTCGGTTCTCTTTTAGTTGGTTCATATATCATTTAATTTTCAAGGTGTACTTCTTAATCTATATTTCCTTTGGAGCAGCAATCATCTGTTTTGACTCCTTGTGCCGAATAGAGTTGCTGAATTCCATACCAAATTGGAACTTCTTTCACCCATTGCTTTGGAGAATCCTTGCATTCAAGCATGCAGTGGAGTTGGAGCAATCCTTCATGGAAGGTGCTTACAACCGTGTGTTGAGTTGGAGCAATCCTTCTAGGATAGATTGAATCACAGATGAGAGATAAATAAAGAAATGAAAGATTTAATGGTTTTGGGAAAAGAGACAAGTACTTAAACTAATAAAAATTGGAAAAACCCAAGTACCCAACTCCCTTTACTGCCATAATTTTCAAATATGCCAATACAGCAATTGGTGATTTTCTTTTGGATCCAAAGAAGGTTCCCTCTCTCTCTCTCTCTCTCTCTCTCTCTCTCTCTCTCTCTCTAGTTATTTATTTAGGGGTATAATTTGTTTGGTTGCTGAGGAAGTGTATTAGAAGGGAAAACAATACGAGGATTTAGGTTGTAATGGCAGTAGCAGAGTAATGGTTCTCAACTGAGACCTTTTTACAAGAAAGATAAATAAAAAATCGAAGATTAAATTAGTTAATATTGTCAAAGAGGTGAACGCTTTCTTTTCTTTTTTTCCCCTTGAGATCTGATTAGTAATTGTCTTTAGGTGGATGGGATAGAGGTGCTGAAACACTTTTAAGAATGCATACCTTTTCAGTCTATTTCTTAGTCATTAGTTGATTCATATAATTTTTTTTTTAAGAATGCATACATTTTCAGTCTTTTTTCTTAGTCATTAGTTGTTTCATATATTTTTTTTAAGAATGCATACATTTTCAGTAGTTGCCAATGTAGAATGGAGAACTGCTGCAGGAATGCCAATTGATTATTATATGGTGTGGTAGGTAAGGGCGAACTTTTCTCTATTTTCTCTCACAGACAAACCTGTAGAATCCATTTTAATCTTATTCAAATATGGATTAGTATCATATCACATGGCCACCGCCACTTCTCTGTGACACCTCAAAAGGATTAATAGGATTAATTACACTTGGGAGTTTTTCCTACTTATTTGTCTCATAGAAAACAATTTCATGAAAACTTGCCAACATGTAAGGGTAGTGTAATCTCTTCTGTTGAAACCTTGGGGATTTATTTCCACATCTTCTTTAGTTAATTGAAGTCTAATTTGATGCTTGGGAAATCTCAATCAACGACTAAGACCTTATGAGTACTATGCCCTTAAAGTGATCTGTTGGTGCCAATTTAGCTTGGGACAGTGACAATGGAATTATTCAAGAAATGGTTTAATGAAGTTACTCTCCTTTACTTACCCAAAAGGAAAAAGTTACTCTCCTTTATGGTCAAACTGCTTCCCCTTTATTTTATAATTTAATCATGTCTTTTTTTTTACACTCAATTTTTGTAGTTTGTTCTCTTACTGAATGCAGCCCTCGCATTGGTGAATTTAGTGGAGAAAATTTAAGACTAGTATCTCGTGGTGACAATTACTGTGAGTACCTACTTAAAATTTGGCTTCAGCAAGGAACAAAAAGAGATGGTAATTTTACATATCTCCATGACATGTATCAGGAAGCAATGAAGGGTGTTAGACACCTGGTACGTGATAATTTTCTGGAGCTTCACCTGGCTGACATGATAATTTTCTTGGTTTCAATGAAAGGTGCCTTTAGTCCAAAAACGGATCACCTAGTACGTGATAATTTTCTATCTGAGCTTCACCTAGCTGACATTTACCTGTCTTTCTTAGGCTCACTTTCCATATTCAGTGAAGTTCAATAAGTAAAAGAATGTCTCAAGAATTGGAAATTGCTGATGTTGCTTCATACCGGTGGTACTTTTTTTCTTGGGAAAAATACACATTGTAGTGAGTCGCCTCATAAACTAATTAAATCATTTCCTGCCATTTTGATAGAAAGCATATCCGAGTACTTTTCCTATTCCTTCTGCTTGATCAAGAAAATAATTGATAATATGAATCTTGTAGGAGACTACAATGAACTCTTAGTTAATATGGTTCCGTGTTTCAAGTTGTTCCCAGAGCAAACTACTTGATCCTCGAACCCTTCTCTAAATTTTGCCACTCTAGTATTAGCAATAGCATGCTGAAATCCATTTCCAGAGATGTTGAATGCTTCAAATCGATCAGCTTTGTAGTCTCCTACAAGATTCATATTATCAATTATTTTCTTGATCAAGCAGAAGGAATAGGAAAAGTACTCGGATATGCTTTCTATCAAAATGGCAGGAAATGATTTAATTAGTTTATGAGGCGACTCACTACAATGTGTATTTTTCCCAAGAAAAAAAGTACCACCGGTATGAAGCAACATCAGCAATTTCCAATTCTGAGACATTCTTTTACTTATTGAACTTCACTGAATATGGAAAGTGAGCCTAAGAAAGACAGGTAAATGTCAGCTAGGTGAAGCTCAGATAGAAAATTATCACGTACTAGGTGATCTTTTTGGACTAAAGGCACCTTTCATTCCAAGAAAATTATCATGTCAGCCAGGTGAAGCTCCAGAAAATTGTACCAGGTACACCCTGTCATACATGGGAGATATGTAAAATTACCATCTCTTTTTGTTCCTTGCTGAAGCCAAATTTTAAGTAGGTACTCACAGTAATTGTCACCACGAGATACTAGTCTTAAATTTTCTCCACTAAATTCACCAATGCGAGGGCTGCATTCAGTAAGAGCAAACTACAAAAATTGAGTGTAAAAAAAAAGACATGATTAAATTATAAAATAAAGGGGAAGCAGTTTGACCATAAAGGAGAGTAGCTTTTTCCTTTTGGGTAAGTAAAGGAGAGTAACTTCATTAAACCATTTCTTGAATAATTCCATTGTCACTGTCCCAAGCTAAATTGGCACCAACAGATCACTTTAAGGGCATAGTACTCATAAGGTCTTAGTCGTTGATTGAGATTTCCCAAGCATCAAATTAGACTTCAATTAACTAAAGAAGATGTGGAAATAAATCCCCAAGGTTTCAACAGAAGAGATTACACTACCCTTACATGTTGGCAAGTTTTCATGAAATTGTTTTCTATGAGACAAATAAGTAGGAAAAACTCCCAAGTGTAATTAATCCTATTAATCCTTTTGAGGTGTCACAGAGAAGTGGCGGTGGCCATGTGATATGATACTAATCCATATTTGAATAAGATTAAAATGGATTCTACAGGTTTGTCTGTGAGAGAAATAGAGAAAAGTTCGCCCTTACCTACCACACCATATAATAATCAATTGGCATTCCTGCAGCAGTTCTCCATTCTACATTGGCAACTACTGAAAAGGTATGCATTCTTAAAAAAAATATATGAAACAACTAATGACTAAGAAAAAAGACTGAAAATGTATGCATTCTTAAAAAAAAAATTATATGAATCAACTAATGACTAAGAGAATAGACTGAAAAGGTATGCATTCTTAAAAGTGTTTCAGCACCTCTATCCCATCCACCTAAAGACAATTACTAATCAGATCTCAAGGGGAAAAAAAGAAAAGAAAGTGTTCACCTCTTTGACAATATTAACTAATTTAATCTTCGATTTTTATTTATCTTTCTTGTAAAAAGGTCTCAGTTGAGAACCATTACTCTGCTACTGCCATTACAACCTAAATCCTCGTATTGTTTTCCCTTCTAATACACTCCTCAGCAACCAAACAAATTATACCCTAAATAAATCAAGAACAAGAGTTGATAGAGAGAGAGAGAGAGAGAGAGAGAGAGAGAGACCTTCTTTGGATCCAAAAGAAAATCACCAATTGCTGTATTGGCATATTTGAAAATTATGGCAGTAAAGGGAGTTGGGTACTTGGGTTTTTCCAATTTTTATTAGTTTAAGTACTTGTCTCTTTTCCCAAAACCATTAAATCTTTCATTTCTTTATTTATCTCTCATCTGTGATTCAATCTATCCTAGAAGGATTGCTCCAACTCAACACACGGTTGTAAGCACCTTCCATGAAGGATTGCTCCAACTCCACTGCATGCTTGAATGCAAGGATTCTCCAAAGCAATGGGTGAAAGAAGTTCCAATTTGGTATGGAATTCAGCAACTCTATTCGGCACAAGGAGTCAAAACAATGATTGCTGCTCCAAAGGAAATATAGATTAAGAAGTACACCTTGAAAATTAAATGATACATGAACCAACTAAAAGAGAACCGAGTTCAAAGAGACTCAAGTGACAAGAAAGATGCAGCTACTGATGTGTTCACTGATTTGATCTTTTTACTGATCTCATGCCACAAGAACATATATTATAGGCTTTTGTAATATCCCAATTAAAGATTATCTACTTGCAGTTTTGAAGTCACATGCAGCCCGGTATGAGAAATAGTTATTACACCCACGGTAATCTAATCAAATGGTAGTTCAAAATGCACAGCTATATAAAAATAAAATAAAAATTCCCTATCTTAATGTGAGGATATTTATCCTCTTTCGGGGGTAATGCAGGTTTTTTCATATGATATTGTCTTTTTGAAAAAGCATCGTACACACACACAAAATATTTATGAACCCAAAATATGTGGCAAGTGATCATTTGAATTTTACCTAAACATAATAATTGTATATATACAAACACATTGCACAACAGTTTAAAAGCCAAAGAGAATATGGTACCTTCTTTCACACAAAATCAGAGAGCAAAATTCTTACCGAAGTATCAGTCCAAAACTACACCATCCCGTGCATTTCTTTTTCGGCCAAGAGATGCAGATAAAATCCTTCATCGTTTAATGCAAATGGGGCATCTGCAGTTTAATGTTCATCAGTGCCTAAAATGCCTATGGTTCTCAAGCCTAAGATTCACAGAAAAGACCGCAACAAGTAGACATCGAATAGATCAAAATTTGTTATCAGCAGCAGAGATGAAATCTTTTGACTTATAGCCAGACGTTGAGCCAAGATTCACACAAAATTTCACACAAGCAGAGATGCTTCTCAAGCCTAAGATTCACACAAAATACCGCAACAAGTAGACATCGAATAGATCAAAATTTGTTATCAGCAGCAGAGATGAAATCTTTTGACTTATAGCCAGACGTTGAGCCAAGATTCACACAAAATTTCACACAAGCAGAGATGCTTCTCAAGCCTAAGATTCACACAAAATTTCAAACCTTTTGGGGATCTTGAAATCTTTTGAAGTACAGCCAGACGTTGAGCGGTAGAGATGAGCGGCGCGACGGAGATGGGCGGCGACGGTGACGGAGCTGGGCGGCGACGGACAGGCTGGAGCTGTGGCAAACGAATGGTGGTGGAGATATGGCAAAACAGGAACGTCGGAGAGAGTTTTGAATTTTCAGCAAACCGGGTCGTCTAATATGGGTTATGTGGAAAACGGGTCAACCCGCGGGTCAAAACTCATTAATTGACGTGGCCTTATTCGCAGCCCTTGGATCTTGAAAACTTAATCCCAGCCGTCCATCAGCACCTTAAACATCAGCACCATAACCGAACCCACGGTAAAGGAGCTCAAGATGGGTTTTGCGCCCTTATGGATTCAAATCCATGGTCTGCCCATGGGTTGTATTACTCGGCAACTGGCGGAGGCGGCTGGAGCTAAAGTGGGGGAGGTTATTGAAGTGGATTTTCGTACTCAAAAACGGGTTTGGGTGGGTCAACATGTTCGTGTTAAGGTACTCTTTGACACTTCAATGCCTCTTGTTCCTGGTTTTTTCTTCTCTCGGCCTCAACGTGAAAAATTGTGGATTGAATTCAAATATGAGTGTGTTTCGGAGTTTTGTTATAATTGTGGACGTCTAGGCCATTCGAAGGGTGGTTGTATTATGCCATCGGTGGCTCGCCATCCTCTTGATGTGTTTCATCCCCAAATGAAGGCTCCTTTCATTTCATATAGGAGGTTCTTTAATGGTGAAGGTGATTCGGCTGAGAGGGGTTCTTGGAAGAAACCTTCTGCTGAACCACACTTCTCCCCTGGTTCTAGTTCAGGTCCTGCATCAGGAGCTGGTTTACCTTCTTCTGAGGTGTTGGGATCTACTCTTGTTGTTGTGGCAGTCAGTGGTGGTAATGTGGTGGTTGCAACTCCAGATTCGGTGGTGGTTCGTCCTGTGCTACCTGATAGAGAAGTGAGTCCCGGCTTGCTTGATACTGTATCCGAGACGGTTCTGACTCAGCATGCCGTTGGGTCTATGGGCTCCCTTCAATCCAAGCTAGTGCCTTCTGCTGGTGTGGGCCCAGTTATTGGTTCGGTACCAGTGTTAGGGCGCTGTCCTCCTGCTTCCGAATTGTCCTCGCAGAATTTGACTTCCAATGCTCGTGCTGAACCTACTCCGTTGGTGGGCCTTCAGGAGGGTGGGCTTATTTCTTGTGGATTTGGTTCAGTGGTCTTGGCCTGTAACTCGTCTATTCGAATTGAGGAAATTGTGACGGAGAATGTGGAGCTCGTCTCAGAATGTGTGGCAGTGGATCTTAGGCCTTCTGTTCTTCAGTTGGCTTTAGAATGTGCAGAGATGGATCCTGGACCTTCTGATGTTCATTAGGCTTTAGAATGTACGGTGGTGGGTTCTGGGTCTCCAGATCTTCAAGTGGCCTTATTGAATGTAGACAGGCCTATGGTGGGGTCTACTGTACCACCTACTGTGTGGGCAGGTTTGGTTTCTAAGCGTAAGTTGGAGGAGGGTGATGTTCTTGGGGGTGTCAATGCTAGTCCTCTTTTAAAACGATGCCACTTGCTGATTGATACTTCGCCTTCTCAATCTGATGTTCATCGTGAAGATGCTGTACCTTTAGCTTTGTGGAGGAAGTCTAGAGCTCGTTATGGTCATGGTCGACGGGGTTTGGTGCGTGGTCGTGTTTTACCTCCTCCTTTCTTTGCTGGGGATTTAAGGATGGATATGGGTGATGAGTGTTTGGAGGGGTTGTTGTTGGATTTAATGGTCAAGGTGGCGCGCCAAAATGCGCCCCCCCCCCCAAGAGCCATGAGGACAATCTTTTGGAATTGCCGGGATTTTGCCCGAGGACCGGCAATCCGAGCTACTCGGGCCTTGGTCAGACAGTATGTTCCCGAATGTCTGTGCCTTGTGGAAACAAAAATCGGGGACCTTCAGGTAGAAATCAGGCGGATAGGTTTTCATCATTATCTACATGATCCTGCTCAGGGGCTTAGTGGCGGAATTGCACTTGCTTGGCGTGATGGGTTATGTTTTGAAGTTCAGTTACTTTCTAAGAATCTTATTAGTATTTTGGTTACTTTGGATCCCCCTTATCAATCGTGGGTGTGTACCTTTGTTTATGGGCCAACGGCTTGGCATGAGAAGGATGAGTTTTGGAAAACACTTATGCGAATTGGTGCACAGTGGGCGGGTCCTTGGTTGGTTCTTGGTGATTTCAATTTAGTTCGTCATCCTTCGGAGAAAGATGGTGGACGTTCTGTCGCCTCTTCCTCTAGTAATGGTTTTTATCAACTGGAGATGGTTCATGGAATGGTTGATTTGCGTTCTGCTGGTGGACCGTTTATGTGGTCTAATCGTCGATTTGGCCGTGCTCTGATTCGTGAAAAATTAGACCGTGGCATTGCTAATTTGGAGTGGCGTGTGCTTTGGCCCCGTGTTGTCATCACTAATCTTCCTCGCGCATCGTCTGATCACTCTGCGTTGATTCTAGACATGTGTGGTGTTGAGCCAACGAGGCCCAAGCCATTTCGTTTTGAAGCTTTCTGGGTAAGGGATGTGCGAAGCATGGATGTGATTTGGGAGGCTTGGTCTTGTCCGGTTGCAGGGTCGCCTGCTTTTATGCTTTTGCAAAAAGTCTGGATTACTCGTCAACGGTTGCGTCGTTGGAACCTCGATACTTTTGGTCTTATTCAAGTTCGTTTGAAGCAGCTGGAAATTGAGTTGCTTGATATCCAAAGTTCTGATAGGGAGATTCATGCATTTGATCAGGAGGCATTGATACGGCAGGAGATTTTAGTGGTTCAAAGAATGGAAGAGGATCTATGGCCCCAAAAATCACGAACAACTTGGTTGACTACTCGTGACCTCAATACAAGGTTTTTTCACTTGTCAACTGTGATTAGGCGTTGGTGTAACTCTTTGGATGCACTGAAAACTAGTTCTGGGTAGTGGATTCAGAGGAGAGCCGATATTGGCAATTACTTTGTCCAGCATTTTCAACAGGTGTTCAAGTCTGATAATCCAGAGGTCTCTATTTTACTGGAGGAATTGATCACTCCTAATGATGCTGATATGTCACAGCTTGTGACCATTCCTGGCGAGGTGGAAATTAAGACTGCTGTGTTTCAGATTGGTGGTACGGCACTTCTTCAATTCAGGTAGTCTTTTTAAGGAGCTGAATCACTCATTTATTATTTTGTTGCCTAAGAATGAAAATCCTGTTGGTGTGCATGATTATCGTCCGATTAGTCTCTCTAATGTTGCTTATAAGGTCATTGCAAAAATTTTGGTTAATTGCCTTCGACCTTTGATGGGTGATCTTGTCTCTTTTCTGCAAGCGGCATTTATTTCTGGTCGGTCTATTCATGATAATTCGATTCTTGCACACGAGGTTTTTCACACCATGCAGCAGAAGGCTGGGCGCAAGGGGTTAATGATAGTGAAATTGGATATGCAAAAGGCCTATGATAGGTTGGAATGAGGTTTTGTCTTTAAAGTGTTGCGTTGTTTTGGGTTTCCGGAGGTGTGGGTCCAGTGGATTTCTCAGTGTCTCACTACTGTGTCTTACTCTCTTCTTTTGAATGGTAGTCCATTTGGACATTTTACACCTAGTCGTGGGTTGAGGCAAGGCGATCCGCTTTCACCATATCTGTTTATTTTGTGTTCGGAAGTCATTTCATGACTCATGTTTCGGGCTGAACGTTGGGGCACTCTGCATGGTATTTCTGTAACTCGTAGTGCTGAACCAATTTCTCATTTGATATTCGCAGACGATATTATCTTGTTTTGTCATGCTAATGGTAGGGAAGCACAAGAGATTGAGAGTATTATGGGGCAGTATTGTGCTTGGTCTGGACAAGCTATTAATAGGCAGAAATCTTCTATTGCTTTTAGTTCCAATACTCATGTGGAGGTGAAAGCTTCAATATTGAGGATTCTGCAGTTGCAAGAGATGGGGCCAGGTTATAAATATTTGGGTCTTCCGCTTTTTTTACCCTGTTCAAGGAAGGTAGCTTTTGGTCACATTCGGGAAAAAATTTCTGAGTAAGTTGTTAGGGTGGAAGGCCAAGGTTTTATCACAAGCAGGGCGCACTATTCTTCTAAAAATTGTGGCTGCCTCTATGCCTCTTTATCCTATGTTTACATTTCTTTTACCCAAAGGGTGGTGTGAGGATTTGGATCGGCTTTTTAAAAATTTTTGGTGGGGCTTTGGTGATGAGCAATCAAGGCATTTTACTCCCAAGTCTTGGGCGTTGATTTGTCAACCTAAGGATGGTGGTGGATTGGGTTTGCGACTCATGTATGATGTTAATCGTGCATTAATTGCCAAGCTTGGCTAGTATTTGTATCATCAACCTCAGGTGAAATGGGTTCAAGTTGTGAGGTCCAAGTATTTGGATGGAATGCAATTACACTCGGTGGGGCCTAAGACCAATATGTCATGGATATGGCATGGGCTTTGGTCCATTCGTCATTTGATAGCAAGACATATTTGTTGTTTGCCTCGAAATGGGAGTAGCATTCAGATTTGGGAGGATCCATGGTTGCCTCGGCATCCTAACTTTCGCCCCCAAGTGGCTGATGTTGCTCTACCTTTGCCTGCGATTACTTTTGTTGATGAGTTGTTCGATTTTGAGGCTAATGATTGGGATGGTCACTTGATTGAATCTATTTTTGATGCCCCTTTGGTTGTAGCTATTTGTTCTTCTCCAAAATTGTGTCCTTCTAGGGAGGATCAATGGATTTGGGCAGATGATCCCAAAGGGATGTTTTCGATGGCAGGTGCATATCGTGGTATTAAGCAGTGGCCAGTTAACAGTCGGCACCCATTTCAGCCCAAGGATTGGTCTTGGTTGTGGAAGCTCTGCATTCAGGATAGGCTTAAGTTGCATTTATGGAAATGTGCTCAGAATGTGTTGCCTATGAGAGGGGCCGTGGCCCGCATTGTTACTTCTGATTCTGATCAGCAGTGTTTGTGTTCCCTTTGTGGTTTGGAAGCAGAATCTGCTGAACACTTGTTCTTGCGTTGTCAAGTGGCTAGAGTGGTCTGGCGTGGTTCCTTTTGGCCTTTACTGATTGAGAGGTTTGTTGATAGCAACATTGCTGAATTTATCTTGGGTCTTCTTTATGCTTCAAGGACTTTTGGTATCCCAAAGGTTGATTGTCGTAATTTTACTCTTGCTGCTGCCTTGGTGCTTGAGTCTCTTTGGTATCTATGTAATGATGTGATTCATAACAAGGCTACTGTTGACCCCTTTATTGTGATTCAAACAACCAGACGTCGTTATTTAGAGCATTCATTGGCTTGGAATGTTGTTGAGGTGGCTAGTGGCTTGTTTTGGCAACCCTTTCTTGTGGGGTCTTGGAAATGCAACGTGGATGTTGCCGTGAGATCTTCTCATTCGGTCTTGGCAGTCGTGGTTTGCGACTCTGAAGGCTCCCTCTGTAGTTTGTACACGGAGCGTCTTACTTCACAAAACCCTTTGGTTGGCGAGATGGCCACGCTTTGGGTGGCAGTTCGGTTGGTAGAAGATGAGCCGTGGCCCCATATTATTTTTGAGTCTGATTGTTTGTCTGTGGTTCAGGATGTTCTGCACGAGTTTCCTGTTGCAGGGTGGCAGATGGAGGATTGGTTGCCTGGTATTCAGCGTCTCTTCTCTACGCATACCCATCATTCCCTCTGTTGGATTCCTCGAAGGCAGAATAAACTTGCTCATCGTTTGGCTAAGTGGGCTACGTCTGCAACTGTTTATGGTTTCATTTTGCTTTCTGCTATTCCAACGCATGTTTTCCGCTGTGACTGTTTGTAATTGTTATTGTTTTTACGGTATGTTAAGTCATGAACAGTCCGCACATGGGATGAATTATAGGGCAACAAATGCTTTTGGTGTTATTGATTGCATGAGTAGCCCCACTTATACCTTCTACAAGCTATTATTAATCTCACCAGTCGTAAGTCGAACAAAATGTTATTTCAACTGATTAATCTTCTTCTCTACACCCTTTCTTGTGGGGTCTTGGAAATGCAACGTGGATGTTGCCGTGAGATCTTCTCATTCGGTCTTGGCAGTCGTGGTTTGCGACTCTGAAGGCTCCCTCTGTAGTTTGTACACGGAGCGTCTTACTTCACAAAACCCTTTGGTTGGCGAGATGGCCACGCTTTGGGAGGCAGTTCGGTTGGTAGAAGATGAGCCGTGGCCCCATATTATTTTTGAGTCTGATTGTTTGTCTGTGGTTCAGGATGTTCTGCACGAGTTTCCTGTTGCAGGGTGGCAGATGGAGGATTGGTTGCCTGGTATTCAGCGTCTCTTCTCTACGCATACCCATCATTCCCTCTGTTGGATTCCTCGAAGGCAGAATAAACTTGCTCATCGTTTGGCTAAGTGGGCTACGTCTGCAACTGTTTATGGTTTCATTTTGCTTTCTGCTATTCCAACGCATGTTTTCCGCTGTGACTGTTTGTAATTGTTTATTGTTTTTACGGTATCTAAAAAAAAAAAAGGAATAACAATTAAGTCATGAACAGTCCGCACATGATCATATTGGATGAATTATAGGGCAACAAATGCTTTTGGTGTTATTGATTGCATGAGTAGCCCCACTTATACCTTCTACAAGCTATTATTTCTCACCAGTCGTAAGTCGAACAAAATGTTATTTCAACTGATTAATCTTCTTCTCTACACAAATGCAATCCGTGAGATCTTCTCAAGTATAAGGCTCAACACGTCTTACTGGTCTTCAGTTCGATCTCGAAAGGATGAAGGTTGCAAGATGGAGGAAAGCGTGCATGTTGGATTCCTCGAAATTATCGAAGTGGGCTAAACTCATAGCATACTAATTGGATATCTAGAAGAAAGAAAAGTCCGCTCCGCTTCATGAGTAGCTTAGCTTTAGTCGTAAGTCGAGTCAACTGATGCCAACAGAACCAAGGTTGAAATTAGATGAAGAAGAGCATTGGACTAGGATAGAAGAAAGAAAATGCTCCGGGAAGGATAGCTTAGCTTCCCATTTAGTCAGCATAGGAACAAAATGTTTGCAGGTCTATTTATTTGAGCCGATCAATTAGACTTTTGGTATGTGATGTATGACAAGCGAACTTCTTCGTGGGGATTGGGGAATATTGTCCGCCTAAGTAGGTAGCGTTGTTTGAATCTTTGTAGAAGATTTTGTTCATCATTGGTGTGCAATGTAACAACAACTGGACTAGTGTTAGGTGATCTAATTGGGCATTCTCAACCCTAAAAACTAACTTAAGAAATGAGGCCACCTAATCCCAAAAGTTAGTTCAAGAGTTGAGGTTTTCCCTCACACTTATAAATTGACTACCAATTTTTTTTACAACTGATGTGAGACTAACCCCAATAATCTTCCCCTCACACATTAGGCCCTGGATTGGGAGGAGGCAACCTGTTTCTCTCGTGGATTATTGGGTCTAAGATTTATTAGTAAACTTAAGCTCTGATACCAGTATTGGATAGTCTTGAGCCTTCTAGCTCTAAAAACTAATTCAAGAAATGATACTTTTCTTCACATTTATAAACTGACCATTAACCTTTTTCACAACATATGTGGAACTAACTCCAACAAAGTGACTAGTCATGTAAATAATCTCGAGACTAGTCTGTTTCATGTTTGATGAGGGAATCGGAAGGCAAAGTTCCCTGCACCGTGACTGTCTTTTAGGCTTTGCGCGCCGCGTGGGAGTTACATAGAGTACTGTGTGTTGGCTTCTGGGTTGGCCCTCTCCTCTTAATTGCTGGAATTGGCCAAAATATGTATATGGTTTACTCGAGTTCCTAGCTTGTTAATTAATGTTAATATATTTTGAATTCTTATCATGCACCTTAGCATACAATAGCGTGACCAACTAATTTTGACTTGTACACCAAAAACAAAACCAAATTCACGCAAATGCATTCATGCCATACGTATATCATAATCTTAGAGGATTTTTCCTTGTATTTAGCCGTCCATGTACTGAATTTCCTTGCAAGTGATTGCCGCCCATTGTTGACTATAGCATGCCATGAAACGAATAGTACGCAACTGTTTGCCGTACGTGAAAGGATTTTTTTTTTTTAATAAGTAATGAAAAAATTTAAAGAGAAGTCATGATCACATATATATATAGTCAACTGTATCCCATGCGTATCTGGGTCTTTGGTCGTGTAAGTGGGGGTTTTAAACTCAACCACTTAAATCTTGACATATATCTTCTAGTAATTGTTGATTTGATTTTTTTTTTCTTCACGATTCTAGTATATATTTATTTTGTCACAATATTAATTGGTATGTCTCGGGTGCTAGCTGGCAGCTTGTAAATTGTAAATTGGGATGTGGTACTGAGTCGACAGTGACCTTCATTCTGTTGTACTACAAGAACTTGAGACTTTTAACGATCAAAAAATTGGTTGAAAAAAGTATGTTTTTTTTTTGGACAAAACAAATAAATATAAAACACTAATTAGAGAATATAATTCAAATAATAAATTTTTTTTTTCTATTAGTTTAAGTTTTTGGAATAAATAGTAGATTAACATGGTATTAGAGTCAACATCCTCGTGAGTTTGAGACCTAATCACTCTGCAATCCATTAGCTGAAACCAAGTAATTGTGGCTTGGTTTGGATAGAGACAAGCCGCGTCAAACTCTACAGAAGAAGATGCATGCATGGAGCAAAAACAGGAGAAAGAAAATTGAGATATCCATGAGAATGCAAGAGACCAAGTCCTACCACCAATGGTGGCCTTGTTTTGTAGAGGAAATTGAGGGCAAGTTCTCAGAACAAATGTTCAGTCTATGTGAGGTTTATGTTTATTTTAAATCAAACTGATTAATATTTAATATATTAGGCTCCTGTATCGTGCTAGCTAGCTATATATATGGAATATTAATATTGTCTTGTCTTGCCATGATCAATAATGACTACTTCTCTTTGGAGTTCCACTGGTACTGGCAGCCATGCATCCACCTACATTAATCATTATCTCAATCTTATTTTATTAATTACATCCAATTATTTTTATTTTTAATCAATCATTGAAACATAGTACGTATTATACTGATCTTTTAGAGAAATGTTAACAACCAATTAATTCTAAGTGACATTTGATTGAATATAATAGAAATAGTATTCTGATCATGATGACATTCTTCTGTTTAGATCTACGAGTGTTGCTTGTTAGTTTTAGTTTAATTTTCTTACACATGGCCAGTACAGCTGTGTGAGCGCGCGGAGTGTACAGTGCTGATCCTTGAGCTCAAGAAAGAATGAATTTATTCAACGGAGACATTTTTTTGGAGCATGGTGGTACATTCCATTAATCGAGGCATGCGTAAATTAACCTAAATATCGGGTTATTAAAAAAAAATTGAAGTCAGTGTCATGAAATCCCTAATACTTAAACAAATTACTCTATCCTAGTCCAATGCTCGTCCTCATCTAATTTCAATCCTGGTACTTTCTTTTCTTTCGTTTGGAGATCAAGAAGACCAAAACTGTTGAGATATGCTAAAGGATTATGTGTAGACTGTAGAGAAGAAGATTAATCAGTTGAAATAACATTTTGTTCGACTTACAACTGGTGAGAATAATAGCTTGTGGAAGGTATAGGTGGGGCTACTCATGCAATCCATAAGTACGTACTCCAAAAGCATTTGTGGCCCTATAATTCATCCAATATGATCATGTTCGGACTGTTCATGACTTAATTATTACTCAATTCCTCCATTCACGCCAAAAAATCCGCCCTTCTCAAATTCTGCAGAAAGTCAAGCATGATAAGATCAAAACAAAATGCGGATATTTCCCTCTCTGTTATATGACTGTATTTGTCAAGTCATTGCGCGGTATATAAGGTTACAAAAAAATCAGTTTACAATGGAAAGATGAAACCTCTCTCGCTATCTCTTCTCTCCTTAATGCAGCCAGTTCAAGCAAGAAGATCATCCTGGGGGAGATAGACCATCGCACCGACTGTCTTTCAATCCTTAAGTGGAAGTCAACGCATAAACGATTAGGAATTCGCATTCGCCATGAGCGGCGGTCACGTGGTGTCTCGTCCTTGTAGTCGCTTTTTGTTTGTATTGTGACCCAAGCCTTGTGGTCGGTTTGGACCCGGATCTTTGAATCCGGCATATTGTAGTGCTTCTGGCTTGTTTAGATTTTTTTGCTAGCCCTCTGGGCGTTGTTCTTGTTTGTACTAGCTGTTTTTTTTTCTCGAATATTGATATATAAATTACAATTGCTTGGAAAAAAGAAAAAAAAAAAAAGAAAGAAAAAAGAATATGGTTAACACATACTAGTCATGTTTTTTGGGCTAGCTAATTAACCAAGTGGGTACATATATAAATGTATAAAAAGAAGCATAAAATCATATTATTATTGAATCAAATTCAGTAGTACACCACAATTTGGGTGACTATGTTTTTACATGTATATCAATTGATCTCGTGGCGCTGAAGCATCTCTACTACCTGAGTCATGGAGGGTCTATCATCTTTGTCGTCGGCCACACATTCCAGAGCCACTTTCAACAGAAGTTCCATCTTGGCCATCTCATATTTGCCAACCATTTTGGGATCTATTATTTCTTTAATCCACGTCTCCCTTGAAGCGCCTCCAGTGTTGACCATCTACTCCCTCACCAGTGTGAGCAATCTCGTATGCTCCCTCGCCCCTCCGCCGTCAGAGCTATGGGTACCTGTCGGAATCTTTCCAGTACAACGATCCCATAACTATAGACATCCACTTTTGAAGTGATGGGAAGATTGTAAACCCACTCCGGGGCCATGTAATAACCTCTAGTCCCTCTCATTTTGAGAAGCTTGAGTGGTCATGCACACTTCTGTTTGATAGTTTAGACAGCCCAAAATCTGCCACCTTTGGCTGATAATTGGAATCTAAGAGTATGTTCTGAGGCTTTACATCGCCACGTAAAACCCACTCGTGGCACTCTTCATGCAGATAAGCTGCCCACTGCAATATCGAATCTCTTTTTCCAATCAATTGTGTTAGATGTAAGATTCTCCGCCAAGGATACATGCTCCACGTACTCGTACACAGTGGCGGAACCAAGATTGAAATTTATGGGTGTCGAACTTTAAAGGAGAAATGACAAGAAAAAAGTTTCTTTCGTAATGCAAAAATTGTCTTTGAGTTACAATGTTGAAAATTAAGGATTAAAAGTATTTAAAATATTAGAATATATGTACCGTACTATGTACTACAATTGTATCCTACGATTTTGCATTCATACTCTGGTGGAAAACCATATACTGCTTGTTCTTTAATAACAACCCAATTTTTTAACTTTCCTTCTCTTCTCGAGTCTATCAATGTAGACAAGCTTCATTTTTTACTTACGTATTTTGCTTAGCAGCATTGATCAAAAAGAAATTGCTTTCCACCCTCCTCCCTCAACCCGGACCCCCCAATACCCCCGCCTAAATAACCATTGATAGCACATGGGGACCGCATCCATTCCTCAATAAAAATAGTCGCTTGAAGTGTCAATATTAGAAATTAAAATATCAATTGAGAGGTGCACTGTGCACAATTATGTCAAACCAGTTGATCACCTAAGCTATGTCTAAAGATGAGCTATCACATGCAATATGATCAAAAAAAAAAAAAAATACCAATCACCAAGAAAACTTCAAAAATTCATAGCAAAATAATATATTAGCAGAAAAATTGAAATTACAGACCCATCAACCAATAACCCAATAAAAATTACAAAAAATCCATTTTACATAAAGCTAGCAAATAAAAAAACTCTAGTATGAATTCCCTATTGAATCCGCCCAAAAAAGAAAAATCTAAGTTCTAAAAAACATATCCTATATGAATCATCCCTCCGCCCAATATAAGAAAAAATATTAGTTATAACCTTGATCTTTGATGGGTTTTGGAGCTCCAGCATTAATATTCTAGATTAAAATTGATTAAAAAAAAAAATAATACTCTTTATAAATTAAGTCAAATGTATTTGGCTGCCACGATGGCTTATTGTTATATGACCGTGTCCCAACATCTTGTGTTAACTCTAAGACAAGTTGTTCGAGATCCCTTTCTTTGTTTTACCTTCCACATCGCAACATATACAGCTTTTTTCATCACCTGAAGGTGCTCACTTTCTGGCTGTCTTTTTACAAGTGTATTCCGGGACACACAGCTCCCCGGAATTCATTTATATCTCTCACATTTCATTGCTTTTGGGGTCTCTCCCCCCAGTCCACTTTTGAGATGGAGTGATGTTCTTACTTCTTGGGGGGTGAGATATTAAACTTTATACCTGTTGGCTCCTTTGGATCCGTTGTAGCTTCGTTGAGGATACGTCTTAACATTGTATCTTAACAACATGGTAGGCGTTAGAATTCGCGAATAGGATAAAGGAGATCATTACACTATTGTACAATATCCCTTCCTGCTCCTCGTCCAATCACTTCACTGAAATTTTCTCGCCTAGTATTGGTTGCTTCGCCTCCTTTATTTTCGACTTCTATGATGAAAAGAGGTTATGAGAAATTTCCCTGCCACTGACTCGTGGTGTTTGTTACAGTATGCGCTAATGTTTGTTCAGGAGTTTTTGATTACAGGTCTCTCATGAGGAAGCATATCGTCTTTAGGATTAGCCAATTTCATGCACCAAAACCGGTCGTGGTTAATTTTTGGTTGTGACAGCTGTCCTATAGCAAGAAAAACTCACTCATCACAACACAAGAGAAGGTAGATTCCGCAGGCAACCTTACTTGCACTTCCCACCTGCAAGTCTTCTCAAAAGTTGAGTGAAAAACCAAAGCCCAAAAGTTTCTCTATTTTGATTTTCGTACGTTCTCCTTTTTTTTTTGGACGGCAGCGAGGGCTTCGGGCGAGGGACAAGTTAAGAGGTTATTACATGGCTCCTGAGCCCGGTGAGAACATTTTGTTTCAAACTCAATCTTGACCCTCATTCCAGGGCGTGTCAAAAGTGGATGTCCGTCCGGGTTCTATTAGTTATGAGGTAAATCAGATAAGACCCCATGGTAACCTGCGTAAAGACATCTCCGACATGTGCTACTTCATTCCCAGCATCTGGACGGCGGCTTATTTGGGGTAGCGACTTTAGGGAGCATTAAAACAGAGATTTAATGTTCCCTCCCATTCAACTGGGTGATTTTGGGTAGGTTAGCCCGTTGTTCCCATTTAAAATTCGTCAATTTGTGTCTATGGAACACTGGAAGGGCGGAAAACACTTACATTTAAGAGTTAGAGACACTGTGTTAATTAAAGGAACACCCATGCGATTAATAATTTGATCCCGAAATATTGGGTATACGCGCCATTATGTATGAATGGCAACCCGAAATGGAAACCCTTCGTCTTGAAAGGCTATGCGTCCCTCTTGCGTGGCAGATCTTGTGTTCGCAAAAGACGACAAAGAATGATAGACCCTCCATGACTTGCAGTGGATAGATAGGTAAGGGCATCGGCTTCAGCGCCACGAGATCAATATATGATACGGAGCCATAATTACAAAATGTTAAATATACCTTAAGTCCAACGGCAAAATGTGTGTGGGATGCCAAACAATAGGCCTGAGATTTGATTCACTTCCAATAAATTTACTCTTCTTTAGCCTGCTTCTTGGATGCAATGAGGATGTGATTCATCAGAGTATTGTTAACCCCACCTATTGGACCTGATCCCAAGTAGCTAGTGCGGCCATAACAATGAACAGCCTCGCTACTTAGTAAGTGTCAGAGTCCCCTAACCATATTCTTTTATGTCTTATGGGCTATTCTTTCCTTTCTTGTCTTATATCAACAAGACGGAGGTAGTGTTGAAATAAGAAGTAATTTATAATTGAGTCACCACTACTCCTCCGATAGAAAAATTAAATTTATAAAACAGCTAGTACAAACAAGAACAACGCCCAGAGGGCTAGCAAAAAAATCTAAACAAGCCAGAAGCACTACAACTATGCCGGATTTCAAAGATCCGGGTCCCCTTCACTTAATCCACCGACCATTAATTCGAATGTTCCCTCATGAATGGTCACAAGATACTAAACAAATTAAAGCGACTTACAATGGAATCGAGACAACTATTCTGACTTCGACTCTGCTCATTAGTGAATGCAGAATGGTCGTTGCAATTCAACCCCTAATTCTGATTTTATGCTCGTGTTGACTTCACTTAAGGATTGAAAGGCGAGAGTCGTGGCTAGGAAGTATCCGCGTCTATTCCAGATGAATTATGACTTATATGACTTTTTAAGCAATGAACCTGTCAGGATAATATCACGCGCACGCAGATTACTATATACATAGATAGGTCTGTAGTAGTATCCTAAAGCGTGTATCAATCTTTTCCATTGTAAACATGATTTTTTTGATAACCTATAGTATAGCTGCGCTCAATGATATGGTACATATGTGCTAACAAAGTTATCAGTCTCTATATAAATAACAAGAAGTAGGAGTGGTAAACTCATGGATCACCCTAATCCGCATTTTGTATTTGATTCTGTATATGCTTGACTTTCTTGCCAGAATTTGAGAAGGAGCGGAAAATTTTTTGCGAGTAGAATGGAGGAAGTTGAGCTAATAATAAGTCAACGGTTTGAACCTTAAGGCAAAACGAGTGAATATGAAACATAGTAACGCAGATAACCATGATTCTCAACCTAGGTAAATGCGGGGGAACATAGGTAATTGGAATTTACATCTATGAGATGGCCGTAGGGATCATTCGAATGTATTGCGATTTTGGCCCTACTTAGTTTTTAGGCACAAATCTCTCTATGTTAATCTATCAAATCTGTCATGCTTTGATGTGTGCTGGCCCAAATTTGGTATTGTATGGTCTGGTCTACATCTCGTGTAGTCTACCTTGCTCAGGCAAAGCCCCGGTGGAGATCATTTTATGTCTCCACCGCCGGGAAGTGTTATGATAGTCGACTTTTACCAATAATATTCAGCATTTAATCAGATAATTCCGCTATACGTGCAGTTTAATGGCGGTGTTTCGTACTCAGGTGTCTATACTAACAAATCCTTTTAGCCTATTCCTCATTAAATAACTACAAAAATTTGTGATCTAATCTTCTGATCTCTTTCCAAACGCAAAGAAAAGAATATAGTATGCCAGAGGATTTGATATATTTCCGATTTGAGGGCGAGCATTGGACTAGTATGAGGTGATTGAAGATAACTGGAATAAATATGAATATAATGAAAAGATTCAGTTTAAGGAGGAGATCTATTGAGTAACATAGACATTACAAAATATTTTATTTTAATAACCAAACCATGATATATTTAGTGTTTTATAATTTTTATATTGCATTGACATCTTCTATGTGATTTTTTGGTAGTTTTAATTATATGGAATTTGTATATTTCATCCAGAAAACCAATTTCCGACATGCTCCAAAAAAAATGTCTTCCCAAAGCAAGTTTTAAGAATAATAATTCATTCTATAATAATTACTTTTAAATTTAGTTAAAGAAGTTTTAAGGGAGATTCTTCTACCGGATTTCAGCACTGTAATCACTAACGTGCAGTGTCGCGTTTCACACAGCCTTTTATGTTTTACTTGGCCTATGTGGTGTAATTAGAAAAGATTAACGTAAAATTAGCGTAAAAACAGTAAGACAAACAAACTAAACGAAATAAGTATTATCTAGATATAAAGCCCCAAAAATATTATAACAAAATTTGTCCATATTCTACTGTAATATCAGTCATATTCACTATTTCTGGATTATATTCAATCAAATGTCACTTAGATTAAGTATGGATTGTTAACATCTTAATAATAAATAGATGGAATCATGGATAGCAATAGTAGAACCTAATAATAATATTATACCAAGTAAATAATTTTGGTTTCACAAATGATTGATTATAAGAGTATATATATGAGAAGATACATAATGGAATGATAAATATAAAAACGTTTAACCAATTAATTGAGTTACCTCTGTATAATGATTTAATGTAGGTGATGACCTGGCATGGCGTGGTTCAAGATCCTAAAAGCTGACCAAGTGGAGATACTTCCACGAGCCCACGCAAGTTCAATAACATGTAGAGTGAGTTGATCATGCTAATGACTAAATGACAATATTTAAGTTGATATATAACATAGTCTTAATATCACTATAAGTCTGACTAATAATTGACGTATGCAACCAGATGACAAGGTTAGAGGACTCCTAAAAAATCATAATTAATAATGGTATGAAGTCAAGCAGTTTTGAGGTTAGGTAAATAAACGAATCAGAACCTCTACGAGAGTTAGCATAGGCTAACAAATTCCTGTTTCTTAAAGATTAGAAGAGCTTGCCGCTCATCGAAATTTCCTGCATACAGAAACTAGGAAAGGCCTCCGATTCCAGATAGGATAAGAGAACATTGATATATCTTCTTCGCATTCTCAGATGATGTATTTCATTCATATCCTCCTCTTCCTCCTCCCCCTGTTTTTGCTCCAATGCATGCATCTTCTTCTTATAAGTTAGAGGGTTGACGCGGGCTTGTCTCTATCACAAGATTAACCAAAAGGAGTCTCGACTAAGTATAACTTCGAGTTCTTCTCATTTGTAAGATTGGATTGCTCAGACATCGATTCGCCTTACAGATCTTCAACTCTTACGAGGATGTTGTACTAGCTATTAAGATACTCATCAGTTATAATTTCTTTTAAACTTGGTATCAAAAAAACATGTAACTCATATTACTTGCATTAATATTTATATAAATTGATTACTATTTTTGGAAATATTAATAAGTTCTTATACTAAATATTTAGGTTTTGATTAAGTATTATCCTCGCGTTTCGTCTTCATAGAAATAAATTATTAAAAGATTACACTAATATCAAACAATCTCTGGTTTGCCCTGCGGTTTATAATAGTCTCAACCCTCATCTCGAATGGTAGAAGGTAATCGAACAGAATGAAGGTCACTGTCGACTCAGTACCACATCCCAATTTACAATTTACAAGCTGCCAGCTAGCACCCGAGACATACCAATTAATATTGTGACAAAATAAATATATGAATTAGAAAGGTTTGAGTGAGATATCGTTTATAGTGTGCAACATGAGATACATTATCTATTTGATTTTGATCAAACGTGGATCGTTCACACATTGAGTTATGCTTTAGTAGGAGTATTCCATGTGTAACAAGATTTATTAGTGTTGATGCTATATGATGTGTGAGATTTGATTAATATCTTCAAATCTCTTCTTTACTTAACGATAGTTCTCTCGATATGACCGCGAGTATTGTACGACATTCGGAATACATGTAGTACATGATAATCGGTTAAAATACAATAGAAGGTAGTGGGATACGAAATAGAATAGTCTTCCTCTCTTCTTCTGATAAAAGAAATTTTTTCATTACTTATTAAAAAACAAAAATCCTTTCACGTACGGCAAACAGTTGCGTACTATTCGTTTCATGGCATGCTATAGTCAAACGCACATGGGTGGGCGGAAGGAGCTGCTTCCTTTGCAAACCATCTTGACTGCAAGGCAGGGAATCTCCTCTTCAAGTATTTTCTGATCGACACGGAGTCTATGGCATTGCAAAATTTGACAAATGTGGAACAAAATCCTTCATTCTATATTGAACTTCAGTAAGTAGTATATTGCCTGTATGGTAAGCCTTTTGGAGCACTTGGAAAACTCGCAACTGCATAAGGAAACTTGCCATCCAGTATGCACGAGTGAGATTTGTGGGTTGTGGTTGATAGTATTTGTGGTTTTGGCCCCAGGTGCACCGGAACAGTTAGCACAGTGGCCGCCAGAGCGGCCTTGGAAATTTCATTTGTTTTCACAGCACAGTGCAAATACCACATTTGAGTTGGTCATCGGAACATTTGGAGTTGTATGCTGGGATGGTGGATGGCGATCATATAGGAATTCAAAAAGTGCGTGATCATTAATATTACCTAGCATAAAGTGTTGGGGTTTCCTCATATTGACAACAGGTTCTTGGGCAAAAGTTGCCCTACCCGGCTCGTTTTGCTTTGTTTTATAAAAACTGGGCTGTTTTTTTTTTTGGGCTGAGAAAAACCGTTTTAAATGAGGCTCAGTTTTTTAATAAGCTGTTGGGCTACTTGTTTTAAACTGTTGGGTCGAAGTCTTTAAAACTTAGCCTGTATCTTCTGTTTTTATAAAGAAATTGGACTGGTTTCTATTTAAAAGAATTTTTTTAAGCCAACCCATATTAAAAGCCTGCAGCTTGAACTATTTAAAAAAAAATGAAAAGAGGGAGAGGGTCTGCACGGGCTGGGCCCTTATGGGCCAGCCCATGGCCGGTTAAGATCCGGGC
>CM025849.1:21514662-21553760 GCA_003952965.2 Morella rubra | reverse complement strand
TCGAAGCACTCATTTTGAAGCGCTAACTATCTCCCCCTCTTTCCGTTAACCCGCCATGGTCCTATTGTATCCCTTAATTCATCATCTCTGAACGTTGTGCGCGTAAGTGTTAAATGTTTCTCACTCCTTGTAGGGGTTCTTGAATCGGGAATGAACTCCCCGGGGTTCTAGCTTGGAGCAGGACCGTGCTACATGGGCATTGTCGCTACCTCAAACGCATTCTCTTATACCAAACGAAGCCCGGTCCCTGCCGGGAACCCTATCCCCACCAGCAACTGTCAAGAGCATAAGTCTGTTCACCCTAACCTCCAGCCACCAAACTCCTCCTTATCCGTCGTATGTCTTCGCGTGAAGCAAAGAACTATGTAACCAGTCCTACTGCGCTGAGATATTCTCTTGCACAAAAAGAATCCAGCTACCACTATCTATGTGACTTGTTCTTTAAAACCACAGCCGATCACTATCTGCCCGTTAGAAAATCCAAGTCAATGCGCCACCAAAAGATCAGCATTTCTAAATCGCAATGATGCGACTTAGCCCGAGTTCTCTTTCATCTTTTAGAACGCAACAAAGTCTATTATAGAAACGAAGCTTAGTAAGCAACACTCGTACTGCTACCATACGACGCTGAAGCTCCGAGTATGAACACTTTTTATCTCATATTAGCTAGCACTCCGACCCGGCAGAAATGGCCAGCCGGCATGGTCCGCCGAAGATATACAACCCACCATGGCCACATCGAGGCGTCACAAAAGACTATCCCCTGGTATAGCCCGTTGGCTGCCCCTTCCAGACGTCGAGTGTAGACTCACGACTTGTTCTGCCTAAGCTTAATCTATATGATTCTTTATTCTCTGTCTGGCCCTAAGACTGCATACATTTTGATATCACCAGTGACGTAATGTTGAAGGCGTGAGACAGCCCTTCCAATTTATTTCCTGTCTTACTACACAGCGACCCAGTATCTTCACGCGTAGCTAACATAACACTCGTCACTCTCTGCATCGCACCCCCGTAAAACTAATGGTGCAATGCCAACGCCAAGGTACGAGGAGATCGAATTAGAAAAGAGTCTCTGCAAAGCGCCCGTCAACCTCTCTAAACCCCAGTGCGGCTTAGACAAAGCCCAGAGAAAACCCAACGAGCAACGCTCACGTATTACTATGTCTCTAGCAGCCTAGCTTGCCTTGCTTCATAGAGCCTAGCACTGAAGGAGAACTGCTCTACTTCAAGGATAGCTGCAGTTTCTCCTAGCTTCTTAGTTCTAAAGTCAGCTACGACAGGTAATAGAGAGATGGTCTTTTTAGAAGGCTAGTAGTCCCTCCAACATAGGATCTTCTCCGCTTCTTCCTGCCATTAGCTAACTCAAAAGCAAGAGAGACAGCTTGATCGGACCTCTCTCGCGTTGCTGACTTCCTTCATTCATGCTGGTTACAAAGACAAGGAGACAGATAGAAAGAAGGAAGGAAGTCGGTCGTAACCATCCCTGCCATCAACCACCCGTTCCCTTCCATTAACCGCTCAAGAGCAAGAATCAAACAGCCAAACTGCCTTGCTTCATTGCTGAACTTCCTGTCTTTATTTCTTTTTTTTTACAGGCCTTTCTTGAAAAAGAAAGGATTTACTCCGAACAGATTACCGGCTCCCAAGGCACGTTCTAGGTGCCTATGATTGGGTGCATCTTTGGCTCCACGGCTTCTCTCTCCAGTCCTGACCTGACAGAGTATGCCCTCTCCGGGGTATGGCTTGTAAGCTATGCTTTCCTGCTTGCTTTATATATAACTATTATTAGTTAGCGTAGCTATGCTATATACGCGTACTGTAACTGTACTCTTAGCGTATGTAAGGTTGGCGTTATATACAATACACATGATGACTGATCGCTCGGGCTCCCCGACTAGGGGATCCCTCTCTCGCCTCCGGAGTATTAGTCTCTAGTTTTACTTCTCCCAAAGTCAGTCATTTCAAGCCTGACTTTATATAAAAGACTAGCGACTTGTCTGTGTGCTTACGTCAAGCAAGAGGCAGCTCATTCCCGTGTATACCTTCTGCGTGAGTTTCTATAGAGGTAAATTAGGCATAGACTAGTGCTAGTGAGGAACCAAAGAGTCTTTTCAGATTATATATCCTGTTTCAAGATAATGCACTGCACTCACCTGCGTACTTAATTTTTTGGGTAGGGCAAGGTCACTGTCTCCTTCTCTCTCACACGTTTCAATGATGCACAAAGGAGTAACAACTCACCTGTTTACATCTTGAATAGCTGGGTAGTCATAATCCGCACTATCCCCTAGTCTCTGTTGCCCAGAAATGCCTCAGCCAAAGTACGAGGGCAGGTGCTACAACCGGAAAGAGGTTATCGAAGCCGAACGCGTAACGTCTTAATATCCTCCAGCGGTAGTATGAAGGCCGCGCGCCTTTTCCTCGTATCTTATGCTCTTTCACTTGACCAACTAGCACTCTTCTCCGCCTCAACTCACGCAACGCAGACTGTATGGTTACTTCTCACCTCTCTTCAACGTCGTTAATGTTGCGTAGCAGAGTGAATGGTCCGAAGAGTACCAAACGTCTATATCCTCCGGCGACCTTATGGATATATTTCATACATTAAGATTTGTCTGTGCACTGGCGCTAACCCACCAGAGTCTTTTCCTAAAAACGGAGACGAAGCTGGACGCGCGTCCGCAAACAGTAGCAGGTTGGTGGTGTGGTAATAAACACCTCCAGGCATACATTCCAACATATTTATGGTGTATGCCACTAATTTAGACTCCTCTGGCGACTGATTCGTATCATATATACTCTACGATTTGAATCCTGGCCCACTAACATAACCGTATCACACACCACACTTCGCCCGATAATATGTATATCATCAGAATCTGTTAGACACCTTCTAATCTATCATCTTCGATGTGCCTCCATCAGCAGATTAAAGCGAAAGTCAAGACGCAATTATACCTGAACCAAAACATTTCTAGTAATGTAAGGACAATTCTTCAACCTGCGACAACACGCTCCCCCAACCTCGTCCACAGAGAAACAGGCGATTGACATAAGCTGCGACGTCGAACCCACCACACTATGAGCGTGCGGTGTAGAACCAAAAGCTAGATCTTTGTTTCCCTCCCAGAAAGCCATAGAACTTCGAATTCTCAGCTCGTTTCTGACTACATCCACCACCGTAAGAACCCAATATCCCAGTGGATAGCACGCAACACCAGCAGAAAACTAACTCAAAAAAGGAACGGATGGTCGCCCCGAACGCACAAGAAAAGGAGAGAGGAAGCGAACCCTATCCAAAAGCGTTAAAGGAATGGGAACTCAACGCATTAGCGTCGTTCAAATGGCCACCTGGACCCATTATCAGCGTCCCACGAGTCTGATACATCAACCGTCTACTCAATCACTCACAAGACCACCGAGTGGTCCTTCGTCATCATTACGTGATTCAGGCAAACCAATCTTCTCTGAGCCAGGAAGTTGCAAACCACATCACTTTGAACTCCCAGTTGCCCCGCGAGTGGGACAGCTTCCTTAATGTCGGCCCTCGAGAGTTAGGTCGCTGACGAAAAGCTTCCCTGCCACTCCCGCACATGAGCTCTACTCACATCCACGGTCTATGTGGTCTATGAGGTAGTTCAGGAATTAGGCATTCGTTCCTCCCTCCGATCCCTGCAGTCTGCTGCCCTGATCCAGGGGTGATCTCCACCGCCGCTCTCAAGTCGCTTTCCGATGAAACATTTATAGGTGCAAACACCACTGGGACACCACACAGGTGTTAGATACAAAGTTCTATGGGCCCGTGACGTGGAAGCTGAGCACTCTGCTTCCGGTAGCTTAATGGGCTGCCCAAATCGCTCACGAATCTCCACCCAGATGCTCTGATGTCTCATTCTGCTCTACCGTAGTCCGTGATAAGTATAACGATGACGATATTCCTAGACTCCGTGTCCAATTCTCAGAAAAGCAAGATGTCCACGGAAAAAGGTAACTGGGATTCTCGTTTAATTAAAGAATTGCATAGGGTAGCCTCTTATATCGTGAAGATGATAACCCGTATCTATACGACCACTAAGATGTCTCCCCCGAATGGGGAGAACGTGTTTCAGGCGTCCCTTTCACTTTTCACTTGCCGTCTTCTCCCCACGGGACTGGTCACGAAGTTCGTCGTCATTCCACACCGTACTGTGGGCACCCAACAAGTGTCTACGTATAATCGATCACACTAAAGATCTATAGGCCGCGATGGATCTTTTTCCTTTGAACTGGCATGTCTCACCCTACTTACTTAGTGCACTTGAGGGCGTTCCAAATGGCCTTCGTAATCCACGGGCGACAAGAGCAGTTCTCCATGAGCCTTGTTGAGCGGCGCGCCCGGCATATTCACAGGACAGGGATACATTGGAAGAACAGCTCGACGGCTAGCCGTATTATATTCATCGCGCCGACTATACTCCTGAAGTATGATAGGCGCGAGCCAGAAGAGCCTGTAATATTTGTAAAAAAGAAAAAGTACCACGCCATAAAGATTGCAAAGCACGCACACTGACCGCCGATCCGTACTATAAAGACTTACATACAACATAAAATTTCGTCAAATCATACTCCCTGCGGCTGCAAACCTAAATTCGTTGTGCGCGAACTTGGTTCCTGTCCAAGTTAGTACCTGCCGCCCCATGCACACCGAGCCAGTAACGCGTGCTGTTTACTCCCAGCGGCCTCGCATTGCTTGTCTCACTCTCTTATCCAAACCCTACTTCGCGCAAACCCCCGTTGTACGACTCTAGCTCGGCTCTAGCCCACACCTTCATCCTTGAAAGCACCCAGGGAATGATCCACTGCAGAAAGAGCTCATTTCCAGCTTGCTGTAGCCCACAATACTGTCCTTGGAAAGTAGAGTGGTTCTTTACTGAATGAGGGCACGCCATTTGCTCCTTCTCTGAACAACCCTACGACATACTAGCCGACAGGTGATACCATTCCTTGTCCACTTCGATAATGTATTCATTAAAGAGGTAAGCCAGTCTCCAACCCCTACCCTCATAAGCCGTCCAGCCTTACCAAGTCATTCCCTCGCCAATACCATAGTCTAGTCTCTATGGCAGCTCTTCGCGCCCAACACTGCTAGGCAGAGCTCTCCCTATCTAAGGGAAAGTCTACTCTTTCACTCCCCCCCACGCTCAATCCCTTTCTAGCCTCGCCTTTGTCCCCGCTCCCCATTCCGCTTTCTGTGTACTGAAAGAAAACTGAGCGTTGATGCATGGCAACCCTCCAGGTGGTGAGTAAAGACTTAGCTGGCTTTACCGACATGTATATGTCCGGCAATACCGCCCTAAGCTCGCCCTACCACCCAGGGATGATGCGCAGACACCGCGACTTCCGACTATTTTCGGTGTCTGAAGTCGGCCGTCCTCTTCTAATTCAGGTTTCTACAAGTCCGCAATCTCTTCGGAACCTCTATTCCTTAAAAGGTCGAGGCTAGTATATTCCTCGCTTCCTACCTAAAGGAACTCTTCAAAAAAACGTACGGCAGCATCCTTAGCCATCTACTTGCTAGCTCTCGAATTTATATGACCCTGTCGACACTACGTTCACACTGATCTGTTTTAACCTATGCTCCACAGACCTGATAACTCGTGTGACAGCCTAAAATTACACTAACCTTTCTTCTCTAGACCTACCTCAGGAAACTACAAGGTGGGGAATCTCAACATGGTCAGATTAGCCCTATTGAGTCACAAGAGCTATAGACAACACCCTAGTAGTGGCCCTAGACGCCTTCACCGGATCTATTGCCACCTTTCTCTCCTCCTGTTTGTCTGTAGCGAGGCTAACTAAACGCTTGAGAAAGACATCCCCTTGCACATCTATCCTGCGGCTACTCAGTTTATGACCATGTCTGGCTATCTGATATTCCCTTGTGGTGCAAGATTTCTCCAGTTCGCAGTGCGGAAACGAGCAAAGGAACGCCCCCCACCTCTACCCAAATCGCCAACAATTCTCCTCATTTTAAGCTCGAAAAGTAAAATACTGGCTTCACAAGAACCCCCTTTCTATACCTGTCAGCCCCGACCACACTCGACACCCGCTAACCTCAATAAAGTCTCTCTCCTGCGCCCACCAGACTTCCTCCGTTCTTACTGCATTCTGCCCTGAGATGTCTTCCACAGTGCCACTTGCCCTGGTGAAAGATTCTGTCCTTTTCTATATAGTCCAATTCTGTCCCCTGCTAGGCCGCACCTGCGATATCCAAGAGATCATGCCATGCGCGCATACTCAATGAAGTCTTCGTTAAAACCGAGCCGTGCTGTGCCTGAGTTCTAAAGGGCGATTACCGCTTCTCCTGAGAAAAATTGTGGGTATCTCAACAACGAAAGTATAACGCCTTACCTGCCTCTTTCAGTGTTTTTTGGGCCGAATGATTGCTATTGGTTGCCCAGCCAAACATCACTTACCGGCATACGTTAATTACTCGAATAGTTCGCAAAAGACGATGGTATTCTCACTTCTACGCCATTCATACATCAGTCCGCCTTATGCCTCACCTGGCACTTCTAACCTGATGCGATTCTAGGTGCGTTCACATCCCTGACCCATCACTCTAACGACCTTAGTATAGTCAGCGCAGCGCAGCCAAGTATAGCTTTCCTTTACCACGCCCTCTCCCATGCCTTTTATGTCTCCGACTGACATTTGCTCAAAACACCCATATTTCGTATCTAACTAGCCTTCCTGTCGGACCTTTGGTTCAGACTCGCAGGATCTCAAGATTCCTCTCTTTCTGGCGCCAGAGTTAAGCGGTGCTTCGCCTTCCACCCCTATTACTAATGTACTTAGATCTTCTTTACTCCCCCAACTACTACTTATTCATCTTATATAAGATATTAATTATTCCCGTTATTATCTGACCTCCCTCCCCTAAACTTAGCGCTAAAAACAGGTCCCACCCCTATTCAATGAGCCGTATACCGTTACACGAGATATCCTACACTCTCACGCTTTTGGCTATCTTGCATTCCTGCGTTCTCTTTCTCTTTTAGTCTGAGGTATTGAGGAATTCACCCTCCTTTCCGCAGTACGTCAGCATACAACACATCTTAAGTTCTCTGTCGCGTGTCAACACTACAACGCCACTATGTCGAGGCTTTCGCGCACACTTTCCAAAAACGCAGTGCCATCAACTTCGCATTTAAGGTCCACCGCTTCCTTCTGTGGCAATTGACCCCAGTCAGTCTTTCATAAATCGTGTTGTTTTGGAAGCCCTTGGCCTTCCATCTATATGAGAGATGAGTTAGCACTCCTTGCTTGTTGCTTCCTACTGGAACCATGGAGGTTCTGAGGATAGATATTCCATACTCGAATTCACTTATCGTATATGTACAGACCATCGTGATCTTCTTCTACTGTTTGCCCCTCTGCTAGAATTGTAGTGCGTTTGCGGCCTCTACACATCGACATCACAAATCACTCCCGTCTTCAACCCAGTTCCAACATGTTGTTAAAGCTCACCTTTCCCCTGTCTTCCATGGAAGCCATGAGCCTTGCGCACCTCGTGTCCAAACTTTTAACTCAGTCAAATGATAGCGAGTCCTAATGTTATCCATACGAGTCAACCATGTTCCCCTTCAATCTCTTGAACTTCCGGTAAAGTACTTGATCAAGCTCTCCAATCCCGTTGTAGGAAAACCGTGTGGGGCTGTTATCATGTTAGACCCGTCCAACTTGCACGGAGGCAAAACCGGATCGAGCAGGCCTTGTTCTGTCTGAATCTGGCTCTGCCTGCTACAAGGACCGCGATTACTTGAGGTAGCGAATAGTTCTTGCTCGGGCACAGTATTACCGCTTCCATGTAACCACTTGGTGCACATATACAGCTAACTATGCCCAGGAGGCGGCTGCCTCGAAAATGCCTCATGCCGTTACTTGTCCATGGTCGATTATAACGGCGTTGAAGTAGGGCTATCTCTGTCCCTTCCGATTGGAGCACCACGCTTAAAAACCAACCAGTGACCTCTTCGCCCTTCCCTGTACAAAGCGCTCCGCCATGCAGTTAGCTTCGCTGCAATGCTTACACACACAATATATGGCGACAGCTTGCACAAAGTTTGAAAGCAGAGCATCCTTCCCAGTATTACATCACAGACTGGTATGAGAGAGGCGAGAAATCTTCTATGCCCAGCCGGCTGTTCCTTGTCAACTATCCTCGATCAAGCTTCCAAGTTAAAGCAATCCTATTGTCCACATCACGTCACCCCGTAGATGTAGACCCCTTCCTCTCTACCCGTTGCGTGTGTCTGTAACTTGCAGGTGAAATTCAAGTGTCTTACTGAACTAAACCAAAACCACGCTTTTCGATTAAATACGTTTAAACTCGGCCTTTCCCGTCACCACGATTCAACTATGATAAAGTATCGCAAGAAGCGAAAATCGGACGCCCCCAAAGTTCTGGATAATCTACATTTCTTTTGGACGCTTGTAGCTTAAGGTCAGGACTGCAATCACGCTCGGCCAAATCCCATCCATAATGGCCAGACTCCGTAAGCAACCGTACATCTGCGTTCTAAAGCTCTATGCACGCGAGGAACTGCGACTATTCACCTCTGGACAAACTGCGGACCGAGAGAAATAGGCAAAAAATGCTTAAACGCTCTGCTTTCTGAAGCTCTTCAATCAAGCCTTGTCGTCGCCAAGACAGAAAGCCGGAATCTCAGGACGTCACAATATATAATATCGATCGAGAAACGAGCGAAAGCTCTGGCCTTTATATTCAGACTCCAGACATAAAGCTCACCTCCGTGCCCGGTTCGCTTCCAATCTTGTCAAAGTGCGAGGAAGAGCAAAGTGCTTAATCCCTCTCTCTTGGCTTTGATCCACACTTACGAAACTGCCTCAGACAGACTCTCAAAAGTTCGCCAATCGGCAAGTGCAGAAGAAAGCATATCTTCTTGCCCCCGCTCTTCAACAGAGAGCTAACGGCCCAAAATGGGTCTCCGGGAGCTGCGTTCAAACATGAGAAACAACCGTTTCTGCCTGTTTGCGCTTCTATAAAGAGGGGCAATATTATAGCAAATGTACGTAAAGGCTATGAGGAGCCTTGAATGCGGCTCTATTAGCCGTACCTTTCTCGGGGTTACCAAGCTATTTTATTTTCATTTTAACCCTCTACGAACTTTATTGACTTCTCTTCTTCTTGTTACCTTTTTTATCCGACCTCCGACGGTGAAAGAGCCTGAATAAATAATCCTCACACTGAGATCCCGTTCCATCCGGATACTGTAGCAGGGCCGCGCAAGAAATGCCGTGTACCTCTAAATAGCACATTCCCCGAATCCGGTCGGGGCTCTCTGTTAACGGACTGAAAGAATACCAATCACAAACAGTACTCCATCCTAACGACACACAGCGGAGCTTACAAGACTCACCTCATCAAGCCTCTTCTGATTCTCAACATTACCTATTCCTTCTTGTGCTATTATATAAGCACGAGAACCTCTGCACCTGTGCCTCTCCCTTTCGCACGGGCAACACAAAGCAACAAGACATTGAATATTAAAACAAGATCTTTTGGATAACGGAAGTCTCCATCTCAAGGGCCTAATAGTCAACCAGCTCTGAACCATCATAGGTTGTTGACTACATAGATGGAGGATTGCACCTAGATGCCCGACTTCGTATCCCACCCTCTCCTCTGATCTACGCCCTCCTTCAGCTAGACATAAGCCGGATCCAAGCTTACCCTTGAAGTGAGCACTGCCATCTCTTTGAATCACCCTTCTGGTTGACAACCCAGGAAGCTTAGCGAACTCGTTACTCGTTATTAATCAATCTTACTCGGACGGTGGTAGAGCCAGCCCTGAAACATCTTCCCCGGACGCCGGTCGAGCTTAAACATAATCTCATCTCCCGGTGGGAAAGCAAAGAAAAGATGTTATGTTGCTATCTCAATTGGTCAAATAAGAACCCCTCTCCTGCGGATCCCCTTATGCGTACCTGAAGCCTGATCGTTCTTCTCGTAGACCGCTCGGTGCTCGCTCGGTCAATTAGTATGTGATCAAATTGTCAGTATCTGTCGCCCTAGCCAATAGAGTAGTAGGTATACTCCCTGTAGGTTCATTCCTGGGCTCTTTCACTTCTGTTTAAGTACACCTTCTTATATGTGATCAAATTCTTAATGACCCCGTACGTCAGGCAGCACTAAGGAACAACGCAAACGAAAAAGACAAGTTTTGTGGCGTGGCCTATAGACACTGACTAATCTCTCTCAGCATAGCTCTCACACTATCGGTGGGCTATTAGCGCTATCCCTCGCTATGGACAGGCTCGCGCATCGGTTCGGTTCGTGACTGCATAGCGAGCAAAAGCAGACTTTGGAGCGAAGTTCTGACGTAGAAGGATATGCCAATTGGTTGGTTCCTTCTTGAGGCTAACCGGAAGCCCGTCCCTTAGTGACCTCAGATATTACAGGTGATAAAGATCAGAGGGATTCCTACTACTGGTCTGAGCTACGCGAAAAGGGGAGTGGTTCCACTCAGGTAAAGCCTGATATATGCTCCGGAGCCTTTTACTGACGGATGATAGATGTGCAGCGCATTCTGTAAGGCTAACAACTCATTCTTCAGCAACTCATTCTCTAACAGGAAAAGCAAAGACCTCATCTACCGCATCAACAGGTAATCCCGCATCTGATAAGGCAAGAACACTTTCCGGCCAGGCCTTACTATAACCAACCTCACAGATCCTACTCAATCTTTTACACCGATGTATCGTACTCTCTCGACCAGGTCATCATAATAAAATACTGCTAAATCTTTATAAAGTGAGAGAAGGAGGGAAGGCGCGCTACAACTAACATAACAGCCAGCTGAAAAACGCTAGCTAGCTAGGCTAGCGCGCAATGGCTTTCTCTGATAGGGGCTCGTTTCTTCAAGCTCCGCCCAACCCATACAAGGTGCTGTTCGCTTTCTCTCAGCCACTAGTGGCTTATGTAGTGGTCGGCATTCCTACGTGCTCCTCCTTGCCCCCCCTACTTAAGAATCCAAGGGTGACCTTTGGATGTTGTCGTGACGCTTTGGTTACGAAGGTGGCCGGGGTCTAGGTTTATGGATGGATTCAGTCAGCGAAAGTCCCTCAAACTCAATCAATATCAACAACATGTCGTGACCGGTTAGGCTTGGTTGATTTTGTCAGAAAAGAAAGTAGGTTTCGGGGGTTTATTGATTAGTACACCTCCGGTGCTGGTAAGGTCGGGACCGTGGTCGTCCGTCTCCGGTTTGCCGGCCGATAAGATCTCTGAGATTGACCAGCCAGCTGGGTTGGTTTGGCTATTCCTTTCTATTGAAAAGGAGTCAGCTGTCTGCGCGAGTCACCTTCTTCTAGGCTCCGAGTCACCTTCTTCTAGGCTACGCTGGACGACACGGCATTCTGGTTCAAATATAGGCAGGCCGGCCGTACTTGTGATGGTTCCCAAGGATCCAATATGACCACTTAGGTCTACGTTGCCACGATATTGTTCTATGGAAGCGGGCGGGCTGTTAGAAGTTCGGCCCGGTTTTTTTGGTTTCGTAGGGAAGGGATTGACCTTTTTAACGTATATTCCGTCGTACCGGCATGGCCCCACTGATTTGTTTTCGATCAGAGCATCAAGCAGCGCAACCCGGTTCTACTTGACTAAGCCCCGTGCTCGTCCAAGGAGGGAGTTTGCTTTACCCAACTCCCTTTTTGATAACAAGGCAGAAAACCCCGACCCGACATTCATTAGTTTCGAATGAAGAATGAAGAGTGCCCTGCCCCAGCAAGCACCTACTCCTATCAAAATGAAAAGCGTGACTTTACTAAACAAGCAATAAAAGCCCTTTCTATCTTATTAGTAAAGCGCTAACGCGCGCCCCTGCAATAAAACTAAAGTTTCGCCTTTGGACAACCTTACTAATAGAAAGGGGAAAAATGCGCTCAAACAACCTATCTTACTAATAATAATGAAGGGCCCTATCTAAGCCCTATCGTTGTAAAGCTACAAAAGCAGGCCTTACCTTCTATTTTCTTAGTAAAGGGCTTTTATTTTAGGCTTTACTAAGAAAATATATAGGGCTTTTCTCGCTTGTTGTTTTCTTCGCATGCTAACGCGCAAGAATAGAATACATATATATAAAGGCTTTCCTTGAGTTTTCAATAAGGGCACGCTAACGCAGCAAGATAGTAAACGATGGGCCTGCTTTCGGGTTTCGCGCATCCACTCTCACTTTTGTTCTATAGTAAGGGGCCTTTTCTTTCAATAAGGCTCGCGCTAGGCGCTCACGTTTTTTGGTTTCCCTCAAATCGAATATTTGTAAGTTGGTAAAGACCCACCCCTTGTTTCAGTCAGAATGAGTCCCCGGGACCCCGGGACATTGGCTTCCGCCAACAGTGGACTATTAAGGATCGCATCCCGCGCATATTCTACATTATAGCCTGCAACTAATTCAGCTTCCGCTTCTGGGAGATCAAACGGAGCTCGATTAGTTTCTGCTAGACAAGAAATGAAGAACATAACTAATACAGGGAACAAGGGAATACCGGACCATATCTGCTTTTGCGCCATGACAATCTCACTCGAATTACGGGGACCTACACATATTAGTACAGTATACCGGGGTCCCCGGCCAGAACCACACGTGCAAGTTTCCCTGCATGTGGCTCGTCCGTGCTTTCCGAGGCGCTGCCTGTGACTCAGTATGGGAGAAGGGGGCGGAACTGCACACTTTCGTGTTCAGAGCATTGTCCGAGTGAATAGGCAGCGCCTACCAAGCAAAGCTTTCTTGAAGAGGCTGGGCTGCTTCCTTTTCGGCGCCTGCCTTTTATTTAGATGTTGGGGCAAGGCAAGTCCCAGGAAAGTATAGGTTGGCTTCCAGCTCCATCTCGGCCGGCATCCTGCTCTCGAGGGGGTGGAGTCCTGGGGCGAACTACTCATTGCTGTGTTGCCCCAACCCAAGGAAGGGCATTTGGTGAGGAGTATAGTTTTGAGGGAGGGAAAGCGTGCAAGCCACTTCGAGGAGGCGACTGGACTGGAGTGCTTCATCAAATGATGCATGTGGGCGGAGCCCTTCCCATCCCAAGTGGTGGCCTGATCGGCCTGGCCTGGTCGGGAAGAGATTCACATAGAGACTCTTGCTATCCGGGAATGGATTTCTATGTTAGCTAGCGGGGGCGGGCTTTCCTATGGTAGTCCCGCTGTGGCCTCTGACCGTCCGTCCGTCTCATCTTGATTTGGCTATACTTGTATGTACCCAGCCATGTTAGCTTCACATGAGCCCTTTAGAAAAAGGCTAAAAAGGCACTCATCAGTCAGCTCGGCCCCTTTCCTATTCAGCTTTGCCGCCTATTAAGAGAATAGGTCCCGTTCAAGCGGCCCGCCTTTATTCATCTATACTAGCTGCCGCGCACCCCCCAATAGGAACGATTTCAGCGCCCCTCTCTAGATAAGAAGCAGAACGCGCCATCACCTACAGCCCTTTCTCTGCGGGACTTCCACGAATGAAAACGGGCGGCATCGTCGTATGCGACGGTTTTATCCCCTGGTATATCCCTAGTCCTGGGCCGATCTGTCACCCAACCTACTTAAACAACCTAAAGGCTTGGCCCCGTCCCGTTTGGAGAATGAGTCTTATGGCACGGCTTAGTCAGTTATTCTCGCAGTTCAGATAAGATCGGACCGCCACTTCTCTGAAAGCATGGTTCTTGCCTTCCTCTCTCCTCCCTCCTTGGAGCTCGTCCATTCGTTGGGTGATCCCTTGCTCTCACGTTCGAGTGTTTGCTCGTCGTTTAGCCGGTGAGTGAGATTTCTGCTCATTGCAGTCACCTCCGGGGTTCTTCGCACCTGGATAGTACCAGGACCCTTGTGCCCCGGCCCTTAATCAGATAAAGCTGCCCGCCCGAAGCCCGCCCTATGACCCACAACTAAAAATGAGCCTTGCGACGAGACGCGGACATTCCCCATGCTGCGGTTCCCTCCGGTCCGTTCCCGGGTTGGGTTAGGGGAACATCCGAGCGATTGCCTTCGCGGATCCAAACGCGCTCACAAGGCGCACAATAAGAATAAGACCAATAGAGACTTCATAAGAGACCATTTGAGCTGCAGATCGTAATGCTCCTAGAAAGGCATATTTCGAATATAGAGGAGTGAAAGTTCCCAAAATCAACGAGTTGATCATACCCTTCTTTGAACCGTACGACCGTCCTCTGTCACGTCCTCCGCGCTTACGTCTCTACCCGCAACCCCATACTCCAACCCAACTTGGCCCCCGGTCTTCCCTTTCTATTCCTCGGTAAGCGGACCGTGGGAGCATGGGGGGGAGCGGTATCTGCTTTTGACTGATAGAGAAGCATCTCTTTTTTCCCTCCTGACCGAACCCGCCAAAAAATCACAATACAAAAAGTTGTTCTTGCCGGGAGAGTCGCGTCGAGACATCTATTATCTGAGGAGGAGGCTTCGTCGTCCGGCTCCTCATAAATGATGTTAGGATCGTCCGGCTCATCCTCGGAATCCGAAAATAAAACAGAGACAGAACGGATTGTTTCAGTGACATATCTAATCAGACTGAATAGGATTTGAAGAGCTGTCACGATCATTCACATCAATTTCAGCGGGCAGGAAGGGCGCGGAAGCTACCGTTTCTAGAATGCAAGCAAGGTTGCTTGCTTACTCTCCTAGTAGCGTACGTTGGCGGCAAGGAAGGAGGCATTGGAAAGACTAGACCATACTAAAGTAAAGAGGCATTCGGGAAGCGACTAGTCGCTTCTGGCGAAGCTTCTAGAAGGCCGACCACTACATAAAGGATCCATATACCGGTCATGGGCGATAGCGAAGCCTAGAGAGGCAGAAGCAGTAGCTTTTAGAACGAAGCCGAGCCAGCCGATACGATAGGCGCGGCGAAGAGGAGCGAGACCAAGCGAGCCACTAGTGGAGTGGCGAGGAGGCCTACTATACGTATACTGGATTAGTATGCGGTGAAATACCAAAAAAAAACTACACAAAATTTCAGTGAACTATTGAAGCTATCAGTGTGATTGATCAGACAAGTACCAAGGGCTTTCGGTAGACTTCTTTCATTTCCTAATTTGCTTGCGACAAGTCCTAGCATTAGTATGAGTTCGTTGACTGCGTAAGGGCGATCCATCTTGATGACGAATTCCACGATAACAAGAAATAGAAATGAATCGTTCGATGTCTGCTCGTTCTCCCCTCTTCAATTCCCAATGAATAACATGATCTTGACCTATCATTTGTTCAATTTGGTCGATCTGATACTTAGTTAACTCTTTTATCTTTATGTTCCCACTGATACCTAATCGATAACGAACCTGAATAGCTTTTTTAGGTCCAATTCCATCCATTTTTGTTGAGGCAATTCTTACTTGTTTATCGGCAACTGATCTAGCTCCTGAAATATGACATTCTTGATCCTTCCTTTGACTAGTCTTCTCGGCTGGAATCATAAATGGGTTGTCTCTCTCTCTCTGATCTTTTCTAGGTAGGTAGAACTACTGTGAGCGGTCTAAACTTCGACCCTTATTTCTTCCAATTATGTTCTCGTACCCAAGCCCTGAAAAAAGAGTCTTGTGGAGGATAATTTAACACTTATCTCACTAAATCAGTGAGAAAGTGCTCCGCGATGGGTCGCGGTCTCCAAATTGAAATTTGCCTTTCTGCTTTAAGATATCGCAGAAGGTTTTTTAGGGCCGCTATGTTCGCACCCCCGACTCATAATCGAAGTGATCTCGTGCGATCTCATGCGCGGCCATCATTAAGTCGGGTCTGAGCTGCCTGCGGTTACAAATTGCCCGCAGAAGCCCCCTTGCCTTGACTCTCTCTCTATAAAAAAAAAAGCTTTCTGCATCATCAGCGGCGCGGCGCAGGTTTTTCTTTCTTCTGCCTAGCTCCCCAACGTTCGACTTGCATGTTAAGCATATAGCTAGCGTTCCTTCTGAGCCAGAATCAAAATCCAAGAAAACTACAAGCAACTACATCAACAACCGGGGGGAAATTAACCGGTCCGTCCTACCTACTAACGCTAATAAGGTTGAAAGGAAAGAAAGGCGTCAAGCAAGCTTCGCGACCCCCGGTTCTACTCACTAAGCCCCGTGCTTGTACAAGGAGAAGCAATCCCACCAACTTTAATTACTTTTTATTAGTATACCTTTTGCTTTTACTTTTAACATTTACGAAGGAGCTCAACAAACGTGACCGGCTGCTCATGAGAGAATTTTGAAAACAAAAACAAGACCTCTTCCTTTCTTCTTCTTTCTCAAAACACCTTGATAGAATTAAAAGCAAAAAGAAATCAAACCCTACCCGTTCGAATGAATTGAAGCCCAAAGTAGACTAGCTGGGGTTTTGGGCAAACCTTGCAGCCCTTTCCTCCAATCGAGTTGCAGTTGGCCTTGTTTCAGTCAGAATAAGTACCCGGGACCCTATCTTTATAGTAGGTTCTTTAGTCTTCGCTCTCAAGAACTAGTACGCCCTGTTCTCGAAAGCCGAAGAGCAGCTAAACTAAGCAACTTGTTGGGAGATTAGGCGGCAGTTGAAAGAGCTGCTCGAAAAGGGTCATGGTTGGCCTAGTACATCCTCTTGTGCCTCGCCCTTCTCTCTAAAGGGTCTTGGTGCCGAAAAAGGCTTAAATTACACAACTTAGCTTTAAGAACGGTTTGGTATAATCGCCAGGATTTCAATCAAGATGAAATCGGTTAGCCTGAAAAAAGACTGTACAAGAGGTCATATACAAGAAAAAAGAAAAGGTAGACTCAATGTCATAGAAATCGAATACATCGGAATCAGCACCGTCTTATTCGTTTGCAAAAATAGGACTCAAAAGAATCATGATTCGGTAAATAGGCCACTGATCGGCATCCAAGCTTTACTAACTCATAGGGGTGAGGGGCCGGCAAGCGTGTACCAAACCATTCGAGGGTAGCTAAGCAAGGAAATAAGCAAAGACAGCTTACGGTCGTGTGCTGGCAAAAAGAGTATCATCAAAGTTTCCAGTGTCGAGTTGTCACAAGTAGGTTTTTTAGTCATAGCTAGACAGCCAAGATAGATGTCCTTCTCCTCGGTCAGACTCAGTATCCTTGGTTGGAAAAGGGATTGGATAAGGCTCACATTACTGCCACTTCACCAGAAGATCAAGGCAATGTCGAAACTGAAATACCAGAGGCACTTCCTCTTAGTCATTCACTAGAGTTCTTTCTTTTTAAAGAAAGGGGTGGTAGAGCAAGATTCGCGCATCCAGTTGTCCGGTCAAAAAGAAGAAGGTTAACAAGCGCAAAAACAATACTCAACAAAATGCTCAATCCACATCCAGAAAACAAAAAACGATAGTCTAAAGAAAGAAGAGGGGTCGTGCCCAGTCCCAAACAGTGCGTTCTTCAGTTCTGCCTTTCGGGAATCAGATGATGAGAGGACCAAGGCTAGATGATCATGTCATTCTCTATACGCCTGAAAAACCGTCGTATTCTATCTCTTTTTTTTTGCCTTCGTCCAGTGGAAAGTTGAATTAACCTAGGTTTGCAAAACTTATGTTGCAGGTGAGTCACCACTTCAACAGGGGATCGAACAAGGCTTCTTTCGGCTGCTGAGGATCGCTTTGTGCCTGCCTCACTACCTTTTACTGAAACGGATAAAGAAAGGCCATCAAAGAGCTCGGTACCAAACAGGCACAGCTAAGGAATCGTGCACTCAAAGGACACATGTCATCGAAGAGTTTCCAACATTCATTCGAGCGGGGAGCGAGTTCAAGACCAAAGAAAGCCAGAGCATCTCTTCCTTTTCGCCTTGCCTCGAGGGCTTGCGGGTCCGTGGGCACAGTTGAACAAGGCTCGTATCAGATACTCCACCTGAAGAAGAGGTTGAAAAAGGCCAGACCATAAATAAAAAAGTCAGAAATAAGAATAGAAAGAACCATAGCCAGAAGAACAAAGGAACTGTACATTCAGTGTTGTGTAAGAAACAAAAGACAGAGATATAGTCCTATCCAAGCTTGTCAGGATCAAAGACGTTGGGATTAGATTAGCATAGCAGACTATGGATGGTCAAGACGTCGAGTAAAGTCTCCGTCATCTCCAAAAGCGGGCGGTTAGGTTCGAGTCTTCATCATCGATCGGGTGGTCGGACGCAATCTAATAGTATATATTGAGGGGTGAGAAAAGAAAAGAAGGCGTCGCCTATATATACAGCAAGGCTCAGTGTAGCTAGAGTTGACCGAATCGTGGGGTCTGCGCCAAGTAAGAAAGATCTTCTCCCTCCCTTCTTTCCTATTCTAATCTCTGGTTTTCCGGAAAGCCCCTCTTATCATTCTTTTTCCAGCAGTGGTAGCTAAGTCTATCTCCTACCTATGTGAGAAGAGTAAGCAAGCTACCTTGGACTGAGCCTCAGGCTAGTTCAGTTTCGGCTCCTAGGTCTATGTGTAGAGAAAGGCGCTCAGTAGTTACGTCAGCTATTGGTTCGCGCAAGTAGTTCCCCTCCGGCTAGTTCATCCAGGTAAGCAACGTCTACTGCACGGGGAGTGGTGAGGGCGAGGGCAAAGGGAAAGTCTAAAGAGAAAACCTAGTCGCTAGGGAGGATAGGCCTCTTGTTCGAACGAATGAGATTCTCGATTTGTCAAGAAGTGAGATTTCCTCGTTCTAGTTCTGACTATTTCTATGTTCAATGAAGTTCTCCCTGTTGGTCGAAGGAATGCCAGGGATTGTTGAGTACTGCCCGCTGCGAGTAGTTCTCCTCAGGCTAGTTAATTCAGGTCTGCTTCAGGCTCTGGTGAGAAGCGAGGTAGCTTGCTTACTCTCTTTCTAGTGCAAGGTGAGTGACCACTAGGCTTAGAGGAGCTAGACTTGCCTTTTCCAACGTCGTAGTCTACTTTACGAAAATGTTCGGAAATGATAACTGACTATAATACTAGGCGCCTACTTCTCCGCTTCAATCAGTTTCTTTCTAGCTTCTTTTTCTCTCTCGTTAGCGCTGGTATCTAATCTTCTTTTTGTTAGTGCAGTGAGAGAGCCCTTTTGGGCGACCGAGCGTAACCTTTCCTTTTCTTTCTTTTTAGTTGGTAGGGTCTCATAGGGTCGGAGGTCTGTTTCTTCCTCAAGAGATCCTCCTCCGTCTATGTGTAAAGAGAAAGCTTTCTTGCTATTGAGACGTCCCATGTAAATAAAAGAGTCAGGGATTTTTCTTTCCTCGTTGAATGAAGAATGTTCTAACCGGGCTAGGCTCACGAATGAGATCAAGTTGGTCTTCATCAGGGTACTGACGCCAGGGAAGCAATGGAGGGAACCAAGAATCCCTACCCGCAATCAATTCCGAATCAACTTCAATCAAGTAAGAAGAAACTGGCATTAAGAAAGGAGCAATCACAACTTCTTTCAAGGAAGAACATCTGATGAAGAATGTTCTTAAATAAAGTCAGAATCTTCTTCATGAATCTTCCTAGGTCCTAAGGCTAGTTTAAGCAGCTATGGGGCTCAGGCAAGTAGTTCCGGCTAGGGCAAGGCTTCCTCGTGCTAAGTGTAAAGAAAGATAAGCTAACCGAGGAGCTAGGTTTCCTTGTGTCTAAGCTATGTCCTATTCTTCTATATGCCCTGCATTGAGATAAGCATTGCTATAAGGGAAGCATAGGAGTTACAACTAAGGCAGACAAGGAAAGGAGTCACTCACCCTGATAGCATCTTCCTCTTACCTGCTGGTAGGGAAGCGCAGCGGAAAAGGAAAGTGACTGGATTATAATTCAGCTATAAGTCAAGGGGTGACCGCTTCGTTCGGTATGGAAGAAGGGAGGAAGACGCTTACATTACTCTGTTACCTTGAACCCAGGTCAATAAAGGGATTCACAGCCAATTGAATTGACGATGGGAAAATAGTAAACTGACTGGTAGATGTAACCTGGATAAAATAGATTCGCCAGCTAGTCTTGGAATTTCTCATCTTGCTTTTTTGGTTACTCACATCGGGGATCTCGTGTCTTTTTAGCGGAATTATCCTGTGAGAAAAGGGCACTCATGCCTGATTAAGGGCCTTACTGGGAAGAGGAAGGATGCGGCGAGCCATACCATGCGTCGATTGAGCATGGAACCGTCACAATTCACCTTTAGTGACCCTCTTCTAAAGTTTCACCAACTTAAACCGAAATCCTCCGTGACAGCGAGAGCCTTGTTCGGTTGGAAGTAAAAAGAATGTCCAACTAAACAAAAGGGAACAAAAGCACCGCTCGTTGACCCGCTTCCACCAACCCGGGCGGAAGGGACAAGCGAGGTCCCAGCTCGATGCCAATAATCTCGTCGAAACTGAGAGCGAAGTCCTGCAAACGCAGCAGCCGCTAGCTCTTGCTTGCTTATCCAATGTGAAATATTATTCCTTCCCCACCCCCCGCCCAGGCTGCCGATTACTTATCCGCAGAATTCCCAGAGCTCTGCTAACGCAATGATCGGGTTTTTTGACCAACTGCGACCAGAAGCTATGGACGAGAGTCATCATCGAAGCCTTTGTCCACACGGGTCCTTCGCTTATTTTCTTCACAGCTGCACATATGCATCCCTTTCGCTGTCCTTATAGGGTTATTGCATACTTCTACTTTCTATTATGTCTCGAGCCAAGCGTTCATCCCGCCGAGCCCCCTAGGTTGTCTATGCAAATGCCCAATCGTTCTTTACCGGGGCCTGTCACCAAGAAGCAGACTTCTCTTGTGGGATTGGCCGTACCGGCTTCCCACTTGATGCAAAGACCATCTAAGTCAATAGATATGGGGCAAGAAAGAAAGCGAGTCGCTAGTTTTCTAGTCTGGAGTCTTGTAAAAAAGGGTTCCCCCTCAAGCTACAGGTTCTTCTGGTAGACAAAGCCCGAGCGCCACGCAAACCAGATCACTCTAGTCCGCACTATTACGTCATTCTCGGTCAGTGGCACAAGCAACAAAGATTTTCGCTACAAGTGCACCTAGAGCGCTCTGCAACCAAAGGCCCTGTTGCTTTGCGCACCGGCCAGCCTTGTCCCCTGAGCCTAACCGAACCTAGATTGATGAAGGAGCACAGGAACGAGCCATAGGGATAAAAACCTGCTTGCTTCAGTCAACATAGCACCCCTTAGGGACTGTCTCGGGGGGGCGAAGCCTCAATATCTTCGTGCCTGATGCCCAAAGCTTGGACTATGCCACCGCTAGGACTATGTAGGACTCTTTTATGGGACTCTTCCACTAACTTGCTTGTGGGACTATTCACTGACTGACAAACTTATTGATGGATTGATCAAGAGAGCTAAGACTCTACAGGTGCACTTCCTTCAGTTTTTAAAAGTACTGGGCTATTCAATCCTGCTTCAGGTTTGTGTTTGAAAAGAGGAAGGCCCCATCCCAGGTTAGAGGGACTCTTTGAAGAGGGGGATTAAAGGAAGGGACATATGATGGTATAAGGCCAATGGTGCTGATCTGCTCCTAGATAAGCGGTCGGGCCTGACTCCGTTCACTGAGCTCTTAGCTTTGCTCCAGGTGGTACGCTTGGCTATGTGTGCTGTCTACTCTTGGGTGGAAGAAAGAGCATAGAAAGCCGCTCCACTGGGTGGTGTTCCGAGGAGGGCGGCGGGTGAAGAAAGGGCAGTGGAGTGAAGCGGTATGCGCGCTATTTATTGCCTCCGAGCTGTGGAGGAGCGCTAAGAGCTGGGAAGTGGGAGGGCGTGGTAGGCGCAGTAGGAGCCTTGTTCGCTGTGCGCACTCTAGCCTCTCGTACGTAGCGCTCTTTCGCGCAATTGCTTTGTTTGCTTTCCTTGCTAGTTAGCAAGCTAGAAATCCCGTTCTATACTTATGTATTTTACTTAACCTATTCTTCTAGAAAAATCCCCCCCTTTGGAATCACTTCCCGGGGTACACCCTTAGAAGAGTAAGTTTTTCCTCTTTCTGTTGTTGAAAAGTCAGGACCCAATGCTTCTGATTTTTATAAAACAGTTGATGTGCATGCGTCCTCGGTCCCTTATGGAACATCGGATTTTTCTTATTCAGTTAGTTGGGGGTTAGACTGTTCTGGATTCTTCTATAGCGCCTGCTAATGCAGATAGAGAGAACTCTTTGGAGTGTTCTTACATACTGTCCTGGGAGCCCCGCCTAGTCAATTCACCCGACATTAATTGGGTCAAGCAAGAAAGAAACCTTGAGGAACGAGCTCATACCCGGTCCTTAATGTATTGTATGCATGTATGCGGAAACTCTACATTTCCCACAAAAATGATCATGAAACTCCATGTCATCGCTTGAATATCCCAAAGACAGATAAGCCCAAATCGCCCCCTTTCTAAGGGGTCAGTACGGGTAGAAAAGACTATGCTAATATAAAGTACTTATCCCAACAGTCCTTTCCCAATCATCAGGCTCGAATGGATCCCGACAGTTCAGCTCTCCGGGTGCGCCGCAACGCAACCAGGAATCGCAGCAGAACACAGGGCAGACCTCTCGGAAACACCTACTCCCAGTGAGGAACAGCATCCCCACTCCCCACGGTGGAACGCAAAGAAAGGAAAGAGACGAGATACGGGGGGTGTGAGAATTAGACCGAGGGAAGAAAGCGAAGACTTCCAAGGGAGAGCTAAGAACGAGAGCAAAGACTCAATGTTCGGCTTTTTCATGTTTGGCTCTTTAATAAGGGGGCTATTCCTGTTTCAGTCAATCGGAAAGAGGCAAAAGGACTTGGTAGACAAAAAGGGAGCGAAACATCCTTTCCGGCGTGCGGAGAGCGCACACAAAGCGTCCCTTTCTGAGTAGTCTTTGGTAGTAAAGCGTAACCTAGACAAGGCGAAACAGGCTTCTTCTGCTAGGGCTAGGAAATTGGACTACTCCGCTACTGACTGATTAACTGATTTAAGGAGCGAAAGCCCCAATATCTATAGTTGAAACATTAGGGGCGCTGAGAGAGAGAGAGATATAGAAGGCGCTTTTAGAATTAGATTGCTCTTTGCTTCTTCTTCCCTTGAGGTTTAGGACTGGCTATGAACTTCCTTACCTCACAGTGAGTGTACTTAGGACTCGTAGCTTCTTCTTTGTGATTGCTTTTAGGACAGTGTTATGAGATAGAGGGGCTCTAATGCCCTTTCTCTTCCGTCAAAAGGGCAGTTACATTTATCAGATATGGGTAGTGAGTCCTGCCTTTAATAAGTTTCGAAAAGAAGCTCTCTTTTCCTCCTTAGGATCTAAGTGAGATTTCTTTCAGATTCAACGATTAGCTAGCGCTAAGACGTCCTCTCTTCCTTCCTTTAGAATGCATATAAAGGAAGATAGGTTGCCACTGTTGACCCCTTGTGGAGAACGCAGGTAGGAGCACCCTTTCTCTCTTTCTTTTAGATGGAGCCCTCATGTAGTAAGGAATTGAGAGCACCATCAGTAAACCGCGCCAGTATATACTGATAACTCTAAGTCATACCATTCTTGCATACTATCTTCTTGCAGACTCTCTTTTATAAAAAGACTATTAGAAAGGGTCTGGTAATAGGGTTTGGCAGTGGGAGAGCTAGACTACGTCTTCCCTCTTGCTAGGTTTATACCAAGCAAGGACAGGTTAGAATGGATTAGATTGGCTCTTCTTACGGTACTCAACTACAAGAGAAGATCTCCTACGGCTCTTTTCTCATAGCGAAGTGACGGAGAGCTCTTTGTTGGCGGTAGCGAAGCGGAGGAAAGAGCTCGAGTAAGTGTAGCCGCACTCTCCTTCTTGTATCCCTCTAAGCTCTTACTTACTTTTTTAGCCCCAACAACAAACAAAGGAACGAGCATTTTCGGGGACTAGCCCGCTTCCCATTACTCAAGAAGGCAATTGTCCGGTCCTCTTTCATGTGGAATCGTTTTAGTTAGATCGTACCCAAGCCCGCCTCTATTTTCTTATGTGAGAGAGGTGCTTGCTTTATGAAAATCAACACCTAACTCTTACGATCGGAATACGGATGAGATCAAAAAAACTGTACTATTAAATTCTGGGCTTGGGCGAAAAAGGGACTGCCCACCCCGAATTCATCCAAACTAAGAAAAATACTTGACAGAAGCTCCAAGTCCCCATCTCCCGGGACCATCAGATTAATTACATCTATCACATGCCGATTGTGTGGGAGGTAAATGTGATGCTCATTCAAGAGCGGCCTTAGGAAATCCTCCGCAATCCGCTCTTTGATCGCATCTGAAACTTTTTCTGTCACTTCCTGCTCATAGTGAGCAGCCGTTGGCCGCATCCGGGCCACGCGCCAACTCGCAAAGATTATAAAAGAAAGTGGGAGAACACTCAGATGAGGTTGCCCTAAGAGATTAATTAAAAAGGCTAGAACCAAATCCGCTAACTGCATACCATACATAGTCAAAAGATTCCCTACATACAAAAGAGAGTCCTTCCTGTACGAGTAGTGAAGAACTATAGAGAGCTGTGGTTGGTTGTTGACCAACAGAAAGCAGGGGAGAAAGAACTTCGAACAGAGAATTATAAATTAGAAGTATTGTTTTAGAACCCACATTTTGAAAAGTTCTGTTAGGTTCTTAGTAGCAGTCGGCGACCTTTTCTTCTTTTACTTCACATAGCTTTTCGTCTCCTTGATAGCTGGAAGTTCTCCAAAAGTATGAAAAGCTGGAGGACTTTGTACCATCCATTCCGGTGTGGTTGGATTCTGTTCAACAGCCCAAGGACTTGGAGCACATTTTTTGTTATTTCCACTGCTTGAAGTGATTGTTACGACCACGAAGAAACGACGAATCCCAACTACGGATATATAAGAGCCAAAACTGCTAAGGCATTCCATCCAGCGTAAGCATCTGGATAATCTGGAATGCGACGTGGCATACCCGAAAGCCCTAAGAAATGCATGGGAAAGAGGGTCGGATTAACCCCGAAAAAAGTGATCCAAAAATGGATTTGACCTAAAGTTTCAGGGTATGTCCGCCCAAAGATTTTACCCACCCAATAGTGAAATCCTGCAAATAAAGCAAAAACGGCTCCCATAGAGAGTACATAATGGAAATGTGCAACCGCATAATAAGTATCATGTAGAGCAATGTCTAGCCCAGAATTTGCCAGGACTATTCCAGTGAGTCCTCCTATGGTGAACAAAAAGATGGACCCTACAGCAAATAACATGGGTGTTTTGTATTGTATCGAACCCCCCCACATGGTAGCGATCCAACTAAAGATTTTGATTCCAGTGGGGACAGCTATGATCATGGTAGCTGCGGTGAAGTAGGCACGGGTATCAACGTCTAAGCCCACAGTAAACATATGATGAGCCCAAACAAGAAATCCAAGAACACCTATACTGATCATGGCATAAACCATGCCTAGATACCCGAAGACCGGTTTTCCCGAAAAAGTCGAAACGATATGACTTATGATACCGGATCCAGGCAGAATGGGAATATACACCTCTGGATGACCGAAGAACCGAAAGAGATGCTGGTATAATATGGGGTCTCCCCCTCCAGCGGGATCAAAAAAGGTTGTATTAAAGTTTCGATCGGTTAATAACATGGTAATTGCCCCTGCCAGTACCGGAAGTGATAATAAAAGTGGGAATGCTGTCACTAGAACGGACCACACAAATAGGGGTGATCTATGCATAGTCATTCCAGGTCCACGCATGTTGGAGATAGTTGTTATAAAATTGATAGAACCTAAAATGGATGAAACACCAGATAGATGAAGACTGGAAATTGCTGAATCAACTGCTCCTCCGGAATGGCTGGTAATACCACTTAAGGGCGGATAGACCGTCCACCCAGTGCCGCTACCCACTTCTACTAAGGCTGAGCTTAATAGGAGCAAGAGACTTGGTGGCAACAACCAGAATGAAATATTATTTAATCGTGGAAATGCCATGTCAGGTGCACCTATCAGAATCGGAACAGACCAATTACCAGATCCACCTATCATCGCCGGCATAACCATAAAAAAGATCATTAAAAAAGCGTGAGCCGTTATTAAAACATTATAAAGTTGATGATTCCCACCAAGAATTTGATCGCCGGGTCGTGCTAATTCCATACGAATCAGTACTGAGAAGCATGTGCCCATCACTCCAGCAATGGCACCGAAGATGAAATATAGAGTCCCTATATCCTTGTGGTTAGTGGAGAACAGCCATCGGACCGGATTTGTCATAAGATTGAGATTCTTTCGTTTCCTTCCTTATCAGAGAGGGGCCCCTTAGGTAGCGGGGCTTATTTATTGAAAAAGAGGGAGTGAGAGGAGAAGGAAGAATGGAAAGGGGGTGGGGAAGGTCCGGAAAGCCCTCACTTTATTGAGGGGACATTTTGATCCCCTTTGACTCTCACCCCCCGCGGTTCTGGTTCAGGAAAGGGTCAACGCAAGGATCTTACTTCGAAGCAATCTCTGGAGTTTTCCCTTATCCGAACGGGTCTTGCAAGAAAATAGGATTTCATATTGAGCTCCAAATATACGCTATTGGGATAGGATGGCTCCTACTAGCTCTCCCCCCCTAAGAACCGCACGTGCGAGTTCCCCCGCATACGGCTCAAGCGGCGAAGGCCCTTTCCTTCGCGCTTGGTAAGCGCTTCGCTGTAGCCAAGCTTACTGCTAGCCTATCGGCTAGAGCCAAGCTTCGACCGCGACTGCTCGTCGCTTCTGGCCGCCTTATTCCGTCACCCGAGATCCAAGTCAGCACCGGCAAAGATCTCTTGATTCCTCGCGGCCGGGCCGGCTTGGAAGCAAGCTACCTGTCGCCTATCTCGCCCCCTTTATTCTTATTAGTAAGATAGGTTGCCCCTTTCCCCTTTCTCTAATAATAAGGTAAGCTTCCAAAGCTCCATCCTTCAGCTGGGTGAGCCTTCGCTTTTTGGATCGTCTTCTGCCCAATGCGGTACCCCCCGTTTTTTGGTTCCCATTGGGTTTACCTTGTTTACAGGTCGACCCCATGGCAGCAAGAAAAGGCGATCTTGTGCTATACTTCGGTGATCTCTTTCCTACCGAGGCACGCAAACTCCCATCGTGTCCCAGATCACATTCCGTGAATCGAAAGGGGAAGCCTGCTCATCCATCAGCTCCTCTCGTAGATCGGTGCGGTTTTACGAAGCGTCTAAGCACAGTTCACTCGCGTTGATCAATCAAGAGCTTTGCCGCCACTCCTTAAGGTTACCTGTTGTATCATACCATACACTTCTTGCATTGTTTCCCACGCTTCATACCCCCTATTTCTTTCTTTTTAAGGTAAGGTAAAGGGCCAGGCATGGTGGGGTAGGAGCATTCTGTCGGCAATCTTTTTGGCTTGACCAAGAAGTCTTATGTCCTCCAAGTCGCACGGCGTTTTAACCGAAAGAACTTCTTGCGCAATTCATGCGTTTCTGTTTTTATGACCAGAAATTCTTTCTTGATTTCCATTTCAAATTGTTCTCTGGACTTTTTATCAATATGAGGTGATCGTAACACAGTATATAAGACTCGTGATTCAGGCAATCCAATCTTCCGTGTGTAAGGCGGAAGCCCCCAAAAATGGTTTTCAAAAAATGGGTGATCAAAAGATCGAATCACTATGCGTATCTTGGTGGTCGTTACTTTTGGTGGTCTTTCTTTTTGGCTGACTCCTCTTCCTGTTCTATTGATCAGAAACATCCAGCAGCGCCGCGCCGGTTTAGAATTCTATTCTAAGGGCTAAGGCTCTCCTTATCCCCCCTCCCTTTTCTTTCCCCCCCGTTGTGTGGGCCACACTTCAGAAAGGCCCTACGGGGGTCCTTCACTTACTTGTGTGAGCCCCCGCCCGCTCACGCTCCTTACCAACAACCCGGCGCTTCGCCGGAACACACCATAGGTCAGTCCAACAACCAGTTGGCTTCTCGCCGCTGCACATTAGCAGAAAAAAGTGAGTGAATAGCCAGCCTCATGCAAGTTTCTCAATCGGTTTCCTTTATCCTGTTGCATATTTCTGCAACTCAAGAAAAGAAAGGCTTCTATTCTTGTGAATTAGAAAGCACTAAGAAAACTTGTGCATAGAACTTGCTATCTTTTTTATTTATTTTTAAAGTAAGATAAGAAATGAGTTAGAGATGAGATATATTCATCTCCGTCTCTTAACTAACGAAAAATAAAAATTCGCTCATTTTTGATGGTAATTAAAAGGCTCTCCGAGCCTTGCGTCGGATTGGATGAGTTCTTAAAATTGATCCATTTTTTTTTAGAGAAATGGTTTTCTCCGCTATTTGAAGAATTTCCGTTTGCATCTTTTGACGCATGCTCTTTGTAGAGCCAAATCCGGTTTGCGATAATTTCTGGTTCCGGACCCGGAACCAGAAGTGATAGTTGGTGTAATACCGCTGCAGACGGGCCCGCCGCCTGAGAATTAGAGCAAGAAGCACTCTCGCGCTCTCGAGCGGTAAGTGGTTGAGCGGGATGAGCCGCCTCGTTTTCCGCAAGAGATCGCGGGAGAGGTTCCCCCGAGCCTCCCCCAGGGGGGGCGAGTCTCAATTCGAGATCGAGAGAGATCTCCTCTTCAGATTCTTAGGAATATACAGATTCGCGCTCTGAATCTGAATCGCGAAATGGAAATGCTAGAGGCGGCTCGTCTGATTCAGATACAAATCAGATATCTTATTTTTTTTATTTCACTATAAACTTGATTATAGAATCAAAAAGAGTGAATATTAAATGTGAAATCGGATTTCCTTTTCGTGCCATATGCGCTTAGACTTTACTTTTTCCCCCTTTTGATTCCTGGTCCAATATTTGTTCTCGAAAGTCTTCGTTTCCGTGTAGAAGCAAACTCTTAGATGGGCAGGTCAACCTGGCAAACCGAGATTCCTCTGTCCAGTGGGACCGCCCCGGCTTCACTCTCATCAGCTGTACGATTTACATTACGAAATTAGATAGCGAATGTAAGCAAGTCTTTTCTTCGGAAGCGTAACAGAAATAGAATAAATAGAAAAACCTATTTTCATTCCCAAGCCACTTTCCTTCCATTTTATCCTAGACCCAACCACTGCCCTTGTTCCAAGATCTCACTTCATTCACGAATCCGCCTCCTTTGTTTCAGAGCGCGCTTAAAAAGCTCCTGCTTTTGGTCCCCCTTCGCTAGCTCTGCTTTCTTGCCTCTTGTCTTAGGCTAGCTATTAGCCAAAGGTTACCGGCAACTCTATTCCCGACTACACAACGTTAACCCTTGCTTGGTCAGTCTTGAGATGCATATGAATCAGAAATCGAAGAACGGGATGCTTTAAAAGGGAGGATGGAAATTGGCTTCAAAGTCAACAGGTATAAGCTTTCGATGGAAGCGCTAGGCAAACCTGTAACAGAATACGGGTCGAGTAGCAGATCCAAAAGAAAAGGACTCAATCCTTGGCTAGACCTAGCCCTCTTTTTCAAATCATTAATTCCACTCTTCTTTCTCGGTGCGGTGACATCAACAATTCTATCAGTTCTTGGTTCTTTGAATTAAATTCCAAAAGAGAGGGCCCCGGTAGAAAGATAGAAATCGTGTTCGGGCACCTACCCTAGGTAGGTCCTCTCTTCTCTATATAAAAAATCCCCATACCTCTCCTTCTCTTCAAAGATAGGGAACTCCAAGCCATCAACATTTGGGAAAACGTACCTTGATGCAACCCTATTCGAATTCGAAACAAACCTATTCACCCTATACCCCCTTCATCACCCTTGGTTATTGTTATTTCTTTGCTTCTATTTCTTCTATCTGCTTTTTCTTCGTTCGATATGGTATACTCTTCCGCGGATTCAGAGTGAGATGGTGAGATGAAAGTCTTTTCCTGACCTGCAAGCAAGGGGGCTTTAGCCTTCTGGATAGAGGTGCAGATAAGGGTGGTGGAATCCTAATCCGCTATACGGGCCAGTCGAGATACTGGTCCGCCTGCTTTAAAGCGATTGTTCGCGGCGATTGATGAAGCTTGAAAGTCGCGGTGGCTAATGCGCACTCACTAGAATTCAAGACAGGGACTCCATTCTTTGGAGTAAGGGGAACCTTATCCGTAGGGGAAAAAATAAAAGTATGATTGGAAACAACGCGTTGAACGCCCAGAGTCGGCTTCAGCCAAATAGACAGAATGGCGAGCTTCATTACCATTCGAAAAATCCCATCGGCTCCACTCCCCTTAATGCGCAAATGGCTTAAAAAGCTTCCTTCATTCGTCATCCCAAGAAGAAGTAATCTCCTTATCCTTATTTCCAGCTGTCCGAAGCTTATAAGCAGGAATCGGCCATTCAGGGTACCCCTTTATGAGCAGCAATTCTGGAAGGAAGGCGGTCTTTCTTTCTTTGTGGAAGGGAAGCTTGACTAAAAAGATGCTTAGTGGGGCAAAGAGATTCGAAGGTTCAGAGATGGACTAGAGTTAACAATAGGCCGATAAAGATTAACCTTTTTATTTGAGCCTAAATATCTAAGGGGGAGCACAGATAGATTTAGGAAATGCTTAATCTGACCATAAAATAAGAATAGGTACGGTATTCAAGCGGAAGTGGAGCGAAATGCTTCCCTTGAAAGAAGCACAAGCGAAACGATACCTAGATCCGGTTGGGAAAGTACAATGTTGCTTAGGTTACATTGGCAATAAGTACTTCAACCATTTTCTTATATTTTCCACTAAGTAAGCTTGCCCCATGAGACAATGGACGCTTTTCATTTTGCTTTCGTCCTTTATTTTTCTATGGTTACCCGGAATCAGTACCAAGTTAAGTTGACCTGGAATCGGTGTACCAGGTAAAGCCAATTGAAAGTTAAGCTTTAAGAAAAAGACCTTTCACTTTTGATGGAAAATGAAGACTGATTCTCTCCTTGGCAAAGGGAATACCCTTTCCCCTTTCTCTAATAATAAGGGTTCCAACCAAACCTATCTTACTAATAAGAATAAAGGGGCTGCTAGTTGTAGCGCGCTAGCGCCCTTATAGAGTCAGGCTCTTCTTCTGCGAGACTCCATCCAAATCCGCCACTCGTTGGTTGGTGTTCCATTCTTTTTATTGAGACTATGCCTTCAATTCAATTCAGCCTTTCCCTAGTCGCAGTATTATTGCTCAACCTAACATGCATTTTATAGTGCCGTGCCGGGGCGATAGGCGCCCCGCAGTCACGCATTATTGAAAAAAATGCTCTTTTTTTTTTCGTCAGCAGATTTCGCTCATCAAGTTCTTGTTTGATCTGCCGCTGTTAGAACACCACAATATTCGTCCTTTTGGGGTTAATGCTCTCAATGGTGAATCGATCATTCGATATCCTTCTTCTTATGAGAGGACGGACTGGAAGAAAAGTAATGAAACCCGCGATGGCTACTGAATAACCTCCTTTTATTTTCTCAATAATAAAGCCTTTGACTTTTGTATTCGTTCGCCAAATCTTGTTCAGTTCCATCCAAGCTCGGTTTTGTCTGAATCTTCGTGGAAGAAGAAGAAGCGGTTCACCAGCCACTACATCTGTGGATCCCACCAAATCATTAAACCTGGCGGCTGCTCGCTCTTTGATCAGTGATTCACCGGCCACTAGATCGATGAAGAATCTCTCCAAAATCTGCTCTTTGATCAGTGATTCACCGGCCACTACATCCAGGGATCCCACCTTATTCTCAAACCTGGTGGATCGGTTGATTGGCACTCCTGTAGGCTCATCTTGCATACAAATTCTGGGGGTCCCGAGTCCTGCATCCACCAAGAACATTTCTTCCCTTAAGCGTAAAACTTCAGATTGTAAGGCGTTTCCACTACATAAGAAAAAACTTGAATTAGATCTTGGAAATGATCGACTCAAATGGATGCTCATCATAAGCTTTCTTTTTCTTTTTGGCTGACTCCTCTTCTCCTTTCTTTATACTTCTGCCTTGCGCAGCTTTAGAAAGGAGAGAATTTCAGAAAGTCACTCTCTCCAACCTTTTCTATCTATCTTTAGAAGTAGGTCGAGAGAAAGTCAATATGATATTTGCGTTGGTTTTTCCAACGAAACTAAGCACTTTTTTTTTTCTTTATCATTCGGAAGGCTCAGTCCCACACTCTGACTTCAATGATGGGAACAACCCCCGCACTCCGGCGCTCCAATGAACAACAGTTCTCCTTCTATTGATCTCTTTATACGCTATTATCTTATTCGTATCAGCAACAAGACTCTCTAAAGCGAATGAAGTGAACCGAGAAGAAGGAGGTTGACCACTTAGAAAGTGCTCCCAGGAATAGCCTTTCTCTTCTATTTTATACGAATACCGGACTTTCCATCCTAGAGGAATAAGAATGATTCGAGTCGTCTCAGTTCCAATTAAAGAGAGAGTTGGGTGGACGCTACTTAGGCTATTAAGCCGCGCTCCTCTCTCTTTCTCTACTCTATGAGATTAGTTGATCTACTTTGGTTACAGTAGAAAAGGAGGGAAAGGGCTTTGCTTTGCATTCGTTGCTGTCGAATGAGTTAAGTAAGCGTGCACGCGGGTGAACTCCTTGAATCTGAAAGCTTGTTGATACTATGGATTGCACGAGCATGTGAAAGTTGCCCAAATCGATGAGATTAAGAGGACAAAACATAGACTGTAGTCAGCATTACTAAACTGTATCTTGAAGGAACTTTAATTCCTCAACCAAGGGGCCACCTGGTCAAAAACCGGGGTGAGACAACTAATGCAATTAAGGTGAGGAGGAAGCTCTTAACAGAACTAGGAAAACTTCTTCTCTCCCACTAACCAAAAGCTCAAAAAGAAGTAGAAGTACAGTATTCTCGTGCAAGTATAACACATCAAAAACTTTGATAACCACCTTGAACTAATCTAGGAGATATAGATACAGCGGAAAGAGAATATCTATTGACAAGCACATGGAAGTATTACGCTACCCCCACCTACACCTTTGATAAAACATATCACAGAAAAACAAAGGTTTACTCAGTAAAACTATCACTCCATGAGAAGAGCCTTAGGCTAAGATGAACCTACCTCCTCAAAGGACAAAAACAACCTTGTTTTACTCCCTAGGAAATGGTTATCCCACTATTATAGGTGTAACAAGGACATCTCACCTCAAAAGTTTCTAAATGTTGACTACACATCAAAGTCCTCTACTCTTCAGAACAATTTCGTTATCTCAATCTGATCATAGAATCTCTCCCACTACGAAGGCGGGTTTGGAAACTTTTTTATAACTAGAAGGCTCAAAGAGACGAGACTAACTATATCATATATAGAAGCGATTCTTGATTGAGATTCCAGAAAGAAGGTAACTTCTATTATCGTTAAAGAAGTTTTTTTTTACCCTTTCTGTTTCTAGAATCAGTGTTCTAAAGTCGTATTTGCCATATCAGTGATCAATCCGACAATTAGCCTCAATCTATTTTAGAAAGGTAAGACAGGTCCCCCCGATTCAATACAATATTCGGAAAGAGTTATGAAAGAATGGGCCAACTGCTTGTAATAGGCCAGTATGGATCAATCCTGCGACTTATACAATCGAGTTCTTTTTTTCGAAAAAAATTATCGGATCGAGATCTATTGGAAAGCTCCTCCGACCCAATGAATCCACTCTTATCCAATACTCAAAATTCGGTGGTGCGCTGGAGGGAATGAATTGAACAATTGGTCTCAACCAACTCTTCTTTACAAAAATTGGGGGACTTAAATGACCAGACCATCTTGGGCCTTCAATTCATGAAGCCCTTCGCTTTCTTCTTTCAGAGAAAAGGGAATGATATTCTTGCAGGAAAACAGTTCCTCAACGTTCCTATCGATTAGAGTCGGGGATAGGTTTTTAATCGAAGGATTCCTCCAATCAATCTCTCCCTTCGGAGGAAAGGCGCTTAGGACCCGAAATCCCGAAGAATAGACAGAGGGCCACTCTATCGAAAGAGAAAGAGCTTATTTAGATTTCCGAATCATTATAGACTTTCTTGAGGCTGTTTGTTCTAAGAACTCGAGCGTCAGGTTGCCTCGGGGTCTTTCTTCTCTTAGCTTATGAGGTTTCGGGTATTCTATTCCGGCAGTCCCGAACTCAAATACTTCTACGATCTAATAACACTATTATTCACTCATTGTGTTGTGTTTAGAATCCCTCCGCCTGAAGTCAAGACACCTAAGGACCGGTCTAGGATGCGGCGAGAAGAATGATTCAAAACGAGTTTTTTGTTGCAGTAGGAAAACAAACAGGACCCTTTTTATTATTTTAACATAAAGTAATTGCAGCGAAGAGGAGTTAGAGATGAAGGGTTGGGAAAGAACAGGCCCAACCTCTTTCTTCAAAGCACTAAGAATAGAGTAAACTCTCCAATTCTTTGAAGCACCCGGTCGCCTTTGGGCAACGACGTAGGGCCTTTGGACGACTAAGTCAGCTCGGCTTCATGGAGCAAAATGTTTGCCTACATTGGGGATAACGGCTTGTGGTATGCCCACCTCCATTAAAAAAGATGCTCGTGTTTTCCACGAAGAAGGGAGGCCCCACCAGCGAGATAGCGGGTGAGCGTGAGCTATTTCCAAAAAAAGGAAAAGGGGTGAAGCTTTCCTTTTTCTTCAATGAAAAAAGAACAAACAATTCTTTTCTAAGTATTAGAGTGCGGCAGAGGACTACGAAGAAGGAAGGAGCTTACTAAGAGGTGGGCCGGGGAATAAGAATAAGTCAAAGATCATCGGTAGTTGTGGGGTGCCCCAAAATGCTCCTAGGAATCGGACAACAATGCCTCCGATCCTTCGAACAACTCGAAACCTACACACGGGAGAAAGAGTTGAACTAGGGCCAGGCCAATTCAATCGGACTCTGCTCATATACGTAGGGCTCATATAATTAGGGGGGGACTAATGATGTATCAATGCATGAACCGGATTCTTTTCTTCCTTTTGGGAATCCTTGGGGATTCCTTTTGGTTGGTGCACTAGGCTAGGCCCCTGCTTTAGGTTTTGATTCCTCGCCCAATGAGAATGAGAAGGAGTCAAAGGCTAATATCTCTCTGCCCGAATCAATGATGGAATCAGGCCACTGGTCTCGAGCGGCCATTCCAACTTCGTCTCCAATCCAACTGCCACGCCAGATCTAGTGGATTGGTAATCCCTGTGTTGAAATGCCTGCCTTGCTTTTAACTGTAATGCTACTGAAATGATAAGGTCAAGGGGGTTCCGATAGCTAACCTTTGCCTCCAGTAACCGGGTCTTTTATTGATTTCGTGTCTAAGTGGGGAAGTGCTTTGTATCATTCATTTACGCTTCGAACGAAACGAAGAGAACCGATCCCTTTGCCGATACAATGCATACAAAACAGCGGGTTCTTGAAACTCCTCATATTAAGAAGCGACTTTCCCGATTCCCGCCATTAAATCTCCTGATCTACGACCACCCTCGTTTTCGAGCAGCGAAAAGAAGGTTCAAGGGCCGGGGGATGGATTTGTGTAGTGAACTTTCGCGTCTCCTATTCGTTCGATCAGCTAGTAAGCGAGGTACGAGGTCACATGATAGTCTAGCCAGGCCCGAGGGAGGCGGGAAGATATCACGAAGGGAGGGGGAGAAGAAGAATGCATTCCCTGTCTGGAGCTCTGTCAATTCCGTCCGGAGAGAGACCACGCCGTGCTCATACGTTACGTATCAACGGAAACGACGCCCTCTATCGATCGCGAACCGCCACTTCTCGACTCGGCTGGGGTTCTAAAGTCGATCATCCATTATATATGTATTAACCACGGAACCCTACTACCAGGCCGAACGAAAGGAGCTTTATTGGCGGGCGTTGAACCACCCTCTTTTTATCGAGATCCTTTCCTTCACATGTCTCCCTGGGAAATGATTGATAGTAAGGGGAGCCGGGGCACCCACTTGTAAAAGGGCCTCATAGCTTATAGTTTGTGAATGCTTAAATAGCTCTTTTTTAATCAAAAATACGGGGTTTTGACAAGTTGTCACTAAAAGGTAGGCTGCTCATTCATTGACTGAAACAAACTAAGTCCCTGTGGGAAGAGAAAGGATTTTCTTACTTACCTTAGCAAGGAAGAGAGGCAGGGTAGTTTCATTGGTCGACTAATCAGGCTAATAAGCTTGAGGTTCAAAATCCCGTCTCCGTTGAATATCTCACTTGAGATGTCACTAGTGATATTTTACTTATCCTATAGTAGAGTTAGGTACTAGGATTAAGAACTGGGCGCAACGATGGCGCTAAATTCACTAGCCAGCGCGGCAGGTCACCCTCTTACTAGTTTGAGGGAAGATCCTGGTTCCTAGCTTGAGGAAGAGTGTCTGACTCTTAGACTCTCGAGTGAGGTAGGTCACTTTCATCGGGAAGGACAAGTGCTCGGAAATTCGATAATTGACTAGATCTCTAGCCGGATCTGTCTTTCAAGTGAGGAATTTCATGCTTCTTTAAAAGTAGAGAACTACGGGGACAGAAAAAAGAGATGTGTATCCTTCACATGATCAAGGAAATGAAATAGAGAAAGAGCATGATCTTCGACAAACCAGATTCCCTACCCTTAAGGATCTTCTTTCCTTCTTATAGCCTGGGAGGAGACTTGAAGAATTGGGTAAAATACATGCTGGTGATGCGAAGGAGAACCATCGGTATGGGACCCGAGCGGTAATTCATTAATCAATCCCACTTGTTGGTTCTTTCGCTCCTTGCCTGTGTCTCGCCTATAGATGAGCTTTTTTCATACTTATATGTTTTAGACCAACCCCCGGAATCGCCCCTCTCCCTATGGTCGAGCATTCGCTGATATCCCTATTTCGAATTTGGTTATTTGTTCGTGGGTTCATTAGCAAGATATGGGACTGAGTGATGATACCAAAGACTCCTTAGGCGTATAGCCACTCCTCTCTGGAAGCTTAGGCCGTAGTTTTGGCAGAAACAGGAACTGCTACGCCTCCTTCACTTGTTGCTGGCATAAGTCACCACTCGGTTGTCTCATATCCAAGGGATTCCTCTTCTGAAATAAAATAGCAACGGCAGATCCTGATCCCCCCTTCCTTCATTCCTTGGTACAAGTGGAATGCCCGATCGGATCAAAGAGAGGATGCGGCTACCTACTAAGAGTAAGAGTTCGAGTAAGGGTTCCAACCCACGTACATATACATGCCATAAAGGGGACACCGGCCGGCCCAGCCCTGCTGGTTGGTTGTATCATCCCGTACACCTCTTTTAACTAACTAAAAGCTTGGTCTTCTTCTATTAAATAGCCAGAATCCTACCTCTATCCATAAGAATGGAAAGGTTTTCTAGTCGTACCTCTATTGATACGAGGAGCTGCTCAACTCTTACTCTTCTATTGGTTTAGTGCGAAGGGCTGCATTCCTATTGGCACGAGGCAGTAGCCGCCGTTACCCGGCCGATAAGTCTTTTATTTAAGATATCCCATAAGCAACTGAACTACCCTACGAACAACAGCTAATAGTCTCTCGCCGGGCACTTTTGTGAAAGAGGAAGAACGAAGCAAACAAAAAAATCCGAGCTAGGTGGTTATAACGAAGTACGTTGGGAAACGGATTGGCATAATAGACAGTCGGTACGGAATCATTGAAGGAGACACGTAGACTGCTCGAAGTGAGGGAAGTGCCTTTCTTGATATTTAGTAATAAATCCTAATAGAATTTAGGCCCGCAAGGGTAAGGGTACGACCAATCCATTTGCATCTGCTCCTTTTCTTCCATTCGTTGATCGAACTTCCGGAGCGAAGAAACTCATTTTCATGCTCATGTGGTGGTTACAATTCAACCCACCCTTTGATCTTAATATCATATCGAAAAATCCCTCGGTATAGTATGATGAAAAAGCTCTCAAGCCACAGCTATTAAAGAAGTGACTCCCTCCTATTTACGGAACCCTACGAAGTCTTCGTCTTCAGCATACAACTCCTTCAAGCATTCAAAGCCCACTACTTCCTGGCTCATAGTCACAAGTCAGTCTCCGGCTCAATGTATCAGCAACTCGATGAAGCTCGCCTGATTGTTGACGAATAGCAAATGGAAACTTCGGTAGGAAAGACCTAGCGTGCATGTTCTTCATGTGCTTCTGACTGTTCAAGAACTTCAATGCCTGGTGATCAATATACAAGACGACTCGATTAAGCAGAGGGAAATAAGCGCTTTTGCCTTTGTTGAAAGCAAGCAAAGACCCCGGTTACGTCGGCTAGAGCTCCATGATTAGACTCCCTTCTGTACAAACTCAGCAGCAAGGCAGAGAACATCTTAAACTAAACCATTTAAGAAGGATATTACTTCACTTCCGCCGTCACTTCTTCACTTCTCTGATCGATCGATCTGGTACATCCGAACTTTCTTTCTCTGATCGATGGTCTCTTGCCCACCGAAACGACTATTTTAATGATATGCCCTTCGGCCATTCCCCTCGCTCTTCAGACTGAGCTGAATTGACAATCCTTTCAGTCGCTCCGATCCTTAAGAATTGTTCTCCTCTCGCTCCGGGCTGATCCCCGTGTTCAAAACCTGTTAGTCTCGCTTCTCTCCTTGAAAGAATGGTAGGAGGATATCCCCTTGGATTGCCTAGCGGTAATAGAAGGTAGACTCTGAAACTAGAGTCATCTCCTTAGCTTTGGTTTACCCCGGGATATGCCATTACCACATAACCCGCCCCTGGTATTGAGCTTTCTCCAGATTCCGTTTGTGACCCTATCTCCCTATTCTCTTTCGGTTGAGTAAACAGACCAACCCCCCTTCCAGTCCAAATGAGCATAGACACCAGCAACTTCAACAGAAGCAAAAAAAGAAGCCAACTTGAGTCACTTCCATTAATAGCAATCGGTTAAGAGATATTGGGAATGAAAGTAGACTTGACTCATCAATCCGATTCGGCAGCTGCTCTTCCGACATCGTCCTAGTGATCCAGGCTTGGGCATATTCCTTGTACTCTGGGAGATAGTCTGGGAGACTCTTAGGGAATAAGGGATGGGCCTATAGAACGGAATCTGGACTCTCCGCTCAGGTAGATCAGCTTCTAAGGCAGCAAGAACAGAAGACCATCTTTTAACAAGCAAGAAATGGAAAGAAGAGGGGGACAGAAAGAGCGGTTAACTCTATCAGATCTGCAAAGAAGTACCAATAGAAGGTGATCATAAGGAGGGCCCCACTTAAGAGTCCCGTAGAGCAAGTGAACAGAATCCTAACCATCTTTACTTCAAGTTAGACCTTTACCTTCTTATCGGTGACAACAGAAGAAGCCCAACCCCACGGGCA
>CM025849.1:21499662-21509662 GCA_003952965.2 Morella rubra | reverse complement strand
GTACCCTATGTAGGCTTGCTTCGCATAGGCTACACAAGCTGCGGTGCGGTACACGGAACACCCATCCAATCTCGACGAAATAAAAGAAAACTACAATAAAAATATTAGATTATCATGTTCGAAGGTGCAAACAAAATCCTTTCCTCCCTCTTAGGGATTCCAGGAGCAGGAAAAGTACTTCTTCTTATTTGAATCCTCTTTCTGGTGTATTCCATCCTATTTGTAATCTATTCTTTTAGTAGTTGGTTAATCAACTATTATAGAATCCAGGATGTGATTACATATAATAAAAAGCTAGGGGTAGCAATTCAAATGGAAATAGGATGGAAAGGGGTAGTAGTAACCCCTATTTTATTAAAAGATAAAAGCTAGGGTTCAGTAGCAGTAAAGAAGCCTTTATGGGTGAAGGGGAAGGATGTATGTTAGGCGATCCCCGGATGTAGGCTTGAGTTTTGCTTTCTTTGTGACATGCCGAACCGGGTTAACAAAGTCACGGTCAGAATAAAAGGGGGAGTTCGCCCGGTAAGCCGGGGGTGCTGGTTCAAATCCAGTTCGTGACATGGTCATCCCGACGAGAAGGAATTGGATCAAAAGCATCGAATGCAAGCCAAGCTGTGGAAGAATAGGGTCTTTGCAAGATGCGCTCTTAACAAGTGAATCAGAAGGCTGTTCGGATCCGGGTTACAGGAGCACAATTGGAATTTTTCGATCCATGGGCTATGAAGAAAGTTGGAGCCATGCTAGGTTATGAAATAAAGGTGAATTTTATTATTTGTCGATTTACCGCAATTTAACCGATTGCAAGAATGCTTATTTGCTGATTCGCGGTAACTTTTATTAGTTTACTATTCTACGGTAAGAATAATGTTTTCTCAATTCTCCGACGAGTATCCATATTTGCTTATTATCCGACAATGATCGGCGAAGCAGAAAAGATTTGAGAATTGGTAATTACTTACATTGTCGGGGCAAATTGAGAAAGAAAGCTGTCTTGTTGTCTGCTTAGGGGGCTTCTCTCTTTCTTCTCTGTATGAAATTTCTGGTTGTCACTTTTTTCTGTTTCGAGGCGCAGAAGCGAGGGTTCTCACCGACTCATATTTGCGTTATTTCTTGTCTTCGAATGAGACTGGAAGTCCTAATTCTTCGGTTTCTTCGATTAAGGTGGTGAATGAGCCCGGTCGGGCGAGAATAAGCTTTTTAGGCAGTCTTTGTTGCTGATCGTTTTCATGGAGTGGTTCAGGAAACATCTGTTTCTGCCAATCAATGCATAGTCTTCTTTGTCTTGTCTTGCTAATTGAATACTCTGCATGAAGCTTAGGCAATGCCCAATTGCCATTCCTTCTTTTCTTGTGTTCTTGCTTGCTCGCTTAAGCTTAGGGAATGAAATGTGCAGCATGGAATGATAGCTTTCTTTGTTAAGGAAGATACAACTTCGTATTGCTGCAAGCTATTGGGAGCCGTTTCCTCTTTTTTGCTCGTAACTGAGCTGAGCGAATAGATAACGTTTTACTGGCTAAGCAAGTCTGCGTATTTCTTATAGTTTAGTGAAATGCTCTGGCATTCACGATTGCAGCTCGGTTCCTCATGTGCTGCGACAAATAGGGGTTCCTATAGTATAGGTCTTTGCGTAGTCTGCGCCAATCCCTGCGAAAGCACAAGCATCATTGTCTGATTCAAGAATCAACTTTGTATTGCTTCGAGTGTAGTGAACGCTGCCCGGGAGGTTAGTGCGAACGGTTGAAGCAGCTTCTTTTCTTTTAGAACCCACTATGTAATTAGCAGTTCCCGCCTTAGCTGTAGTTGTGGAAGCCGGTTATATTTAATATTGTGTAGTGAAATGGTCTCTAAAACGGGCGGACCGCAATAAATGGCTGCGGAGGGCCCCTGCGGGTAGCAGCTGTTGAAACAGAATTCAGAGTAGGTACAGCAGCAGCGCAACTCAAAGCGGATAAGGACTTCTTTACAAAGTGGCGCGATATTTCCATTGATTTCAATTGATAGATATGGAATTTGTTTCTAAAGGCTCCTTTCTTTCAGAAACATAGGGCCGTGTAACATTCTGAACCAAATCCATTTCGCCTATTGGCGAAGTGAGTCGTTGAAGGGTCATTTGTACCCCCGACGCTAGCAGGTAATTTGCTATGTTTTAGGAAAGGAATTGGTTAGCCGTTCGATTTCCCTTGCTGCAGATGCCTAGTATATATCAACTATTGCAGTTAAAAGAGGTGCTCGCGGAGTGATCCTCGAACCTAAAGAGAAAGAATGCAGCTACGGTAATTACTTTTATTAATCTTTCCAGTCAATATCCTACTGCCTGACTTGATGAAGCTACATCTTCCTTGTGCTTATAGTGAATTGGAGGAGTTAGGCCGGAAAGTAGTACGCCCATTTGCATCACTCCACCTAAAAGAAGGAGTTGTTCTTCGGCGGCTTCCAATGAATAGAAGTATTTGTCCTTCCTTTCGCCTCCAGTGAATAAGCTGTTAGAGGTGAGAGGATGAGATTCTGAACGAAGTGAAGAATTTGTCAACTTTGCCAACTTTCGCATAGATGGACTTTTTTCAAAAGTCGCACCTAGTGAAAATAGCAATGCGAGATCTCACCTACGTGAATAAAGAAAGGTTGTTAGAGTAAGGTTACAAAGTAAAGAGGATAGGATGGAATTTACCCCAGTATGCCAATCCAAGTAAGAAAACTGAGTCTCAGAGTAAGAGTCCTTCCATACCGAGTAGGAAGGTCAGATCGATGAGATCGCTCAGTCGCAGTAGAGTTGTTTGGAGCTTCCTTGGTGCACAATGGAGAGCCAAATCAGACTCGTGAGGTCGGTGAACTAGGTGTGGGAAAGTGCGGGTCAGTGCTGTGGAAATAGAAAGAATGATTGCCCGATCAAGATGTTCAACGGCTTTGACCCATACAAAAAGTATACCTTCTATACCTTCCGCCCCCTCTTTCTTCAACTTCATCAATATACGCCACACGGAGAGACGGATTACTGTACGGAAGAACTAAGAATCAGATTCTTAAAAAAAGAAATATAAGAGAAAAAAAATGGCCAGAGCCCTATTGACTTTCTCAGATGGGAGACATACTTAACCATCAGATTAAGAATGTCTGTTGCACGGCGATCTCCATTCCGCTTCTGATTCCCATAGTTCTGACGGGTAGCAACATATGTAAATTTAATGTTAACCGCCAGAGCATATATATAGGGCTTTTACTTTTATTATTTTCCTCTGATGGAACTGTGATGTCTTTCGATCGAGAGAAAGATGCACTCAAGCCCAAACCCAAAGGACAACGGTCTAAATATAAAAGAAGCCTATAAAATAAATAAGGCAAAGGGTGAATCCATCCGCTCAACAAGCAGCCATCTATCGATGCTGTTTCATAATGAATATTTGTACTACGCTTTGGTTCCATCTGTCCACATTCTTCCCTTCCATCCAGGGGAATTTGGGCTTGATTGTTCCGTGTAGTCGATTCGCTCAGTACCTCCATGAACAGAGTTTGAGCTTGGGAGAGGAATGGGAGTGGCCAAGGACGAGAGAGGCCTCCCCAAGAACTTCTTTGCCAAAGCACATATACAGTTTAATTAATCCTTCAATCGAGCATTCTCAATCCTAAGTTGGTGCTCCTCAAATTATATTTTACCAGGAATAGCTGGGCACCACAGTTCTTGCATACTGGGTTTGCCATAGCACCCTTCATAATATCATTCTCCGCTTTAAGCTTGTCGTATTCTTGTTTAAGAATTCTGTTTTCATGGCCTTCCAATTTGGTCTTCATTTGAGTTCGCCTATTTTGAAACCAAAACTACTTGACTTGCCCAAGCCCTCTTTCTCGATGTGAGAGCGATGACCTTTGATTCACCATCGCAGTAAGAGTGAAAACAAACTATAACAGTAAGCAAGTAGTTGAATTGAGTTAAGCAGTAGTAGCTCTTGTCTTAGCAGTACTAGCTAATACCTGGACGCCACAGTAAGGAGTTAAATGCAGTTGGACTAAGGGAAAAGCACGCCTAAAGAATAAATAGGTTGGGGGCTGGGGAGTTGGAGTAAGGGAAATTTATCTTCTTTTTGCTTACAGTGTAATGCAGAAGTAGCTCTCACTGTAGCTCTCACTCCCGTCCCGCCATTCCGAATGAATGGAGTAAGGGACGTCCTTTATTTTATTTCTCTTCGCTTGTAAGGTATTGTCTTCTTTTGTACTCGATCTTGAGACAGTAGCTTGTTCTTTCTGACTTTCAAAAGAGAATAGACTGTGACCTAAAAAGACAGAGAATCCCGATGTATACTTTCGGTCATCTGAATATCCGTCCGCGTCTGAATAAGACGTCCAACTGAGAGGATGTTGACATAAGGATTCCTTTACCTGGAGAAAGCCCTCCTCCCTCAGTATCCTGTATGCTGCACCTAAGTGAGGTTTCCCCCTATCTCTTAAAGTTCTGCATGAACTGACTAAGAATACCAAGAGCAAAGGGCTATGTCAGGTCTTGTCATAGTCAGTTAGATTAGACTTCTGACTAATCGTCTATACATGGAAGGATCCTCCTGCAGTTATCCTTCATCAATTTCACACTGATGATTCAATTCGTTAGGAGTTTCAGCTGGTTTGCAAGTAGTTAGATCAGACTATTTAAATATCAATGGCATTCCTTCCAGTTCAAAAGCCGGCATCTGCCTAGATCGAAAGCCAGCACCAGAAGCAGAGACAAGGAAAGCGAGGGTGATAGTCAGTATAGGGAGCACCCCTTCCAGTTCCAGTTAGGGATCGAGACCGAGTTTACCTTTTTTACCAATAAGCAATAGGTAGGAAATAGTTTATAGCAAAGTCAGTTAGATAGTCATAGCTTGTTTTAGATAGTCATAGCTTGTTATAGGTCCCATTGAAGTTGACCCGAAGAGGCGAGAAAAGCTAAGGCATATACAAGGGTAGAGGCACTCTCATCTCTTTAAGACTTGGCGCAAAGCCCCAATCCTGCAACTCTAGGTCCTCTTCCTATTGCCTTCGCTTCCCTTTATTCGTTCGCCCGGATTTCAGCTGTCAAAGAAAGCCTACTGATTTAGAAGTTTTTACCAGAGGGATAATAAAGATTTTACCTATCTATAATGGCATGAGAAGAGAAAAAGGGTTGGCGCTTCACCCCCGATTAGAAAAGTATCGGATCCCCGCATCAATGGATGCAACTAGCTGCCCCTCACTATCAGTAGCATCTTCTCTCGTAGCCGGAGCTCCCGTTTTGGTTGGCTCTTTACCCTTAGCTTCCTTCCCGGCACTCACAGGAAGAAAAAGAAGAACACGAAGCGGGAGCTACTTGGCGCTCTCCGATCCACTGGGAGAGATACAAGGGAAAGAAGACCCATGACAGAATTGGTTGGCACAGGAGCACGTAACCAAAAAAAGCGGGTGGGTTCAAGTTACACAAGCACAGAACCAGAAGCACACACCCTTCAAATAAAAGACCCGCATAGGCCACGAACAAAGCAATTAAGGAAAGAAACAAAGCCCATTGAAAATGGGAGAGCAGAAAGAGCTGCTTGAAACCTTAAGCTCACTAGCGAATGCTACGGCTTGGTTCAATTTCGGGATTAGGTAGATATTCACTCACATCAGTGGTTGGCGGAGGATACTTCCGAGAAGGAGATACTTGTCTTTACTACGCCGGGGACTAGGAAGACCAAGAAGGGACGGAGAACCCATTTAAGAAAGGTTCAGGCACCCAGGTAGTTCACCATTTCCAGATCCTGCAATCCAGGCTAACTAGCAACAATGGCTATTTCAACAGTCACCGGTGGAATACGTGCAGTAGAGACTGTGCGAAAGAGCCCCTCGCTACCTTTACCGTACCTGTACTATCTAGGAACCCGAACAAATGCAAGCGGGTGCTTCCGGTCTTGTTGTAAGGTCTGCAAGCCTTTGTCAGGAGCAACCTCACTTGACCTATACCCAAAGACGGGAATATAAACAGAAGGAAGTGACCCCGCAACCAGAGAAGGAGAACCCGAGACCAACCCTGCACCACGGGGTGCAAGCGGAAGACTCTGGTATGAAAAGACACCAAGTAGAAGCGCGATACCCGCTACACAAGTAGAAGCCTAAATTCTTCCCCTGGAGCAACTCTGACTTTTAGCTCTTTAAGGAGGAATGCTTTAAACCAGTCTCGGTGAGTTCCTCATCCCGCTATTCCTTCCTAAAGTAAGGAACCAAGCTACGGATGCGTAGTGAGATAATCCATTCTTTCCTTGCTTGCTCTAACCTTACTTCCTCTAACCCTACAGGAGAAAGAGAAAAGTAAAAAGCAGCGAAGTGCTTCGAATCATTGCTATTTCACTAAACCTAAAGGAGAGAATGAAGAGGAACAACCAAGACGTTACGCTAGCCTTCTCACTCTTTATCCTCAAAGAGCGGCAGCGGAAACCGATATATATATATCCGCTGCGCTTATCCGATGTGGAAAAGAGAATAGTTCTCCTTCTTCTCTTTTCCACAATAGCAAGATTATTTGATCTATCTCCTCCACTTTCTTTAAAACAGGTATGGATTCCGCTTTTATTCTCTAAAGCAGGGAATGACTACTTGATTAATGCAGGTAGTGAGGCCATCTTCTCTATTGCAGGTATTTCTTCTGGTTGAACTCCAATTAGCGGAATCTGAATCTACTCTAACTACGCCCTAGTAAGAAGAATAGGAGGAATCAGACTAGTAGTAAGAAGAATAGATAGAGGGCTCTTGCCCAGATACAACTCCTGACTCACAGCATTCGGGCGAACACACGGGCTCAACTCAGTACTATCCTATTAAGACGCTTAGATACGATTAGATACCTGTTCGAGAACAGATAGAAGGATGAAAATAAATCCGGACTCGTGGATTCCAATCAATCCCCTGACTCTTTTGTCTGAAAAGAACTCCGGACTGTTGGATGAAACTCAGTCCTTATTGTTGGATGAAAATCAGTTAACCGAGTCGCTCGAGTGGGAGAGCATTCCCTCGTCAATCCAAGTCCAGTAGTTCGAGTCGGCACTCAGTCATAAACCCCTCTCAATCCGTAACTCCAAGTCAAGTAGTTCCTTCAGCTGTGAGTTATAGCTCAGTAGTGAAACCCAGAGTTCTCGCTCAGTAGTTAACCCTGTTGTTACGTCCGCTTTGAGTTCAAGGGTGTCATCCTCAGCAAGGAAGGGTCCTCTTGGAAATGTACCCTGCTCCTTCTACGGCTGCTAGTATCCTTGTTCTTCTACTCGCAGGCAGGGCTGCTCTTGCTATTGTTGCTAGGGTCCTCTTCTCCTATTGGTTGCTAGTCTCGGGCTTCTAGGACAAAGTGTAAAGATAAGAGTTAGAGTTCTTCCTCTTTCTCCTCTATGAGGAATGAAGTGAGCCGGCTTCGGCCAACGAATGAAGTTCTTTAGTAGCTTATCCGGGCATAGTTGAGTTAGGAGCGAGGGAGTTGGAGTTCCATTTACTAGCTATATCCGCTAGTATCCTATTCTTCTCGGGAAAGGGCAGTTCCAACTAGGGCTAGAGGACGGTCACATTCCTATTAGTAGGTTGAGGCCAATACCCGCAATCAAGTCATACTCAACTGCAATCAAGTAATAATCACCAGCAATCAAGTAAGCATCAACTGCTTTACCGAGTTCAAGAAGAACAGTTCCTTGAGCAGATGTGATTGCAAATCTTCTTCATTCATCTTCTTGGTCTGTTGAATGAATTGATCCCTGTTGTTCGAGCGCATGCTATTCTTTTGCAGTTCCCGCTGGAGTGACGTCTTCCGGTCTAAGGCGAGCAACTACCGCTGTGTAAAGATCAACTCCTGCTGCTATGAGTCTCGTCTTCGTGGGGTTCCCGGATGATTAAATGTACAAAAAAAAGGGTTCTTTTTCTTTCGTATACTTATAGCTATTGTCGTCAATTTTTTTATTTTGATAATTTCTGCGATTACATGGATTATATCTATTTGCACAAATACCTCGGCGATTCCCGCTCGTTAATACATAGAGCCCAATAAGCATATCTTGGGTTGGTAGAGCAATGGGATCCCCAATAGCTGGAGACAAGAGATTCATATGAGAAAACATAAGTAAACGAGCCTCCGCTTGAGCCTCAAAAGATAAAGGTAGATGAACCGCCATTTGATCCCCATCAAAATCTGCATTGAATCCCTTACAAACTAATGGATGTAAACAAATAGCGCGCCCTTCCACTAAAATGGGTTGGAATGCCTGTATGCCTAATCTATGCAGGGTAGGCGCTCGATTCAGCAATACGGGATGTCCCTGCATAACTTCCTGAAGCATTTCCCATACAATCGACTCTTTTTCTCGAATTTTACTCTTAGCAACTCCTATGTTCGAAGCAAGGTGTTGTCTAATTAGACCCCGAATTACAAATGGCTGGAAAAGTTCTATTGCTATTTCGCGAGGCAATCCACATCGATGTAATGAAAGCGAGGGCCCTACGACAATGACAGAACGACCCGAATAATCGACCCGTTTACCAAGGAGAGTCTCACGAAATCGTCCCTCTTTACCTTCAATTACATCCGAAAACGAGTTGTAAACCTTATTAAGAAAGCCATAACATTCTTCTTCCACTCAAGATCGTTCCGCCAAGAAAGATCTTCAACTGGTTTACTACGGAGTTCCTTACTTTGATCTGTTGAAATCTGACCCCAGTAGTTTCCAATTCTGTTGGACCAGGCACCACCCTGCAACTATGACATAACTTCACCCGCTTCTTCCCCAAGCGCTCCTAGGTGAATACAACGGAGTCACTCCCCGCAACTCCAAGCCAAAATGTGCATGTTTTTTCCACCACAACGGCCCACACGCACAAAACAATGTCGGCGTTTTGCACTACCCGCACGAAATTAAATAATGTCTGTTCTCCGCGCCATCCCTGACCGCCAACAGACATAAACACAAAAAGACGCATGAAATAATGCTTGTTCGCCCGCAAGAATGAGGGGCTTCCCTTACTCGAGCTCCCGACGCCCGCGGAGTCTGCTGCTCACAAACCCAGTTCTACTTGTATCGACTCGCGCATCACAAGTAAGCCAACAGCCTTATGGGTCAGAGCCAGTCCACCGACTCCACCTCCCAGCTTTGATGAGAGTCACTTCCTTGACTCCTCATCAGGATGACCCAGTAGTCCGCTACCCGGCAATCACCCCCACCAAGTACTGTACCGACAGTACAACAATTCACCAAGTGCCATATCAACAGCACCATATTGGTTCTCAATTGTCCCTCCAACCAAATGGACTTCCGTCACATTATGAAAGTGGCACTGAAGCTCATTCCAGCGCCAAATGTTCACGCCCGAGAACACCACAGTTCAAAGACCAACTTATCCAACAACCTTCAACACACACATAGTGTCTTTCTCCATGTACAATCCTTCGATACTGTCTTTCACTTTATAAATAAACTTTAAACAGTTCTAGTCTCATACCGACAATTGATTACCATAACCGGCCTTATCCACTCTTTTGTCGAGTGTACCAACCTTCGATCTGCGGCACTCACATTCAAACAGTCATTGTCTCGAGTCCAAGGTGACTCAACAAGGCTTCCCCCAACAACGTCCTCGTGTGGGTTCTTCAACATCGCTTCGTCACTGACTCAAGAGCGCCACCGACTTTCGGACTGCCTATCATCGGTCATTCCACTCTTCTTTTGAGTAGACAAGTCAAAAATAAGATTAGCCATGCCGTCCTGAGTCGGGGTCTCCTACCATCCCATGTTGCTCACACCAACATGTCTCAATCTAACATAACTACCCATCCGCTTTAACCAAGCTCACTTCTATGTCTCCACCAAGGTAACGTAAAATTGCTTGAGATGGCCAAGGCTTACTCCGCCAAGCCAACGAAATTGGAGTGTGTTGCTTGTGACGCTCTCTTTACTCACTTGCCAATTGGTCAAGTATTAAGCCAGCTGAGGTCTCTGTCGCCAATCTACACCACATGCATCATTCTCTCCTATAATAACTTAGCGCTCAG
>CM025849.1:21377162-21494662 GCA_003952965.2 Morella rubra | reverse complement strand
TTTTTTTTCTTTTTTTTTTTTTTTTATTTTTTATCTTTTTTTTTTTTATATCATTTTCTTTTTTTTTTTATTCTTTTATATATATATATAATTTTATATATACGGCTACACACTTCCTTTTCCCTTTTGCCTGCATTAATGGGCTCCATTTTCTCCAATAACGAATCCGTAGTAGTAATTGCAGTATCCATATCAAGAAATATGTTTTAATTTCCTGACATGTGACAGCTACAACCACTATCAAGATGCCAAATGTTGTCTTCTTCTTGCACTTGAAGAATGACAAGCAAAAAATAACTTTCCTTCTTCATCATCCTTTTGTTCGGTGAAATTCACTTGATTATTGGCCTTCAATCTGCACTCCTTTTCGATGTGGCCAAACTTCTTACAGCGGTGGCATCGAGGCTTTCCACAATACCAGCACTTTGAAGTAGCATGATTCGACTTTTTACAAATATTGCAAAAAGATTTAGAATTATCTGAAGTCATACCTTTTTCAGACTTATCATCTTCCTTCTTGCTTGAATAATTCTTCTTCCATCTTTGATCTCTACTCTTCTGCTCGTCTCTAGAGTTGCCCTTCTTGGATGATTTTTGAGATTTAAAATTCAGTTTGGACTGAAAAGCACTCTCAACAGTTTGGTCAGCCCACCTTAATCTTCTTTGCTCGTGAGACTCCAAAGAGCCCATCAGTTGCTCAACGGACAGAGTAGAAAATCCTGCGACTCTTCTATTGCAGCAACAATATAATCATATTTTTCTGGCAAGCTTATCAAGATTTTTTCAACAATCTTCTGATCTGAAATTTCTTCTCCATAAGTTTTCATGTGATTCACAACCTCAATGACTCTAGAAAAGTAGTCCTTTATGGACTCAGCTCTTTTATTTTCAGATTCTCAAATTCTCTACGGAAGGATTGGAGCCTTGCCACAATGGCCTTGTGATTTCCTTGAAATTCCCTTTGCAAAATTTTCCCAAGCTTGCTTGGACGTGTTGGCTCGAATGATTCTGGGAAAAATAGTAGATGAAACTCCATTCTGGAATTTGGATAGTGCTTTGGCATCTTTCATTTTATTTGCTTCAAGTTTCTCCTTTCCTGCATCTGTAAGTTGACTCTCATCATCAGGTTCATCAAAACCTTTGTCTACGATAGTCCACAGCCCTCAGACAGCAGCAAAGTCTTCATTTTCACCTTCCAAAACTCATAGTTCTCTCCATCAAAAATTGGAATGAGAGAGAGAGAAACACTAGAACTCTGACTAGCAGGAGACGCCATCAGCTTCAAGCTTTAAACACAACAAACGCCCAAATAAAATCTCTGAAACCCGCTCTGATACCAGATGAAGATTTTGAATGAGGTGAGCAGAGAGTATTTGTAAAAAGGAGATGAGTTGCTACTGCAGAGCTCGATTTTTATTATGATTGTTCTCTCTTACAGATTTGCTTTTACATCACACTCATTTAAATAACTCAGATAATTCTAGAGATCTTCTAGAAAACTGAAAAGACAGTGCAAAACACAAAACTTTAGAGTCGTTCTAGGAATCTGAAAAGACAAAATGTTTTAAAGAAAACAGAGTTTAAGAAAGTGCATTAAAAATCCAACACTTGGAGGTTATGACCAGGGATATCTGCCACCTCAGCATTGTTCTCCTCCATTTGGGGTTAACTGCACTCGAGGCAACTCCTCAACTGAGCCATACTTGGCAGCTCATCATATCCTGTTGGCACATGCATCAGCTGCTACATTGTACAAGGACAAGTACCAGGTATTATATAAGCGGTTCATTGAAGTTCTTCAGTCCATTTTTGGATCAATCAATATTATTTCTGAACTATATGATGTCCAATAATGAGTATCCTGCTTAAGGACTTCAGATCCAAAAAAGCTCCAGTCTCTTGGCGGTGCGTTATTTCTCATTTAGGCCCTTTTTTAATTTTGGGAACATATATGTGAGCTCTATTGCTACGAAATTGTAATTGCCAATTATGGGCAATGCAGGACAAGCAGCATGGATTTATAGGTATTAATGTCTTTGCTTATTGGATTGTTCCTCTAACAAACACGACTGAAGATGCAATTGCTGCTCAAAGAGTCCAGGATTTCATGATTGGTTGGTAAGTTACGCATTCAGAAAGAGGCAGCAGTATTATTATATTGTCATCTTATAAGGGCACCTGCAGGTGTTTGTCCCAAATTTCTTAACTTCTCATTTTCAAGCTGCATATAAGCTGGGTTTTAAATTTTTTTTGTCTGCATTGCATTGCAGGTATTTGGATCCGTTGGTGTATGGAGACTATCCAGATGTAATGAGAAAGAATGTAGGATCGAGACTTCCAGCCTTCACCACTCTTGAATCGAATCAGGTCAAGGGGTCATTGGACTTCGTAGGAGTAAATTACTACAACACACTCTATGTCAAAGACAACTCCAGAAAATTAGAGGCAGATGTCAGGAACTTTGATGCAGACATGGCAGTAGATCTTATATGTATGTTCTTTTACGCTTAAAACTAACTCAGTAGTTAGTAGATTATTCTTACCCAGTCTCAACTCAATGGTGCTAACAAATTCAACTCTGCTCAGTGCTCACCCTGCCAATGAAATTAAGGCTATTCTTTTATCTCTTCACGACGTCATCAATTAGTGCATCGTTTTGTTGACAAGTCTATAAATATGAGACTGAAACAGCTTACTGTTTCCTATTTTAGCAGTTACTTAAAATGACACCTCTGCATTTGAGGTGAGAGAATGAATGTACCATTATGAAGACAATTTTCTTTTAAAGGTTCATCAGTCAAATACTAACTAGCCTCTGTGCTCAGTTTCCAATTACACCCTGGGGTTTGCAAGGACTGTTGGAGTATTTCAAGGAAGTTTATGGAAATCCTCCTATTTACATTCATGAGAATGGTATCTCTCTTTTTCTCTCCGTTATACCCACACCTGCACACAACCACATGCTCACACACACTGATGCGCACTTAACAATGTGGGCTCATAGTTCTTAATCCTTTAGTAGTGAACATCATTCATAGTACTGAGAGAAGGCCATTAAATTTAGACACTCAAGAAATTTGCTGTTCATGAGGGGCAAAGAGACACAAAATGGCAAGACTTGACAACCATCCCTCTCAATGGTTTGTGGACTAATAACTGCTTACGAGAACCGCAAGACTTGAGGTGGAGTATGTAGACTTGTTCTGTAGACAGTTGCAAATGAGTTGGATGTGTTAACATTCTCTTCAAATTTAGATTTTGTGAAAGTAGTTGCCAGTTCTCATGTTGAAATTTTGAAAGATGGATGGATGCATAAATTTTAAAAGTAAAAATAAGGGTGATGAAGATTAGATGGCAGGAAAAATGGAACCCGCAGGGAGGAATGGTTCTTCTCATTCTGGAAGGACATACCCCCATACAGTCATACTATCACGTTTTGGTGTCTCATAACACAACAATCAATTGACAGCCTGGCTATGGATCTCTATTCATAAACTAAATGTTTGATAAGGTTTCAACAATTTGACTCTTGATCTCAAAAGGGCGAAATTTTGTCAAATACCATATAAATTTTCTGCCATAGGGATTATTGATCCTGCTCGGGGAATGGCATTTGGTGGCTAGGTTCAAATCCAGTTTTCTTATCAATGAATGTGATCCACTCCAAGTGATAACTAATCCTGCATTCAATGTTCTTGCAGGACAACGAACACGACACAATTCATCATTGGAAGACTGGCCAAGGGTGAAATCCTTGCATGGATATATTGGGGGTTTGCTTGAGGCGCTGAGGTAAGTTCATTGTCTGTGGACCATCTCTATTGACCCTGCCGATAACTTAAAAATATGACTTTGTCACGAGCATCTTGACCCTGCCGATAACATAAAAATATGACTTTGTCACGAATGTATCTCTGTAGTTGGGGTGCTCCGAGCATGTCAATGTGAAGTACGGAGGGAGCCCACACAATCAATTAGTTACATATAAGACACTAGAGAATGTAAAACTAGGCTGACTGATGAGTTTTCTTCATCCTATATGATTTTTCCTTTTTTGTTCTCATTTCGCTAGAATTTTGAGAAATAAAAAACGAAAAATCTCAAGTGCACTAATTAATGCCTCAAGAGTACCCCAGTATTGTTCTGCATTTCAGATTGTTGTTTGCATGGACATACATGTTATTTCTTTGAAGTAACTCCTTTTTTTTTCTGTTTCCTTCCTTTCTCCAATCTTAAAATTTCTGAAGGAATGGATCAAATGCAAGGGGTTACTTTCAATGGTCCTTCTTGGATTTATTTGAGATGCTGGATGGCTATGAATCTAGCTATGGCCTTTACTACATAGGTTTGGATGATCCAGATTTAAAAAGACAACCAAAACTCTCTGCTTATTGGTACTCCCATTTCTTGAAGAGAAAAGGTGACAGCTCAGATGGGTTTATAGAACTTGAGAAGAACTTAACGGCACTTCCTTCTCATGCTTACTTCTTTCAGTAGATTCCTACCTTCAGTGTTGCGTAATAGTGTCCTGGTGGTACTCTCGTTGTTTATTGAAGATTGCACTGATTGACTCAATAGCCTACAAGCTTAAAATTTAACCACTTCAGATGGTCTTAGTTACGAGTTCTGCAATCAATCTACTGTTAACAAGTTCTTCATCAAGCCTCCCATTTGATAGTGACGATGATTTGAAGCAGTATATTTTGCAAAAACTCTCTTTTACGGAAACCCTGTGTCTGAATTTCCCAAAGGGAAAAAGCTAGCCCAAACTGGACGAGCACCCGATTTGGGTTTTCTCCGTAAGATGCACTGTATTTTCTTACGTCGTGTAGTGTGCAACGCTGCCTTAGCAATGAAGTTTTCCATAGGTGCTCATGCAAGCTTGTCTCGTTCTTTAATTCCAAGCAACCATAACTACCCTTATCAAGACGGTGGCCACTGCTATCCCAGCTTACCCCCTAAGCTGTTTTGTTATGCCGAAGTCATGGTGTTCTGAAATTGATAGGCTGCTTTGCCGTTTCTGGTGTGGCTTCAGTCTTGAAATAACCAGAAATCTTACTCTCCATGCGTGGAAGTCCATTTGTGTTCCAAAAAGGGTATGAGTTCTTGGCATTCGCCTTATGCATGAAATGAAAATTTCCTTGGTGTCTCGCCTAGCTTGGAGAATGGTTCATGAGGAGGATAGCTTATGGGTTAAGATATTACAGAGCAAATATTTTCGGGCAGGTTCCTGTTGACAATCTGAGGTGGGCAACAATTCTTCTTGGGTGCGGGAAAGTATTTTCAGTGTGCTGGCCCATCTTAAAATTGTTGCTTGCAATATTATAGGGGAAGGTCATAATACCCGGGTATATATGGAAGGATCTTTGGATTCCTTCCTTGCCCAATTTTGTTCCGCAGGCAATAGACTATGGGGGAGTTGAGGATATGGAGCTTATGGTGGCAGATTTAATGTAAAAATATAGAAAAAGAAGGAAAGATACGGAAAAGAAACTTGCTCCAAAAGCACAACAGCGTTGTTTTCCTTAAACGATATTTGCCCCCATCAGTTTATGCACAAGGTAAGTCAAATTCGTTTAGGATACAATAGAGCCTGGATTTTAGGGATCCACTCGTACAAAATGCGTAGTACTACTCACGAAAAATGTACGTTCAACCTCTTGATAGTTTCAAAACAGTTTAACATTTAAAGTGGAGCCACTGATTAAGCAGACGTGAGAACTTTAAGTGGAACACAATTTATCAGTTTTATGATGTGATCACACGTGGACACAATTTATCAAATTGTGATCACATTTTAAACACGTTTTAATATCCATGATTAGATAACTAACCATACAGATTTAAACTATAAATAAAATCCACCGTTGGATTTTCATCAAAGCTAAAATAAATGTGATCTGACCGTCCGATCAAAAGACCAAAAATACACGGCTCAGATCTCCGCTCCGATGCTTCGTGCTAAGTGCCAAGTGCGCCTCATAAGCGCCACAAAAGCGCCCCTAGCGCCCTACAGCTCATGCCACGCGCGCGCTTGTGCGTGTGCGTGTGGTGCACCATAGACTCATGTCTTGCACTATATCAAATACATGCTAAAGCTCTCCAATAATAAATGCAATCCTAGAAAGTAGGAGTTCTCATGTGGGACACTTTAATAAACTCCCAATCCCAAAATATAATATATAATAATAATTATTTTTTTAAAAAACACTTTAACATTTAATACTACTCGAGCCTCCTCGCTGGGACTTGGTTAAGTTGGAGCAGCTTTTTTCTAGAGGCTCGGTGGCTGAGATTTTAAAAATTCCTCTCCAGATTGATAGTAGACAGGATGCACTGGTTTGGATTCTTGATAACTCCGGTAAATTTTCAACAAAATCCTTGTATAGTACCCTTGTCCAGCAGAGGTTTAATCTGAATTCTCCTAATGTGGAGAAAACATGGAAAAGGCTATGGGGTCTCAAGCTCCATGATTGTCTCAAGCTTCTATTGTGGAAACTTGCATGGGACATCCTTCCTACAAAAGGTAAGGTGGCTGAAATAATTGGTGAGAGTAGTGAGGAGGAGGATACTCTTTGTGGTCTCTGTCAATGTGTGGTCTCTGTCAGTGTGTGGTCTCTGTCAGTGTGGGGTAGAAACTAGTCAACATCTCCTACTGGATTGTATTTTTGCTAGAATTATCTGGCGTCAGTCTCCTTGGAAGACAAATTCGCAGGCTTATGCTCATATGTCTATGCAGGAATGGGTTCATTGTATTATTGATCCAGTTGCTTTGCTTGGGCTTACTGCTGAGGAGATGCATCGTTTCTGGAATTTTTGCCACAAATATGGCTGATTTAATGTGGGCAGCTAAGAATGAAAAAGTCCATGATGATAAGTCTACGGAGATGCAGCTCCTTTCTAAACAGATTAATTGGCTCTCGAGAACATTCTGATTAGGCTTGGAGAACATTCCTTGGGAAACCAAAACATCAGTAGGGTGTCAAAATGACATCCTCCTCCTCCTCCTCGGTTTATTAAAGTCAATTCTGATTGTGCCATTCGAGAGGAATTTTCTGCGGTAGCAGCTGTGCTTCGTAATAATCTTGGGCAAGTAGTGGGAGCTTGTGTGCAGAAAGTGGGGCCTAGTCATCCATTGGTTGGGGAGGCCATAGCAGCTCAGATGGGAGTTGAAAAGGCCAAGAATTGTGGTTGGAGACGAGTAGTTCTGGAATGCAATTCTTCAGAAGTGGTGCGGGCTGTAAATTGTTTTCCTCTAATAACGGATTGGAGAATCAGCAATGTTATTTCTAATATCTATCATCTTTTAGGTGATATGCAGGAGTGGAAGGCCGTACATTTTAATCATGGTGCAAATTCGGTTGCACACCTTTAGGCTCGTTGGGCCGCCTCAAAGATTTCTCTTGGAGGCTCCCTCGTTTTCTTTGAGCATTTTTTGAATTTATTTTGGTTGCATGAGGGGACTGACCCCATGATTTGTTTCTTTCTTTTTGTGTTTCCATTTTTTTTTCGTTCCTGATATGAATAAAGTTCTTGTTTTGAAAAAAGAAAAAAAGAGAGTTACTATTCTCCAACCCGTTGAGGTGATCATGAGGCTCTCTGTGGTTGATGGGCCGCAAATAATTCGAAATTACGACTCCGAGAAACAGGGGAGGCTTAATTAAGGCTTCTTGTGGCAAACCAGAGCAAAGAATTCTAAAGCACAAGAAACTTAGGCCCGGATGGGAGAAGGGGGATTCGACCCCAGGATCTATCCCTCCCCCGAAGGGGGAGGAGCCATCTGAGCTAAAGCTCACTGGTCTCATATATGCTTGATTGCTGACATTCCTTTGCCAGGAAATTATGGCGAACCTTCTATTTACAGCTGCTCCACTTTTCCTCCGGAGGGAAAGATTTTTAACTTACAAGCAACCAGAATAGTCCATTTTTAAAGCAAATGTCAAATCGACGCATTTAATTCATGGGTCCAGAAGCCACAGAAATTTACTCGTTTTATCTATTCCCACCCCAGAATCCTAATGCCCATCCAGGAAAAGAAATTGTCGCCCATCCAGAAGTAAACTCCATAATTTCGAATATACCAATGCGTTCAAGCCGTTGGGTTACTGAACACGCTTAGCTTTTGTGACACAATTCTATAAGGAGAGAAGGCTTGATTAGTCTACAATACTCAATATTGGTCTAACAACATGTTTCGAAAGCTATAACTGAAAGTTTATCTGCGAAAAATTAACTTATCAATTCTCTTTTTAGAATCTGAGAATTTTTCGATAATCTTCATGTTCTTGTCGAACTCATAATCCCGAGATTCCACAATAGCAGCTCAAGTATTTTGCCTCCTTCCTCTTCACACTCACAACTATCTTAGGGTTTTCTCTGAATCTTGATGGCCAACTCTTAGACTAACAATTAGTCCATTCAATTCTACTAGGGTAGACTATCTCATAGCTATCCTTATATATGAAAACCCTAATTGTGATAGTACGTGGGATCGTTAGGGATCTCAAATCTCGGCCGTAGGATCACATGGAAAAACTCATTTTCTATTAACTCCTTTATATTCTTTTATTCCGAATTTTGGGCTTCTACTAATGGCAATCAAGTCCACCAACATATTACAATTCACCCCCGAGAATTTTGAGATTGATTTGTGAAATCCCTTTTGCCAACAATATGAACTTATTTATCCTTCCACCATTCTATATTCCACATGAGCCAATAGATCAGAATAATATCACCGATTAAATCCCTAGCTTATATAATTCTTAATTCCAATTTGTAATTTGTTGAACTCTCAAATTGTTTTCAAAACAATTTATTAATTACACTGGCCAGTAATTTGCCAGAGTTCCATATTGCTGAAGATGCATGCTTACTGGTTCAAAAGTTAACCTATTTGCCGCCTTCGATGAACAGAACAATAAACGACAACATCAGTGATTTATAAACACCAAAAGGCAAAAGAATGTGGCTGGAAGAACATTCACACTAAGAGGAATGGATCCCCTGAAGGCTCCTAAACATGAACTAGTCATTCCTCATCTTTATTTTTGTCTAACAGAGACGAGGCTGTCCACATAATAAACAACCTCAAAGGAACCTGGAACTCCAAGGATTCCAAGCTTCTCGATTTTGTGGGTATCGGGATCACACATGGCTAGCTCTCCATCTTTCAACTCAATAAGAAATCCCCCGTTTATTGAAATGTGTGCCTGTGTTAGTGAAATGTCAAATGCGCATCTTCAAGCAAGCAGTTCTGACTCGTTTTGCTAAGCCATGGTTGGTCCACCTATAGACAAGAAGCCTCTCAAACTATGTTCTTTTGGAAGAAAAATTAATAGAAAATCCAGATCAGAGAAGAATAGAGAAGGAACAAAATGATTGAAGATTTCGTAGGGCAAAATACCATGACATCATATCAACAGAGCTCTTCATACCACATCAGTTGGTACGTGCAGTACTGCCAAAAATAACATGGTGAGCAAAATATCCAGCAACTCCACATATCTAAATACAGAACATGACTTTAAAGAAAAAAAAAAAACAATACTCATCTCTGCAATCAACAAATGATCAAATAGGAGAGAAGTTGCTAATTTGTGGAGGACCAGAAATCACCCTTAGCAAGATTGAATCAACTGATGCCCACCCAAACTAGAAAAATGAGAACAGAGTTGAAACCACCAAAACAGAAAATACTACCATGGTCACCAAAGACCTAGAATGTTGGTATATGGAAGGCAACAGCTGATATTGGTTGAGTATTGGGGAAAGGAGAACCTGGTTGTTACGCACCAACCAGGCTTTGATACAAATGATTTTGCTTTGGAGTTATGGAAAATTCCACCTCCACTGCGTAGCAGAGGAGGCAATGGGTGGATTGGGTTTATACCCGAATATAGATCTTTCCATAATACCAGAGCCTGCCAGCTCATGAGAGAAAGTGTAAAATGGTTAAAGTTGTAATAGACTTCCTCCGTTCTATGGCCAAACAACCCTCATGCACTCAACAAGACAAATGTAGTAGATAGATAAAACATTGTGATGGCACTAGACAAGTACTCCAGCTTACACACCATGTATAACAGGACTTTAAAGGGAAGCAGCACCATAATTACACCCCCCCTATCAGAAAAAAGAAAATCCCAGCACGACGACAACTGCCCAGTTTCAAAGAGAAAGCAGAATGTTTAACCTATGGGGGACATCACACAAAACTTCAAAATTGATGACTTGCATTATTGTCATTGAGAACCTATAAAGAAAAATTGGTACAAAAGAAATTAAAAATTACTCTTAAATCGAACTCAACTTTAAGTACCTCTATGGAGCCATGATGTACATTAATTACAACTCTTTAAATTCCTACCAGACGGGACTTTCATTAAATTATCTGCGATTAAAGTGCATTAAATAACAAGGGATGGGTTAAGAATCAAGAGAAGGGGTTCCCACAACTTCTTAGCCATTCTTTTATCATGCGAGTAATCAATTTAACAGAAAAATATTGCTTCTGAATATAATCAAAACTCATTTTAAAACGTATATCACGATGTGGAGCATTACAAGCAACAACAGCAATGCAAACTTAAAATTATGACGTTTTAATTTGATATACATAACAACGGCACTGAGTTCATTTTACTTTTCCATTCATAAACAGAGGATTTGAGAGGTTATACATACATCACTTGTTCCTGCTCCATAAATCTGCTCCCATCGTTATGTTCTGCTTGATATACTTCAGAAACATCCAAATCAATATTATCCTTGTTTCTGTAGACAAGATCAGGTTGTCTTCCTGCAAAATCGCATATCTTCAGTAATCTAATAAATTAGTGCTCTTTATGTAACATACTTGAAGGGCAAGAAAGATACCTGATGGGCTGGAGTCAGCTGAAGGGTTTTTTCTTAGGAGTTTCTGGCACATAACAGTATCTGGGAAACCCAAGAACGTAAAATCCAAAAAGTGCAATCTCTCAAAATCCATCATCTTTGTAAAACCAAAAGAAGTAGTCCATGTGTTCAGCACACTAGGAATTGCGGGCAAAACAAGCCTCTCGACTTCTAACTCCATGAGCATCTGAAGAAAAAACCAAACACATGGTGGAATCACTACTCATTAAGTCAATATTTTGGACCTATTTCAGCAACACAGAAGAAACATAGATAGAGGGGGATTGTTGTCCTTCCATCTACATCTAAAGTACAGCATAGGATGAATCTACCTGCACAAATGAAATCAGTGGCCAACAAAGACAACCCTCTACAAGCAGATTGATTCTAATGCTCAAATGATCTCAACCTTAAATGCTTGTCAAAGAAACTGGTACGTACGAGGACTTACAGACACTTGCACTTAAAAAAGAGAATCTTGTTTTAAATATTTCAGTTGTAGACAAAAAATTGTATTAACTTGCATTGAATGCGTAAAGAGTTCAACATAGCAAGTCCTAAAGGATCAAATCAAAATTATTTTTTTTTTGATATCGCAAATCAAAATTCTGAAACTAGGTCATTTTAACAACTATAATTTGGTAAAACATCTCACAAACTGAGTGCACTATGGGTGAGAGATGCCAGTGGCTGATCTACAGAATACTTTTCAGGTCTCTGACTGATCACTAAATCAAATTTAATTTTAGCCAGAAGGGGTCATCATGTTACTGTTTGTAAGTCTACCTTAAGATAATGTAGAATTGCTTAAACAACTGTTGCCTCATATTGTCAATTATAAAAACCTCGCAACCCCTAACCCCTGAAAAACATGGAAAATGAAGAGGTAAACATAAACAACAAACTTTAAGTGACCTTTTCAAGCTCATTCATCAATATGCGACACATTCCATGTCAACGGTATCGAAACCTAGTAGTAATAAGCGGTATTTCCGCCACCTTCTCTCCATGTATCCTAGAACAGGAAAATAACAATTTAGACCATTATAATTTAGAAAAACAAAACCTAAGGGGTGTCATAGTCTGACTTTACAGTAGCCACAGCAATAATTTCATCGTCTCTCTCCAAAAGCACTGTGTAGAACCCTTGAAAATTCAAACGATTGAGCTCTGACCTGAAATGTTTCAAGTCATAAAATCATGCCTCCGTACTAAAATTGATAAATTCTCTACAGACTGCCATGAAAGCCGCGGGTTGGGGGAGGCAAGCATATTTCAATGGCATGCAGAGGCACAGGTGGAAAACACAGAGATACAAATTTTCAGATTTTCATGTTTTTGTGTTTGTCCAAAATGGAAATCCATATTCAGTAATCAGATATGTAGTATCTCACAGATTTACATTCATGTTTTAACCAATCTAAGAGTAAATGACAAACAATGCCAGAAAGGGCCATGGATTAAGTAAAGAAATAATTATGAACCATGAAATGGAACAATTATGTACTGGCACCAAAGTAAAGGGGAGTTAACACAACTAAATAGAACAAACAAACTTTTACCCTCGATTGAAAATCACATCTTCAACAAGATCTCTCTGAGTGCAAGATTCCTTAATTGGTTCAAAACACTCATGCATCACTTCAAGAGCAACATTGAGCTTGCTATGATTCTCTGACAAGGCCTCAACCTCGTGAGTATCAAGTGTCATAGGTTTTAGCAATGTCCAAGTCAAATTGTCCTCACCTGCTGGAAGTGGTTTGCCTAAGATCTTTTGGAGGCCTAAGAGTATCTGCAAAAATGAATTGGTCAATAACATAAATGTGTAAGATGGGATTTTGAGACAATACATAAATGAAGCCATCTCTATGGTACCGTTTCTCATGCATAATACACTAACCCATTAGCCACTAAAGGAATGAAATGGCCATCAAATTAAAATACCTCTGCTTTGAGTCTTATAATCCTGTCCTAAAAAAGATAACAGCCATTTATGGTCACTCAATCTGCTCTTGTAATGTAAATATTAAATTTGAATAGATCTCCCTAGCAAATATTTCTCCACACTTGGACCACATTAATGATACCCGAAACTTCTTTTCCCATCGGAACCTAGAAATAGATACTGCAACTATGACAAAGTAATCGGAAAGAATCCAAGACCTTTGTTTGCATAACAACTAGTACTTCCCAAGAGACAATTTACTTCTAGCTTCTATATTCTTTGCTTTTGAATTTCCTCTTCAAACTTATTAGCGGAGAGCTGCCGTTGGAATTGTGTGTTTGTCTCTGCCTGTTCAAAGGGCGACAATCAATGAAAGGAGCACCTATCCGCCTGCCCGTTCTGAGCGGATTTGGCACTCTCTTTGCGATAAATGTAATTTGCCTTGGATTAGAAGAAGCTGGGAAGAGATTATGTGCAGAAACGAATGGATCAAAAGGGGGCTGGGTTCTATTTCCGGGCCGGGTGGGAAGTGAAGGCAATAAGAGAAGAATGCCCCCCGGTAAGGAAGAGAGGAAAAAGGTGCTGTCATCTATCTCATCTTGTGGTAATCATCACTTTCGCCAATTATATATGAAATGATCAAAATTCTCAAGGTTTTCCCACATTTGGAGTAATACATCCTCAAATGTTAAATTTGAACTTCAAATTCAATGAGAAAAGAAAAGATTGTAAGAGAAACATACATAAAAATGCATCTTCCACATTACTAGAAAGCTAACTAGAAAATGTCTTTATGAGATAATTTGAACCTGCAAAAGAAAAAATAAATGATGCCCTAGTTGTTCAAAATCAATTTCGTTTTTTTTATATGAAGTAAAAAATATACTACGAAACAACTTTGAAATAATAACTGCCGAATCCAACCCCAGTGGACACAATTATTGATAATGGAGAAAAGTGGATCAAAATACCTGCGCACACTTTTTGCAACAGAACCATTTTTCTTCGGGACAAATTTGCAGCTTATCTTCCCCTCTATTTCTTAAGCAGCCAATGTGATCTACATCAAATTGACAAAAAATTGTACCACGAGAATGTTAGAGTATGCATTTACATAACCTATATTACATGTGTTTTAGCTACAGAATCAAGTTAGCCGACATTTATGCTCGCACTGGTTGCAAGTGTGAAGAATGCCATCAACTAGATGTTCGTTATTGTTCCTGTATTTCGTGTGCCCGCAAATTGCACAACAGCATGATGGGCAGAACCAATCACCATCCGGAATATCCTAAAGAAACAAAGCAATGCCCAGTCCACCACAAGAATAATGACCTATATCATCTAATCCGTAAGAAAATGCCTTGATGTTTAAGAAGGAATCAGGCGACTATGTGATCTGAGCTGAATATGCATGGAAAAATTTCTCTACCTTCAAATTTATGCAACCCTGGAGAAATGCGGATGGACAATTGTCGCATAAAACCAATTCACCACCATAGTGACATACGATACAAATGTTGTCATTTTCTCCTTGATGAGAAGTTCCCTTATTCCGAGCACGTGGTTTTCTGGCGTAGCTTCCCCATCTTCTTACCTCGTATGACCTGCATTTGGCAATCAAACAGAGACCTGCCATCTTCCAGAAAAATACTAGCAGCTGGTCTGTGGTACTTGCTGCCAGCATGAACTTCGAAGTTAGAAAGAGCAAACACCTTCTCACAACAGCTGCACTTTATCCCATGGCGAGTTATCCGCCCTTTTGCCATTGAATGAAAGTTCTTTCTGCTACAGTATCGTACTTTTGCTCTAGGCAGCACTACAATGTTGTCTATCAACCAAGAGAGTACAGTTCGAGGATTGTGGTGTGAGGATTTAGGAGCAACCACCTGCTGAACTCTTTTACTTAATAGTAGCATACAGGTTGGACGACTACTTTCTAGATCACCTCTTAAATTTGGTAGTGTCACGCTTCGTGTTAGTACGTACCCCCTAAGCTTATTTATACCGATGGCTTGCACACAAGCAAGAATTACGGCACGAATTGATCCTATAAGGTTCTGATGTTTGGCTTTGAAAAAGCTTAGGGGAAGCATTTTAATTGAAAAATTGTTTTGTAATTAGAAATATATTAAGGAAAAGTAATATTTTCAAGAATTTTACGAAAAGGCTACATTTCAAATAATTCTATAAGTTAGGAATTTTGACTTGAATAACGGAAATAAAATGAAATAATTAAGGAAATGGAATTAGAAAATAACTTAGAAGTTAAAGAAATGAAATGAAAGATAAGAAAATAAAATCAAATATTGCATAAGGAAAGAAATGAAATAGGAGAAATTTTGTAAAGTGTAAATACATTGTTCCACTAGATCACGGAGTTTTCTCTTTTACAAAAATCAAATCCTTCACGAGAAATACAAAATTAAAGAGAAATAGATACAAGAGTGGAAGTTGACTACATGCTTTCCGTACTACAATGCCCGTGATCTACGCCGCCAAAATAAAATGAAGGGGCTACTTGTCCTCCGTCTCGGTATCGGAGATCAGATCTATAAACTCTGTCTCTCCGGTACCTTCAACCAGCAGGGCCGGTGGAGGAGGGACTATGAGTAGGAGGGCTGGATCTACATCTACTAGCCCGAAGTCTTCCACACGGGGAAGTGGGTGGACCTTTGAGGCACCATGAGGGCTCGTACCTCATGTATACCTCAAGTGTGTCCGTCACGTAAGTCCAAATCTTAACAACTAAAACGTATGGGTCAAAGTCCAAGATCTGCTCCCTCAAAAATGTTTTCATCTGTCAAGTCTAATGTCCACCGCAGTACATACAAAATAATAAACAAATAAAATGGGTGAGTCCTACTGACTCAGTAAGGGGGGATAGGGGGACATGACTTGCAACAATATGAAATAGAAGTAATAGCAATAGAGAATAAACAACCATAAAACAATATTCATAAATAAGCCAATTAATGTGGTATGAGCGATGCAATGCAGAATGAATGCATCCGTTTCCCGGTCATTTCACTTTCTTTCTTTTTTCTGGTTTGGTAGAGGTGTCCTTACTATGCTCTGTTTAACCCCCAGAGTCTGGGTTGTGCGTGCCTCCTTTCCTCTGGGACTGTCCCTTGCCCGGCACCAGGACCCGGTTAGGCATGCATTGTTTCATCGCCTAGGGATACCAACCACTATCCTCTTAGTGGTGGCTTGCACTATCCCATTGTGAACGGTACCGTCACCGATCTCAGGACCACCTCTGGGTATGGGTTTCATTTCGGTCATTTCGGTCAACAGAATCCTCATACCCATGATATGTTGATGTAGCATGTAACATATGCATCATCGATAATTCAATTCACCAAAAAACGATTAATGGATATCAAAATAAAATTGCAAATGACATTGAACATTAGAAGAGAAGTATTAACAATTCCATAAATTATGTTCTAAACTAATTAATCTAAGAGCTTGAACTTGCATGTCTTAAGTTCACTACCTTACATTATTAATCTATTTTTAGTCACTTGTTATTAAGCATACCTTTAAATGGAATTTTACAGATTTTAATATTACTAATCTATCTTGATTTAGTTGTACTATTTATTTAATTAATTATGAACTTATTAAAATCTTAATAGGCCGATTTTATTTTCACATTAGACCTTGTGTTTTGGGCCTCATGTGAATTAGTTATGAGTTATAATTTCTACCTTAATTCCCTTGAATTAAGTCCATAATAACCATAGGTCTAAAATTTGGTCTTGGACGTTTTTACCCCTATCTTTTTCCAATATGCTGAAACTGCCCCAAGTTCTTCCAAGGGCAATTCGGTCATTTCTACTTATCCAAATTAGCTGAAATTTTTAGTGTAAGACCTATAATTATTAAACTTCATATATTGAAAGTTTGGTGTCAAAATAAAACCTGCACCTACTTGAAAAATCCTTTAAGCATTCGGGTACCCTAGTTTTGCATGCATCTCTTTCTTTTGACTTACAATATTAATGTATGTGTACTTATGTGCATGGATTATTATGATTTTATCAAAATATGCTTAAAGATAACTGAAAATACCAAATCATCACCCAAAAGTCACCATTCATAGTTTTCCTTTCTTCCAAATCATCAAACATTCAAACATGTGAAAACAATATCATTTATTTCACATCTTCCAGCTATAAAAACTCCAAGAAATTCGGTCATAGGGCACTGCCATCCCTTATCTTCCACCAAACTTCATCTTTCAATATTCCTCCACATAATCATGGTCATCAAAACAAGGTATACTAAAACAATAAAGGAAAACAACAAGATCAAGTTCATAAGGTCAAGCTTGCATGCATATATTTTATTTTATTTTTTAACTCAAGTGCAACCCGTGGCTCCTATAGGTCTCTAACTTCCTTTTTGCAGCAATATGTCAACATGCAAGATATCCATCTAACATTTAAATCCAAGGTAGAACCAAACCACCAAGGAAATGCATGAGAGGTGCAATCGGCATAAAAGTTCTACACTCTCCCCATTTCTTCTTTCTTTAACTAAATACATGCATCCATTTCACTTCAAAAACTCTTAAACTACTATCTACCGACATGCACGTCACCAAGTCTATAAAAGAACTCAATAAAAGACCCCAACCGCGACCCCCCTTATGTCCATCACCGAAACACCCCAACACCCTTACTTCTAAGTGACGATGGGTGCTTGATCTCTTTTGGAAAAGGCACCTCTCTCCTTTTTCTTTTTCTTTTTTTTCTTTCTTTCTTCCCTCTCTTCCTTCTCTTCTTTTTCCTTTATTTCGACCAACTAAACTGGCAGTCGGAAGTGAAGCCACGGGAGGCTCCAAAGCCAAAATGCCTTCCGTTGTTTTTGTAGGAACCAAGACCTCTTTCTCTTTGGTAATTTTCTCTCTTCCTTTTGAAATACTAGATTTGGAAGACTTCTTCCCAAACAATACGGTTTTGATCCACTTCCCTGGTGATTTTCCCTTGTAGGAAGGCCAGAATCATCAATCACGAGAACTTCATCCCGTAGGCCCCAAATCATTGAGTGGAAATGAGGTTGAACGAGCTTGCAAACCAAGGAAATGTGATCTAAAAGCTCCACGGATTTTTTTTTGGGTTAATGACCATTTTAGTCCCTAGGTTTTATATCCTTTTTCAACATGATCCTTGGGTTTCAAATTTGCTCAAATCAATCTTTAGATTATGGTTATTTGTCGATTTAATCATTTCATCCAATTCTGTCCCTTACATGCACAGTCAACTAACGGCAAACACGTCACACCTAATAAAATCCTGCAACGTACGTATACTAATTTTTTTAAAAAGAAAAATCACAAAAACTATGGCATTTTCGTTAAAAAAAAAAAAAAATTGAACAGGGGAGGAGGCCACCCCTTTGCGTGAGGGAGCCCAGATCTGGGCTCCCTGTCACCGAGGTGGCTCTTGCCACGAGGGGTGGCCTTGAGCCACCCCCGCGGCTCCCCTGATAAGGGTGGCCGGGAGCCACCCACCCCGGCCACGGGGAGCCCAGATCTGGGCTCCCTTGCTGTGGTGGCCGAGCCACCCCCTGCGAATGGGCTTGAACGAGCTTGCAAGCCAAGGAAATGTGATCTAAAAGCTCCACCGATTTTTTTTCCCCTGCTTTTTGCTTTGAGCTGTTTTCTCTCACTCTCCCCTATTTCACTATCTCTCTCTTATTTCACTTTGTCGACAACAAGAAGGAAACCCAGTGTTCATATGGTTTGCTTAACTCTAGTTAGCCACTAGGGTAACATCTAACCTAGCACCTAATCTAGCTTTTAGGTAATCATTGAATCTAAGTTTAACTACAACAAGCAAGCTCCTTTTAATGGCCAATATGGGCGGCAAAGAGGTAGCATTTGCCATTTGTCTCAATTTCTCTATCCTAGGCAAATGAGGGAAAAGGGAAATCACACAAAATCTCTCAATTTTTTCCAAACTTGCCCTTGCCAATTGGTCTCCAAATTCTAACGTAAAATGCATGTACAAAAGACAAAACAAAGGCCAATAGAAGGACATGAGGTGGCCGAATATAGGGGGAAGGAAAGAGAGAAAAAAAAGTTATCACCAAGCCTCATGCACAAGTCTCATTTGGCCAAGTCATGGAATGTGCATAAAAAAAAAAAAATACAAGTTAGGAATAGTGCAAAAAAATTAATTAGACCAAGATATGATATAATATAATGATGGAAAAATATTCAAGATTATAATATCTTACCTTATATTCGGCTATAAGCTGAAAAATTGAAGGTTAGGCAAAAATAATTAAATATGCCAAATAATAAGAACATTAAGGCAAGAAAATAAAATTAAAGGACGATGACATTGAAAAGACTTTTAATAGAATTAAATCCTCTAATGCAAGTAAAAATGAATTAATAGCAAATATGAAGCTCATAAAGAAACAATATGCAAACAAATGCAAACGCTTCGTTGAATAATAAAATAATTAAAATATTCAAGCAAGTATGTTAAAAACCATGTAAGCTTAATAAAGAAATAATTAAAACAAGAAAACTCCAAATATATATTATACTAGTTTTTAGATATGTCAAACAGCTGAAAATAAAGAGGGGTGTCACAGGCAGTGGTCCAGAACCCTTTTTTATTTTTAATTTCGGGAGGCAATCTTTTAAACTTAACATAGGAGTCTTGGAGCTCTTATGTAGTCCATGCATATCGCAATCCACGACAGCTTGAGGATAGCATTCTGGTTTTTCTCCAAGTTCATCAGACTGAGGAGACACTACAGTTTGAGGACAAAAATCAGGATCCCGCTTTTCTTCTGGTTGTCGGAGTAGTGAAAATGAAGAAGTATCGTTAGGTGAAATATGCAAACTTGGATAGTTATCTGAGATTGAAAAGATCATCTCTGATGTGGATACCTTCCTAACCTTACAGACCTGACGAAGTGAATAGTACACTTTTCCATCAGGGGACGTATAGCGTAGTCTATTGATGGTCTTACCTCTCGTAATCTCAATTTTCCATTCCAGATATGAAAGATGCTTCCGCACATTTGTAGTTAAAAGATTCCCAGGCTTTCTATTATTCATGGTTAAATGTGCATAATGTAATATCCCAGGAAAAAAAAAAAAACCCAAAACTGTGCGTTTTGATAAGTGACATTCCCCTTTACACAGACCCACTTCTCCTTCACGCGAAAGTTTCTTTCTTTCTGCTGGTTTTGCCCTTGATTTGCAGATCGTCATTTTTCCTTTTAAAGCTTCAATCTCTTTACCATTTCCGCCTAAAATCTTGCTATATTCGAACCCTAGTGAGATTAAAGATGTATCTCCTCTAGTCTTCGAATAATGCCGCTCGAAGTTATATTTTTCCCTCTCTACCTCTCTTTTTCGAAACTCTCTCTCACTAGCCTTGGAGACTCGAAATCGCAAGGGGCTGGGTAATCTTGAAGATAGCATTGGGAGGCCAATTCTTTGATAGTAAGCGGTTTTCTTTCGATCTCGTCAACGCTTTTTGTGAGTATTTTCTCTTCTTCAAGTCTTTATCTCTGAGGAAGTTGAGATTCGGGATTTCGAGATTTTCAGATTTATTTTGGGTTGCAGTAGGGTGATAATAGGTGAGATTTGGGGAGTTTTCGTGTTTGATAGAGATGGGTATTGATTAATGATATTTAAATTTATTTAGGTTCAGATTGTTTGTTTAGTAATCTTTTGAGGAACCGTAGGCTTCGGGTTAAGTGTTTGAGGTAAGTGATCTTTCCATGAGATTTTTATGAAATTTATATGTCGTGGATAATAAGTGCACAGTTGTTAAATATTTCTTTGCAAATCAAAACTGGTTTGGATGAGTTATTGTGAATTCTTGGATTTTGAAAATGTTGGATTTTAAAAATGCACTGTATTTTAAATGATTTTGATGCCTTACAAGAACTGAACGAGTTTTGGTAAAAAAATTGGATTTCACGAACTCAATTGAAATGGTTGGCCTATTTTGTGAAATTTGTGTTGTGAGCATACTATCAAGTTATCATCGTGCTTGTGTCTTTTGAGGTCTTTGTGACCATTGGGGTCTGTGTGACCATTGAGGCCTTTGTAACCATTGGGGTCTATGTGACCATTGAGGCCATCATTGAGTCTTCGTGACCATTGAGGTCTATATGACCATTGATAATTTCACTACGTTGCTTGGCTTGAGATATTTTGTTATAAATTATGTTTTCAAATTGGTATTGCTCACTACATTTTACTAATCTTGGTTATTTTTATAAAACTGTTATTTCACCTACCCCCATTGATTGCTACTTACTGAGCTAGTTGTAGCTCACCATTTACTTCCTATAGTTTCAGATTTAGCGGTTGGTGGCAGCGAGTAGTAGGAGATCTCGAGTGGTAGTTTTGAGAAGGTCGCAAGTTGCAGGCTTATCGAAAATAGAGTCCTCTGGAGACTTTTGTAATGATTGCATTGGAGACTTTAGTAAATTTTATTTCATTTGGGAAAACTATTTATTTGGATTCTTTGTTAATTATGGGATTTGAGGATTTTGGAGTAGTGCTCTGATTAAACTCTTAGGTATTAGTATTCTTTTTATGTTTTGGTTGGATTATGAGTTTGGATTATTATTTTAAGAGAGAGAATATATGTTTCTTTTGTGTTTTTTGGTTGGGAAATTGCTTGTAAGCAGGGTGGTTAGTGCCATTTTTATGAGGAACTCTGTCTGTTTGGACTTTTGGGTCAGGGCGTTACAAATGATATCAGAGCATAGGTTTGTGATTCTGTAGACTCTTAGGAAGATTTTGATGGAAGTCAGAGCATAGGATTAAAGTCGAGAAGGAAATAGGCTTATTTTTCCAGTTTAAGGGCTAGAGCTGAATCTGTTGGTTATTTGAGGGAATTGGAATTTGACTTAGGATTTGATCTTTGATTTACGATAGACTTTGATCTTAGAAATGATTTCGGATTATGTATTTTGCTGTTATAATTTTGGATCGAGTGTTTACCATATATGTTCTTTACATTTAAATTTTGAGGTCGTTTTCTTAATTCACTAGTCTTTCTGAAGGCAAACGAATTGAGGAAAAAGATGTCTCCAAGAGTTGCAAAACCAAGAAGAAGGGCTGTGCATGAGATTTTAGACTCAGTACGAAATTCTGTGTCTGTTCACGAGTAAGAAGAGTCAAGTCATAATGAAAAATCTACTACCAACGAAAGGTCCGTTACTCCTAACGATGACGACGTGGATGCGGTGGCAAATCGAATCATTGTTAAGCTTGCTCAGGCCACGGGAGGAAATGGGGCGGCACGTGAAGGTTGTTCGTTCGGAGAGTTTAAGAATCATAATCCCCCTGTCTTTACGGGAGAGCCTGACCTGAATGCTGCAGAAAGGTGGCTAACTAAGATGGAAAAACTACTCGAAGTTCTTAATTGCATAGATCCACAGAAGGTGAAGTACGCGACTTTTGCTTTGGAGGATGCTGCTGAGAGATGGTGGGATGGCACCAAATTACTGTTAAAAGAAGAACTTAGTGAAGATGTTCCTATTACTTGGGCTAAATTCAAGGAGGTGTTCAATGAAACTTATTATCCAGAGATAATTAAGGATCGTCGTGAAAGGGAATTCGCAGAATTGGTCCAAGGGTCCATGAGCATGGAGCAATATGCTGCAAAATTTGTGGAATTATCTCGTTTTTCTCCTCATCTAATTCCTGATGAATAAAAAGGGTAAGAAAGTTTCAGAGGGGTCTTAATGACAAAATCCGTCACTTTATTTTGGCTTCTGGAGTTGATAGTTACACCGAAAAAGTGAGGAGGGGTATGACTTTGGAGGAAGATTTTAGACGTCGAGATGTCTTCAAGGAGGCTAAGAAAAGAAAGTTGGAAGCAGAGGATGGGCAAGGCAAGGAGCAGAACTCCAACGACAAGAAGGATTCCTCCAATAGCGGTGATGTCAGAATACAAAATACTCAGCATGGAAATGGGAGGCCTTGTCCCTTTTGCGGAAAGCATCATTTTGGACAACCTTGCCTTGGAGTTCAATTGTGTGACGCTTGCAAGCAGCCTGATCACTTCGCACGTGAGTGTCCTACTAATAAGAATACGAATTCGTCATCATCTCAGGTTAATAATTCTGCAAAAAGGGTTCAGGGAAGGGTATATGCATTATCGACCCAGGAGGATCAAGCCACAGAGGAGATGCGGTCAAAACACCCAGAGTTGTTCCTTGATTGCGATAAGTCAATTTCGGGGATGAAATTTCTTTAAAGAGGGAAGATTGTAATATCCCACGGAAAAAAAAAACCCCCCAAAATTGTGTGTTTTGATAAGTAGCATTCCCCTTTACGCAGACCCACTTCTCCTTCACGTAAACCCACTTCTCCTTCACGCGAAAGTTTCTTTCTTTCTGCTGGTTTTGCCCTTGATTTGCAGATCGTCATTTTTCCTTTTAAAGCTTCAATCTCTTCACCATTTTCACCTAAAATCTTGCTATATTCTAACCCTAGTGAGATTAAAAGATGTATCTCCTCTATTCTTCGAATAATGTCGCTCGAAGTTATATTTTTCCCTCTCTACCTCTCTATTTTGAAACTCTTTCTCACTAGCCTTGGAGACTCGAAATCGCAGGGGGCTGGGTAATCTTGGAGATAGCATTGGAAGGCCAATCCCTTGATAGTAAGCGGTTCTCTTTCGATCTCATTGACGCTTTTTGTGAGTATTTTCTCTTCTTCAAGACTCTATCTCTGAGGAAGTTGGGATTCGGGATTTCGAGATTTTTAGATTTATTTTGGGTTGCAGTAGGGTGATAATAGGTGAGATTTGGGGAGTTTTCGTGTTTGATAGAGATGTGTATTGATTAATGATATTTAAATTTAGGGAAATTGGCAATTTAGTTACTAGGTTTATAACATGCTGACAATTTAGTCACTAGGTTTCATTTTTTTACTATATGGTCACTGAAAATATATAGTTGTGACGATCTGGTCCTTCCGTTAAATCTCCGTTAATTTTTAACTGAATAGAACGCGGTCGACCGCTACATGTACCGGTCGACCACTACAAGTTACCGTTGTCGCAACGATAAAAAAATTAGTTGACCGCTATTCCGGTTAAAAATTTAACGGAGGTTTGACGAAAGTATCAGATCGTCACAACTATATATTCTCAGTGACCATATAGTAAAAAAATGAAACCTAGTGACTAAATCGTCAGCGGTATTAAAACTTAGTGACCAAATTGCCAATTTCCCTTAAATTTATTTAGGTTCAGATTGTTTGTTCAGTAATCTTTTGAGGAACTGTAGGCTTCGGGTTAAGCGTTTGAGGTAAGTGGTCTTTCCATGAGATTTTTATGAAATTTATATGTTGTGGATAATAAGTGCACAATTGTTAAATATTTCTTTGCAAATCGAAACTGGTTTGGATGAGTTATTGTGAATTCTTGGGTTTTGGAAATGTTGGATTTAAAAGTGCACTGTATTTCACAAACTCAATTGAAATGGTTGGCCTATTTTGTGAAATTTGTGTTGTGAGCATACTATCAAGCTATCCTCGTGCTTGTGTCTGATGAGGTCTTTGTGACCATTGGGTCTGTGTGACCATTGAGGTCTTTGTGACCATTGAAGTCTTCATGACCATTGAGGTCTGTGTGGCCATTGATAATTTCACTATGTTACTTTGCTTGGGATATTTTGTTATAAATTATGTTTTCAAATTGGTATTGCTCTCTCTACATTTTTCTAATCGTGGTTATGTTTATAAAACTGTTATTTCCCCTACCCCATTGATTGCTACTTACTGAGCTAGTTGTAGCTCACCATTTACTTCCTATAGTACAGATTTAGCGGTTGGTGGCAGCGAGTAGTAGGAGATCTTGAGTGGTAGTTTTGAGAAGGTCACAAGTTGCAGGGTTATCGAAAATAGAGTCCTCTGGCATTAAATTGGAGACTTTAGTAAATTTTATTTCATTTGGGAAAACTATTTATTTGGATCCTTTGTTAATTATAGGATTTGAGGATTTTGGAGTAGTGCTCTGATTAAACTCTTGGGTATCAGTGTTCTTCTTATGTTTTGGTTGGATTATAAGTTTGGATTATTATTTTAAAAGATGGAATAGATGTTTCTTTTGTATTTTTTGGTTGGGAAATTTCTTGTAAGCAGGGTGGTTAGTCCCATTTTTTAAGCGGAACTCTATCTGGTTGGACTTTTGGGTCAGGGCGTTACACATAATCAGAAAATAGCATTTGGAAAGAATACAGCTCCAGGAACTATGTCAGGGCCAACAGGTAGCCAATTTCTAGTTTTCCTGCATGTCATATGTTTGGGCTTCCTCTTCGTCTTACCAGAATTCGTACTAGAAATTTCTTCATTGTCTATCACTGAGTTGGTACCAGAATTTCCATCTGGATTAGAAGGTAATACCGACAAAGGCTCAGCTGCCAAACAGGCTGCTTTATTATGGCAAGGTACGCCTGGGTTGGTCGAAATATTCGTATTTGACCTGTCGACATCCAAAGGGGAGATTAATTCACGCACCACAGATTTCTCTTGATCAGCAAGTGGGGATTGGATTTAGTCCAGACTGTACGGGTCCAGACGTGTCCAGACCCACGGTCTGGATTGAATCTCACGAAATGGAAGACAGAGAGGCCGCCACGTCATTTAATGAGGCCTCTCTGTCGTCGGCTCGGCTTGGCTCCAGTTAGCGCGCGTTTTTTTTGTCCCCACATCTGTACCGGTCAGACCACTACAATTTAAGTTCGACCACACCTCCGACCAGTACAGCTGTAGCTTCAAAATCCCCTTCACAATTCAAAACCCATTTTAAAATCTTTCGACGTTTCAAAAAGTTTTTCACTCACCTTTTTCCCAAATCCCTTAACTTTTTCACCCACGATTTGGAAATTCCTCGAAATCTCTTGGTCACTCTCCACTCTCTAGGTTGGCTCTCTCCCTCAACTCACCGCTGCATCACTCACCTCGCTGGATCTATCTCTCTGTCTCTGCCATTTAGTTTGGCAACTCGTACACTTGCTATTATTACTGATAAGTTAATTTGTTTTTTGTCACTCTGTCTCTGTCTCTCTCTTATGAAATTGTATTAGGTGCTTTAGGCTGCAACTGCTAAAAAGTCTTTGCTTTTTATCTCTTTCTTTTCATTCTTCACTCTGCTTTCAGCATTTTTAATTTATTTGCCATCATCTGGACTTTTGAGGGACACCTATTCTCTTTCTTCTTTTTTTGGGGTGCGGGGAGGAAGATGAGGGCTAGCAGTTGGATTCAGTTCTACCATATGTTAAAAGTACTTCTTATTTAACTCTCCGACGTCTCTCTCTTGTTTTGGCAGCCTTGATTCCTTTTTTTTGGTAAATATTAGCTTATATGTGAAATTTTGCTAGGATTTACATTGCTGCTTGGAATGTCCTCGTGATACTAATGTGTGACGTAGATAGAGTGCATTGTTTGCTAAATGTAATGAGGGGTAGGTCAGAGTCTAATTAGAGTGTTTAAATTACATGAACTGCTAATCTTGATAAGAATGTTGATCTTTCCTAGGTGAAAAATGGAAAAGAGTGTCTCAGGGTTGGTGCTTGAGAAGTAGTGTTGATCAGGCCTCAGGGCTGGTTCCTGAGAAATAGTAAGCTTGTAGTACTTCTACTCAAAAGGAAAATAGAGAACTCTTAAAATGGACTCTCTTTTCCTTCTTTTGTTCTTGTACTGTACAACAAATACATATGCACTTGACAACAGGCCACATACTGAGACATAAAGTCATGCTTTAGTATATCCTTCAATCTTTTCTGCAGGAGACCTTTTTTTTTTTTTTTAATGGGTAAGTGTGTTTTTGTTTTCAGATCCTTTCTAAGCAATAATACTACCAAAAATATTACAAGTAGAAGATGTTTACATGTTATTATTATAGTTATAATTTTAATTGCCATTAGAAACTAATACTAGCCTGCTTGTAGAACATCTGAAAACTGATAAATCTACAAAAATTTCTTGTGAACACAGAAAAAATTGGACACCATGCCTAGGATCAAACGCTGTGCCAAGAAGAGTAAGAATACAACATCATCTTCGAGGCTGAGGAGAGAGGTGTCGGAAAGTACAAAGAAGTTGCAAGACAGCATTAATAAGTTACAAGAGAGCTTTGACAAATATTTCCAACCCCGTAAGTGATCATTGATGTATTTTTCCACCATATCTCACTTAGTTTTGTTGTTAGTTACATGAGATTTTTTCATTTGTTTGTGATGGTATATGATTGTCCATCTATATGATGTTGCAGGCTCAAGATTTCAGGAACGCAGTCCAACATAAAGATGTGGTTGCAGAACATGAATATGTATAAGTTGATATATGTCAGTAGTAGATTTGTTAGAGCAAATTTGTTGTTTATGTGTAAGTATATATATGTCAGTAGTAGATTTGAACTAAAATGAAGTTTTCTGGGTTCAATGAATGAATATGTACCTAGGCTGTTTTTTTATGGATTTCTGTTATATCCAATCCTCCTGTTATATTTTTAATGGTGCAAACTATTTAAATGGTATCCTCCTTTGTCGCTTTTTAATATTTCGAAAGGAGCAAAGTCTTGGAGTGCTCATCATTTAAAGACACCAATAAGTTGCTTTTTTTTTTTTGGAAAGTTATATTATTTTAATTTGAAGTGGATTGAATTATTGGCATATATAAAAGTAATTTGGGTAGCAAAAATGGTTAACGCATCATTTGAAATATTATCCAAAAATTTCTGTGGGAGCAGACTGGCGCGCGCTGCCCTGGAAATTCTAGGGTGTCCCACGCGCGAGGCGCTGGAAATTCCAGGGCGTCCCACGCTCGAGGCCCTGAAAATTCCAGGGCAGCTCGCGCTAGTGCTATGGAAATTGTGCCAATTTCCTATCTCGGTTGCCGTTTCCTCATTAGAAGATCGAGACCCATGAAGAACCCTAGTATTGCAACGGTGTAATGAAAGGAAAAAATCGACAAATTTTGAGGGCATAATTTCGTGAAGCAATGAAATTTACGGACCCAATCAACTCTCTATAGACTACATAATAGATTAGAACTAGGGATTTGAGCAAGGTATTATGGCTATATGTTTCCAGCAATATCTATATTTAGCAAACCAAAAATTATAATAAAATTGATAGTTGGATTTGTCTTAATATATAAGATTACTGCACAACGCTTGATCCTCATCCTAGAAGATGATGTCTTATTCTTACTCTTCACAGCATAACGCTTGATCCTAAGCATGGTCTCCAATTTTTTCTGTGTTCACAAGAAATTTTTGCAGCTTTATCAGTTCTCATAATGAAGACCACTTACCAAGACATATTAGCACATATGCACGGCCACAACAAGACAATGCCCTAATCGGTGACGGGTGAAACAGATGTTCTACAAGCAGGCGAAGAAGATAAATCAGTGCTGCACCATACATTGGAGAATCCTCATCTCTTGTGACAAAAAGAAAATTCTGCCAAGCAGTCATAAAAAGCTACCATTGGAATTTGGAATGAAAACAAAAAACAAGAATAAAGGACATACATATGCACGGCCACAACAATTTTTTTAGCATCTTCCCCTGTGTATCTTCCACCTCTACGTTAAAGGATAACAAAGCTTAACAAGTGCAATCATCAAACTGAACTCATAGGAAACAAAAGTGGACTTATTAACCATGTTAAAAGAAACCTTTTTTGTACAAACAAAATGAAGTAGTCTAATAGAGGAACGTTCTTTGCAATATTGAAGAGAGATATATATACGATAAAAAAAATGGTAAAATTTGCTAAATTACAAGAAATAGAAAAAGACAAAATTGAAATTGTACAAGTAGTGGGAACTCCCAATGCCTCTTCACCATTCATTTTTTTTTCCATTAAAAATATCAGTCAGCCTTATCCACACATAAGAAAAAGGACAAAATAAATCTAACCTTCTTCTCCCTAGCCTGCACTGTGCCCCAATGACACGTTTTAGTTAGAAATATAGAAACAATAGATAAATTGCACATTAATTAATCTTATTATTGTCAAATTTTTTGGCGTATAGATCTTATATAGACATCTATTAGTTTTATTTATCTCTTTATAAATTGTAAATTATAATTCAGGAAAGGTAATATAAAGAATTTTAATCTAAAATTGACATATATTGCCTTGTTGGTTATTTTGCATGTTTTTCTCTTAAAACTTAATTTGGGCGGGTTTATATTGAAGTTTTTAAAGGAAAAAGTACCTAAGTGCCTAGTTGAGGGGACAAATTGATTTTGCCCTCCAATTATGAGCCATTTTTCTTTTAAAATTCTTAAATTTTAGCAAATATTTTTAATTTTAATGATAGTTTGCTATAATTTTTTCTTGCTTATATGCTTCTCGAATGTTTTCAGTTTATCTTGAAATCTTCATTCCTTGTGCGCGGGATGTGCGCGATAGGCCCTGGAATTTTTAGGGCCTTACGCGCTCGGCAGGGCCTGGAATTTCCAGAGCCCTTTGCTTGCTTGGGTCCTTGCGCGGTAGGGCCTGGAATTTCCAGCCCCCGTGTGATAGGGCTTGGAATTTCCAGGGCACCCCGCGCAACAGGGTCTAGAAATTCCAGGGCGCCCAGCACGATAGGCCCTGGAAATTCCAGGCCGCCCCGTGCGTGAGTAGGTGGAAATTCCAGAGCGTCCTGAGCGCGAGGCCCTGAAAATTCCAGGGCATCCCTTGGAATATCCCTCAATGTTGTTGCCTTAAAATATTTATTTTCTTTATGAGAAACAAAATTAAAGGAAATCCAAATCAATCCACACACAGCCCAAATTTCTGCTGCGATACCAAATCCAAATCAATCCAAATTACATTATATATCCAGAAAATTCTACTTCATTTACAGCAACAATGTTATAACTAGTTCTAGATCACACTATATTGAATGTCTCGGCCAAAATGACTGAAAATGCTGCCATGCTCCATGCTCCTTGCTACTGTGGGCAGGACAAAATGACTTTTACAATATATTTGCATCCAGGTTCACTTTGGCCCTCCAGCACCCAGATCTTGGGGGTCCTTGGACATCTTGAGAGTGTTGGACATCTTCCGGATCATCCAGATCAAAACCCTTTCCACTATGAACCTAAAAATAAAATGATATTTAGATTACATAGAAAGAAGTTTAAAAATCAACAATTTGGCAAAGGGAAAATCCGAATTGCTGAGTAATTTATTACCTCATCCCACTTGATTAAGTGGGCATATTCAATGCAATGGGCAGCAGTTCTAGTAGTTTCAGCAATGGTGCATCAAAATAGGTTTAATGGTTTCTTCTCGAGCGTTATCATCAGAATCATTCTTTAAATTTCCAAACAACAATGAGAGAAGGTAGATTAGTGCAAGCAGAGTTTAGTGACAACTAGTCACTTTAAGAATGACATGCTATGAAGTCAGCACGAAAAATTTAAGGATGTTGCCACTCAACCAAGGTTCATATAAGCCTTTTGGCATTTAATTTTACAGATTAGTCTATCTGGAAGAATCAGACTGTAGCCCTTGAGATGCCCAAACGGGTGTTGCACTTTATTACATAACAAGAAGTTATAAAAAGTAGCAGGGTTTTAGATCCATACTAAGAAAACTGCAAGCTACAGCATTGATGTAGCTCCGAGCCTCAACTGAATCAAGACCAGGGCTACTTGGTTTCATAACTTCATAGGTATCGTAGAATACTTCTCCATTCTATGTCTTCCATGAAATGACAATCAAATCTTAATCATTATGCTTGGCAAGCAAGTTAAGATATAATTTTAGTTTTAGTTTTAAATTTTTATGAAACTAGTTTTAAAACTATTCTAGAGACTAAAATTTGTTTGGGTGATTTAGTTTCATAAGTTTTTTTACTAGCTTTGTATTTATTTATTTTATTACAAATGAGTATAAAGAAAATATAAAATTATTAGAGAAAAAAAAAAGAGGCTCGAGGGATGGGATCTACTCTTGCCCCTCTCCTTCCTTCAAAAACTCCAAGGTCATCTTCCCATAGTCAACATTAACCTTCACTTAGCGTTTAAGCCAAGGAATACGAAGTACAATGTCCACCCCTTTGATTTGAAAGACGTGCAAATCAACTTCTAACTTCAAACCTTGTATTGTAACTTCCAGAGATAAATTTCAAAGAGATTTTTTTTTTTTTGGATATTTTAATATACACTGTTAGATGAATTTATTCATGTACTGACATCCATCTAATGGTTTGTTAAGACCTATTAAGTAATTCTCGGTAGGAGGGAATTCTGTCCGGGCTAATCTTGCCTTCATTGGGAAAAGTTGGGCCTAACCAACTATTTCTTGGGTCCATTACTCTTACGGACAACGTGTCAAGTCTCTATTGGAGGAATCTGGTCAAGTTTAGACGGTCCCATGGGATCCGTCGGTGAGAAAACGACGCTCGAGCACATTCCACTTGCTATTTCTCCACTCCCGCTCGAGACTCGAGAGTACCAGAAACAGAGCGACGTAGTATAGTAGCACGCAAAAGAGAGCTCGTGCTTGGAGGCCTAAACAGTAAAATTCCCCCTCGAAGGCTCGAACCATGTGATCCCAAATCTAGCGCCAAAATTTGGCGGTGGATTGAAAATTTTAAAATGTTTCAGAGAAAGAGTTTAGGATTGAAGAGAGATGCTCTAAACTTTAAACTTAAAAGCCTCCTTTCCTCTCTCTCAGATCTCATTGTCTGGAGCAGAACACAGAGTGTAACTAACACCGAATTTTGCGTTCGGATTCGTACAGATCTCAGGTACTGGAAATTCAAATCCAACTTTCTTTTTCATCTCCCAACACTTCCTTTCTCTTTTGTATTGTAATTTCTACCGATTCATCTTGTCTTTCTCGCTGTAAAATTCTATTTTCTCTTTGTTTCTGACGCCTACTTAGCTTATATATCCACCAATTGCTTAACTAGCTCATCCATTAAGTAGAAATATTTCCTCATCTTTTCAAAATCTTGGTTGCTTTTATAGATGTCAGTGCTTCTTCATCACAAAGGGAGAAACAGCTTATGCGGAAATCGAACACTCGGGAGAAACATGTAGGCCGATTTGGGGTGTGTGTGTTTCATTCATAAGGAATTTGAGTTTGGTAGATATCCATATATGCTCAATCGAGTGGTATTATGGTGAGGGAGCAAAGAGTCAAGTCGTTTTATGCAAAGCTCCGTGAATCTGTGACGGGTTCGTCGGATTCTCCCCTGCTCATTTTCCCATCCTCGTCTGATGCGGACTCCCTCTGTGCTCTCAAGATCATTTTCCATGTCCTTGAATCCGATTCCATTCGATACGCATGCTATCCAGTCTCGTCGTTTCAGGAAATTCACAAGTACGTTGGGCCGAGTTTGTCTTTGTCTGATGCACCCGTCTCGATTCTTTTGATAAACTGGGGGTGCCATAGGGACTTAAGGAAGGTCCTGAATTTAGGCCCAGCAGCTCATGTTTTTGTGGTTGATAGTCATCGACCGATTCATTTGCACAATTTGAGTGACCAGAATGATAGGGTGGTTGTGCTTTGGACGATGAGCATCAGACTGATTTGGCGTATGATTTTGACGTCCCTGCTTTGGCGAATGCTTGTGATCTGAATAGTGATGATGAGGCTGACGAGGAATTAGATAGCGAAGATGAGAATGACAGTGAAAGTGAGGAAGAGGGGGATGGGGGTGGCTCGAGGAAACGGAGGAAGGTTTCGGAAGATAATAACACAGACCCAGTTCAAGTTTTCCGGAAACTGAAGAGGGAGTATTATCATATGGGTACTTTCCATGGAACGCCGTCTGGGTGTTTGATGTATGATTTGTCACATTCTTTGAGGAAGAACGCGAATGAGTTGCTTTGGTTGGCTTGTGTCTCATTGATGAATCAGTTTGTTCATGAGAGGTTAACCGATGAGAGGTACCAGGCTGGGGTTATGGAACTTGAGCAGCATATCAACAGCTCAGGGAATTTGGAATCAGTTACTTTGGTGACTCTTAAAGATGGCACAAAGATTCGAGCACCCAATGCTTCCAGGATTGCATATGAAGACGAGCCCAGACTAATGCTGTTGCAGGAGTGGACTTTATTTGATTCGATGTTGTGTTCTTCATACATTGCCACTAGATTGAAAACATGGAGTGACAATGGAATGAAAAAGCTCAAGCTTCTTCTAGCTCGGATGGGATTTGCTCTTGTGGATTGCCAGCAGAAGTTTCAGTACATGAATCTGGAAGTAAAACGGAAGATGAAAGATGAGTTTGATCGATTTTTACCTGAGTATGGACTTAATGATTTCTACTACCGGAGTTTCTTGCGGTTACATGGTTATCGCTCAAGAGTGTCAGCAGGAGATGTGGTGTACGGGGTCACTGCACTGCTTGAATCATTCGTCACAACAGATGGTTCTTGTGCTTCCAAGCAATTTGGTGTAGCTTATGATGCTCTATCCTTGAGCAATCTTGATAAGTTGAAAGCTGGAATGCAACATGCAATTAAGATACAGAGGGCAATTCTTAGACAAGGAAGCACAGCAATAACCAAAAGTGGTTGTATAAGAAGTGGAAGAAAATTCCGGTGGGTAAAGCTTGAAGATTCAGTGGATACAAAGCTGCTGGGTTACCCCCAGGCTTTGACTAAATTTTGTTATTTTCTGATGGATGCCTTGCGAGAGAAGGGAGCAAGAATGAAGCCTTTGCTCTGTGCGTGCTTGTCACAAGAGGCCAGCAAAGTATTGATAGTTGGAGTTTCAGGAAAGCCTCGACTTGGGGCAGTCCAAGGGCATGCATTTGGAATTGCATTTAGAAATGCAGCTGAGGAGATCGGAGTAGAGTTTTTCCATGAGTTGTTCGAATCCTCATGGATAGTCTTGGATGCAGCTGCAGTCAATTCCTTTATGGTTAGGTTGACTGAAAAACTCTGATCTTTAGCTATAATGCATGACTGTCTAACACACCCTCAGCTCCTTTAAGCATGTTTTTTTTTAATCATTATAGCATGTCTGAGATGACAAATAAATCATGTGCTAGCACTTATTTGTCTGAGTAAATGTGATTGTTCATTTATTTGCTTGAGTAAATGTGATTGTCTAATTGACTTTCTTTGATTATACTCTATTTCCTTGGGACCGTTTTCGTGTATGTATCCCATGTTGGCATAATCATTGGTGACTTGTTCTCCTCAATTTATAATCTGAACTTCCTCCTGGACGAAGTTCTTCCATTATTTGTCTGAGAATGAACTTTGTGTTGCTGTAGAGTGCTGAATACTTAGTGTTTGTACATTTTGACATCTTTACCTGTTGAACTGGTACAAAACGTTTAACCTGAAACTAGAAGTGACATTAGTTAAAGATTTGCAAATGGTTACCTCAAGAGAGGTATTCAGAGTTCTGTGATGAAATGATTGAAGTTGTCTCTCAAAGCAGCATTCAAGTTATGGTAGCATCAGTGGCTATCCATGCATCTTGATTGTGCTATAACTTCAGGGAATCTCACGGCTAAGGTCATGTTGTGCGCGAAGATATACTTGCTGGTTTTGTTTCCAGGACAATGTCTTGGATGTCCAAAGGGTGACCGTAATCACACTCCTACATAGTGTTGAATGCGTAAGAATGGTAATTTAGGTTGTTGCTTATAGAAACAGGCATAATGGAGTAAAAGCTCTCGTTTAAGTCTGAATACAATATTCTACTTGCTCGAAGGTGTGGTGAATGCAGTTAGACATACTGTTTTTTTGAGTTTGGAGTTCTTTTTTCATATTCTCTTCAGAAACCTGGTTTTCATTATTTATTCTAGAGAAATTGTAAAGATGCTAGTGCACAGTAGAGTCCGGGATGAAATCAACATAAAGGTATTCAAAGCATAGTCTGTAGGACTTCAATGCTAGTTGTAAATCCTATGGATAAATGGGAAAGACTGCTATCTGTATTCTGTGGTGGTATTGTAATTGGGTGCATTGTGAATCAGGGTTGTTCTAATTGTACATTAGCCTGATTCCAAACTTTTCTTGAAAAGCTTTTGGGTGCCCATATCTTTGTAGTTTAATTGTATGAATAGATAATAATGTGGAAGTAATTGCTTTGGTAGGAGAAACATGCTTGTTGAAGTTAAAATGTTGTATTAGCAAATTCTCAGCAAATATCTTTTGACACTTTGTTGTTCACCTTCATTTATTTCTCTAAAGCTTTCGACTCTCACCATTTTTAAAACTTTATCTATTCCGCCTATCTAAGAGAAACAAGATCTCCTCTCTCAAATTAAATGAAAGAGGCAAGTTGCAGAACTCTTCGCAATTTTGTTTTTTATTTTTTTTAATCGAATTCAAATTTTATTATGTTTATATGTTGGCACTGAAAAAAAGAAAAGTCAAACTTGTTATACAATTGTTGAAATAGAGTAAATTAGTTTATTTACACGCCTATCCATCTGAAGAAAGTACAACTTGGAGAAGCGCTTGAGTTTTCTTTCCTTACCCCAGGACTAGGGCTGTTCAACCTCGGTGTAGGTATTAGTTTTGGCCAAAACCGACATCTATACTGGGTAGGTCGGTTTTTAAATAATTGCCACCTACGCCTATACTGTTAAGGGCAAAAATCGGCCCTTAGCGGTGACAGTTTCCGTTATCCTATATTCATATTGGGCATTTTTTTAATATTTTACTCACTTGGCCAATGTATTTTTTTTCTTTTTTCTTTTGGTCCATTAATCACATATCAATAAAATCTAAACTAATGAAATCCAAATTCCAAAATCAATAAAATTAAAGATCATCTTAAAAGATAAGATGAGAATTTAAAGTCCAAAGTAATAAAATCTAAAATTAATAAATTTAGAGAACATCACAACAAGATGAGAATCTAAAGTTTAAACCAATAAAATCTAAAATAATAAACTTAGAGACGTAACTGTAAGAACATCTTAAAGATGGGTAACTCCTTCAAATTAAAAATAAAAATAAATTTATACACCAAGTTATAATTTATAAAAATAAAAATATTATTCAAACTAATAAACTAACAAAAGCAGAAATGGGGGAGGGGGTCCGAGCCCGGGGTTTAAAACAAATGGGGAGGGACGTATGGGGTGTGCGGACAAATGGGGGAGGGGGGTCTGGGGTGCGCGAACAAATTGGGTAGGGGGTCGGGGTTTAAAACAAAACGATTCCGTTTTGTTTTGTTTTGCCACAGGGGCCTGGGGAAATGGGGTTACGTGGAGGGGAAAACGCGTGGGTGGGGTTGGTGGGAAAAACGCTAAATGGGATTATGGGGGAGGGGGAGCCCGGGAGGGGGCCGGGGGGGCTAAATGTTATATATATATATATATATATTTTTTTTAAATCTTGTGTCTCGGGAACTGGGAATAGTATCGAATTTTTTGCGAAACCTTAAACCGGCACCAGCATTGGTGGAGCCGGAAATTGGCAACCCAGTGCCGGTGCCATCGAAATTTTTCGGTAGCACTAAACAGCCCTACCTAGGACACTCGAGTCCCCGATGCTTGATAGTTTTGCCTTTATTTTGATAGCCGTGGGGTGATTGTGAGATTTGTTTAAGTTTATTATAAACATGCTGTATTAGTCATTTGATTTAATGTGCAAATTATGAAGTGAAAATGATTATTTGACACACAAAGTGATAATTATATATATATTTTTTGTATAGATCATTTTATGAGGGTAAATTATAATTTTAGATATCAAAAAATTAATTTCTATCAAAATTAACCGAAAATCAATAGGTATTACAGTAAAAGAGATTGAAAAAAAAAAGTTTAAAACAATTCTATCAGTCAATTAATTAAGTTGGGCCTGGGCTTAATTCTCATCTAAGCGATCTATCACTAGTAAACTTGGCCCACTTGAGATGGTCTCGAGTGACTCGTCGGTTTGAAAACCATGGGCCGAATAGTAGTGATATCAGTTTAGAGGTCCGGACTTTGAATTATGACGCCCTAATTTGGTCCTAAAAAAATAATATATAAAATGACGCTGCCTATTCTAAGCTTTTTTTTTTTTTCTTCGCGCCTATTCTAACCTTTTAAAAGGGGAGTATGCTATTCTTTGGTTTGGCCATTTCTCCCTTTTCTTTACTGGCAGTTTAGTTTTAAACGGCTCTCTTTCTTAATTATATGCGGTGTTCTTTCTTCTCCGTCCTATATCTCCTCCCGCCACGAGGCCTAGTTCAAACCCGGGACCTTCTAGTTCCTTTGATCCTTTCCTTCCTCTCGATTTCTCTCCGTCTGACCAACTGTTAAACCTTGTTGACCCGAAGGATCTTGCAACCGGAGAACCGGAAGACAAGGCACCGAAATTGTGAGCTCAAGAATCAATGGCCAACACCTCTACCGACCTGGACTTCTCGAGGGGTTTTATTCCTCCGACCCTGCAATTCAATGATGCGTAATTTCTTCTTGGGCTTTTATGGGTTATGGTTGAAGACTTTTGCAACGAAATCTAGTTCTCCCCAGTGACAGACACAATGATTGCTTTTGCACTGACATCTATCTGGGTGAGGGCATTCGTCATTACCGTGGCATGGAATTGTTACCACATTCCTTGCATCAGCTCTCTCATGAATGCCTGCAGCCACCATTTTTGTAAGTATCAAACAGATCACAGCAGTAGTTCTTCATCAACAAATAGCCTGCACTTCTCTCTCTCTCTCTCTCTCTCTCTCTCTCTATATATATATATATATGTAGCTATTGGATGAATGACAGCACATTAATAAATCTATCCAATGGCCTGTATTAAAATGTCTTTAAAAAATCCAAAATGAAAAACAAAAACGTTGGATGGGGCGTTAAAACATAACGGTGAGTTTTTTGACTAAATATTTCTCCTTGCTCTCTATCTCCCTTTGAATACAAAGCTGAAGATTTCTTCCTGCCTAGTTTTTTATTTTGCTTCTTCTCCAAGCTACTTCGACCAGAGAGGATGGAGAAAAGATGTCCCCTTTGAAAACCAAGATGAAGATTTCTTCCCGCCCAGTTTTTTATTTTACTTCTTCTCCAAGCTGCTTCGACCAGAGAGGATGGAGAAAAGATGTCCCCTTTGAAAACCAAGATTAAGATTTCTTCCCGCCCAGTTTTTTTATTTTGCTTCTCCAAGCTGCTTCGACCAGAGAGGATGGAGAAAAGATATCCCCTTTGAAAACCAAGATGAAAATTTCTTCCCCCCCAGTTTTTTATTTTGCTTCTTCTCCAAGCTGCTTCGACTAGAGAGGATGGAGAAAAGATGTCCCCTTTGACGGGTATTGTGCGAAAGAGAGACAAAGTGAGAAAGAGAGAACATCCCATAAGTTTTTACTGATTATCCAAATTACTATTTTATTTTTGGATTTTTTGTGGGACTTGATGGGGGGTTGCGTTTATAAGTATTCCTAGAGAAATTTTCAGCTCTCAACTAGGTAGGGACTAGGGAGAAGTGTGTTTTTTGTTTGTTATGTTTGTAAAAATGCCGCTAAGAAACATCTGCACGGTTTAGCCATTTTTTTTGGCATATTACGCGCTTGGCTCAATATAAAATAATAGTAGTTAGATTGCACCTAATATACTGTATGTAATTGATTCTTAATATATAAGGAGTATATAGTTATTTTTGTATAATCTATAGGTGACGAATCTTGTGATTTGGCAAGACTTCTCAAAAGTTCCTGGATAGTACTCAAAGGAAGTGAAAACCTCTTGAAAATTTTAGCATTTCACTTTGTTGTTTTCTTAAACTTCCCAAATTTATTAAATTACAAATCCTAAAAACAACAAACAATGGGGAAAACGTTCAGCAATAATATATGTTCTAATATTTTCAATAGAACAAATTAAAATTAACAAATCCATTGATTTTTAACATACCTAAACAAATGGGCCAAATGCACAGAGGCGAGAGGGCTAAGGGCCAGAAGGGGGGGTGGGGGGAATCGGGATATTTCCCGGGGGGGTCTGTGAACAAATGGGGGAGGGAGGGGGAGCGGGGGTTTAAACAAAACGATCGTTTTATTAAAAAAAAAAAACCCCCGGGGTCCTAGTACCTGGGACCCCCGGGGGAGGTCTGCGAACAAATGGGGGAGTGGGGGACCAGGGGTTTAAATAAAATGATCGTTTGTTTTTTGGGTAAACGGTAAGTTTATTCCAAAAGAACCAAACAAAGGGCCTAACCCTTATATACAAAGAGAGCACCGACCAATGAAGGTCTCAAAACACAGAAACAAAATAGCAGATGCGAAAATACATCAAAGTCACATTGCCAATTAGAGACAAATATTCCAGTTGTGGGCTAACTTCAAGTTAATAGGAGTGTGGGGAAACCTGCACAAGGTAACTCTATCCTTAACATTGCAAACAACTTCAGCAAGCACATCCACCAACATGTGTCTCTGCTTGCAATACAGCCTCTGGTTGCATTCCTTCCATATTCCATAGACAGTTGCAGAGAGGGTTAGCTTACAGATGCAAGCATGAAAAGAATTACCCTTAAGATGCATCGTAGCCCAAGAGATGGTATCTTGCCAACAAAACTGATCAAGAGGCAAGACACATTTATCCCTCATTAGAACCCAGATCCTATTAGAGAAAGGGCAATCAAAGAAAAGATGGTTGAAGTCCTCCTCCGCATCACCACAGAAAACACAGGTGATGTCATTGAGGAGACCAAAAGCCTTCAAACGAGACTGAGTTGACAGCCTCTCCTTAATAGCAATCCAAAGGATAAAAGAAAACCGAGGAATATTATCTTTAAACCACAACAAAATGATGCCATGGAACAATAGGATGACTAATCCTGAAAGCATTATAGGCACTTCCAACGGAAAAACATCCATCCAAAGCGGGAACCCACTTAATAGAATCGTCCTTAGAGGGGGCCGGGAGAAAGGAAATGGGGGTCTCGGCAGCCATATCTTGCCAAAGTTGAGGGAGGGCAAGGGTAGGCCACTTCCAGCAAGAGTCATCAATAATAGAAGAAACTTTAGCATTACTTCCACCCAACGAGGACAGAATAGAAGCTCTGCTAGTGCTGCGCTCAAGGGGCCCAGAAGGGTGCCAATTATCATACAAGAGGAATGTGGACTCACTGTTTCCAACCACCCTCCTGAAAAAACCCTTCACACGGTCCCTAAGCTGCAAAATTTTTCGCCAACTCCAAGAGCAAGCCCCTGGGACTTTAAGACCCTAAAAAGGTCTTCCTCGAATTAAATTCGCGCGAATCCATAAGGTCCACAGTGAGTCCTCCCCATCAGTAAAGAGATGCCAAATGTGCTTAGTAACAGCCGCCATATTCCAGCAGCGGAGATCAGGAATGCCAAGGCCCCCTTCTCTTCTGGTCAAGCATACATCAGCCCACGCCACTTTGGAGCCACTCCTCCTCATTTCAGATCCACTACAAAGAAAAGCCCGAAGCATACGCTCTACTAAATAAATCACTTGCTTGGGGAGAATGAACAATGACAATAACCCTGAATGGAAAAAAGGATAGACTTAATCAACTGAAGTCTTCCTGCATATGACAAATAGTTGTTTACCCAGGCCTTAATTCTAGCAAGAATTCTATCACAAAGACCCTGGCAATCCTGCTTCTTCAGCCTAGTTGAAAATAGCAGCACACCCAAGTATCTTACTGGGAGAGAACCCACCTCATAACCGAGTACCCTACAAATCTGCCTCTAAACATCCGGGCTAACACCACATGAGAAGAGCTGACTTTTCCTAACATTAGGAAGAAGACCAGCCAAAGCACCAAAGTCATCTATACATCTCTTTACCGTAGACATATATTACGGGACCCCGGGGGTTTTTTTTAATAACAAAACGATCGTACCCGGGAGCCTGGTGTCGGGTACCCCGAGGGGGTCTGCGAACAAATAGGGGAGGGGGGGGGGGACCAGGGGTTTAAATAAAATGATCATTTTGTTAAAAAAACAAAAATCCCTGGGGTCCCAGTACCTGGGTACCCCGAGGGCGTCTGTGAACAAATGGGGGAGGGGGGGGGCCGGGAGGTTTAAACAAAACGATCGTTTTGTTAAAAAAACAAAAAACCCCGAGGTCCTGGTACATAAAAGGGTTAAAAAAAATAAAAAACCCCGGGGTCTCGGGGGTTTTGATAAATGATCCTTTGTCATTTTCTCATGACAAACAACTACATTAACTCATCTAGATTTCGCCATCTATAACGCCTGAAAGGTCTTTCCCTTCAAAAAGCCACCTAAATTGACTGTGGCTTTTTACCGTGCATACATTGACAGTGGCTTTTTTTTGCGGATACATTTAAAAATTGACTGTGGCTCAAGGCATTTTTCGTCATGTTCAAGTCGACTTCTTTTCTATATCCTTGTTTACAATAAACAAACCATCTACTGCTCATATTACCTTCACCTTATTTTCCTTTCCATTGTCGACGAATGCTAAATCCAATCCCTCTTGCATAAGTATTGTACCAATTATATGCATGTTCCTTAGAATTGAATTCTAATTCCCACACATACATTTTTTGTCCCATGTCACTCCAAACTATTTGATCTGTAAATATACAAAAATATATACACATATTAAAAAAAATGGCTACTTTGAGCGAAGAAAGATATTAATAGACATACTCATTATTATTGCTTGGATGACACTCGCTGGAGCTTGGACAATGGAGCAAGAAAATATTTTTGAATGGCAGTGCTCTGGCAACCTCTAACACCCTAAATATGCAATTTGAATATTGATTAGAATAATAGACAGGTGACTAGATGCATCTTTGTTCACTAGCCAAATCAGCAAGCATTCAGAATCAGGAAGAATAAATTAATTATCAAAACAATAATATAACCAAAAAAAATCTCATAACATAAGAATTCACACGATAAAGAACAAATTTTGTAAGCTACATCAGGAACTGAACTCAAACTGCAAAGTGATAATAAGCTAAAATCCACCGGGAAAGAATGAATTAAAAGTTCCTCGGTGCATTGTGTGCACACCCGGACCACTGACAAGACTAAGCAACCCAATAAAATAAAAAATAACTAATTAAAAGCAACCCAATAAACAATTCAGCCTATGGCTTCATCAGTCAAGGACCAGCACAAACAATTCAGCCCTCAGAGTGCTATAGTACAAAATCTATAAATATATTTCAATATGAAAAAACTAATGGAAAAAGACAAAACATATGAATGCACCTGCGGGAAAGAGATAAAAAGAGACCCTTAAAATTCCAAGAGACTATCCAGAGAATAAGAAGCGTGGGGAAAAGAGAAAGGTTGAGAGTGCCCTCGATGTCATGGACCAGAACGATAGTCACTCGGACCTCACTTCTTACTCCCTCCTTCTTAAGTCCTGCATCAGGTCCGGGAGTTTCGAACTAGGCAAACTCGTCCACGCCCGGTTGAATCACTCCCAACTAGAGCTTAACTCGGTCATTCTTCTCACCATGTGAAAAAGAGGAAAGGTTGAGAGTGATGTTCTCTCTCTCTGACTTTGTCTCTCTTTCTCTCCCTCTCTGGTCGAAGTAGCTTGGAGAAGAAGCAAAATAAAAAACTGGGTGGGAAGAAATCTTCAGCTTCGTATTTAGAGGGAGATAGAGAACAAGGAGAAATATTTAGTCAAACGGTGAGTTTTGCTCACCATTATGTTTTAACGCCCCATCCAACGTTTTTGTTTTTCATTTTGGATTTTTTTAAGGCATTTTAATACAGACCATTGAATGGATTCATTAATGTGTGTCATCCATCCAATGGCCTGTTAGGACTCACTAGTTAATTCCCTCTTAGGAGGGAATCTGAGTCCGTCGAGAAGAGCTTCTATTCTACAGCTCGGGAGCGGCTGAAAGAGACAGAGACAGATCTCCAGATGGAGAAGGAAAGTGGTGGGGCCTACGGCCACTGGTAGTGGACTCTGGCAAGCACGGTCCAGTTGGGGTGGGGCGTATCATCATGCACGAGGGGCCACGCCGCAAACTCACGCTTCATGCCCCTCAAAGCCTTCGGCATCGTTTTTCTCTTCGTCGGCACCGCCGCCACAGTCGTCGTATCCGTCCTCCATGCTTACGGCATCCACAAGGTCTGCTTCTATCTCCATCTCTCTCCCCCTGTCTTATTAGGAAATGGGGAGCATTTCAGGAGCTAGTGGTCTTTACTTGAGGAAGTCGGAGGCTTAAATTTCATTTCTTTGAACGACAATATCAAGTATCAACCTTCTTTGATTATAAATGTCCCCCTGCTTGTTTTAAATTTGCAACTACATACATTGTTGAAACTGTATCTGCAGATTACCAATAGCATATGCTTCCCCAATAGTTGTCCATGTGCTTGATATTCTCCAGGTTGCAGTATAGGACTTGAACATATTTCAAGGGGTGTCCTTCCAAATTCATATAATGTAAAGCAAAGTTGAGAGCCATAATTAACTGAAGTTCCCTGTCTCATGTCAATTCTCTATTGCTCTATAATATTGGTATTTTCTTTTTCCTGTTTTCTGCTTTTACGAAAAGAATCTATCTATAAGGTCCACCAGTTAAATATTGTACCAGTCTGGGCATTACTCAAATCTGGACACCTTGGTGGCCCATAAGTGGATGCCAATTTTGAATATCGGACAAAACAATGCTGAAAGCATGTCTCTTGCTAGTCCAAATTACTACTGTCCAATCACCCGCTTCACTACGTTGGTCAGAGGTCAGTGAATAAGTAGAAACATAAATTGCGGAGACTCTTTCTCTGTCACAGATCCTATTAGTCCTGTGCCCGGCCTCAGTTTGAAAGGGTAGGCAGTGCACCCCGGTTGTGATGTATCCATGTTGTGATAGGCATTGAACATATTGAAGCTGATAGTTTCGATATTGTGACCTGAGGTTGATGTGTTTTGAGAATACTATAGATGCTTTACAAGTTTTTCAACACACACGTAAACTTACTTTACCTTGCACTGTCTCCAGATTTTGGGCCTGTAACTAGTTACTTGTGTTGTGCCCTCTAGGCTCTAGATACAAACTGCAACATTTTGTATTTGTCCTCTTCATCATCACTTCACAATTTTATGAAACTATAAGGCGACTTGTTTGATGACTGTTTTAATCGTTAATAATTCTCATTTCTGGTGTTTGATGTTGTTATTACTGATAGCCAAATACTAAGAAAACGAAATTTAGAGTAATAAGTAGTCTCGTGGGGGAGATGAAATTGAATAAGTGGTGCAAGTGAATACCTTTTTCTCTTCTCCTACATTTTATATCTTTTGTCGTAATGCCTTTTTCTTCATCTTTGGAGATCTTCGAGGATCTCTCCCCCTCCATGGGATGCACGTTGGGTTTTCGTCATTCCCTATCGAATTCCTATGGGGCGCTATTTTTCTTATTTGCGTGACATTCTTCTAGTGTTGCCAAGTTTACAAACCAAAATTTTGGTTTAAAGTAGTCGGTAAAAAAAGTAAAAAAAAAAGATGATTTGATGGGAAGAAGAAGATTATATATAATTATTTTATTAAAAAAATCACTTTGAACCTTTTAACTATCAATACAATTTTAAGTAAGGGTCTAAATTATTGGATCTTCTAACTTTTACAATTAATCAAATTGCACCTTAAAATAAAATTTAAAGGTCAAAATCGTGTCGGGTCTCTCATTCACAACACACTAATCCTCTTCTTCCTCCACGCTTAAAATCAAACTAGAGTTATGGATTGCAAAGTTTTTATACGGACAGTCAAACGAGGGGCTGGTGAATGGTGAGCGTTCGCATTTGGAGAATCTGGAAGAATTAAGCATTTGAAAATTAGGCAGCTCTCTGACGCAAGAAAACAGTTTTTGTCATTTCGTTGGTTGCTTCGGGAGTGGAAAGCCCAATAAGGCCCATTTTGTCGTTTCGTGGGGTCAGATGGGGAATCGGGGATCCTTGTGGGGTGGGGGGCGGGGAATTCAGAGTCCTATAAAAAGATTAGAGAAAGGATCAGTCGGAGGGTCCCCGTCCGGGACACCTCCGGTTATTGGAAGGGTTTAAGATGTAATTTTGGATGTTTTTGACTCAGACCAATATGCCAATTGCCAACCCAATTCCCATCTACATGAGTGCGGGTATATATTTTGAATGCTATCAATTGAGATCGAAATATTAATCCGGATTTAGTGCGTGGACTGTGGGATCATGACTATTACAAATAATATGTATGCTGGCATCGTAATCCTAAATTCCTAATCCTAATGATTAGTTATATGAGGGTGTATAAAAAAAAAAAAGGTGTACATAAAGCTTTCCTTATTCTCGATATCCAATAAATAAAAAATTTTAAAATATCACTTTTTGCGAATAAAAGAGGAAATCAATTATTTGCATGGCATTCTACCTTGAGTCTCTGTTTTTTTAGTAAATATAATATAATTTCAGGTGTCTCTTATGTAATTCTGTCTTTTAAGGCTAAGATCACTATATAAGGGTGAAAATAAATTAAATTTAGGCTTCGTCACGGTAAATAAAAATCCCAAATGCATTTTTCTTACTTTTCAGTATTTGGGGAGGTTAGTAAAATTTAGTCAACAGAAAAAAGAATCAATTCACGAATTTAAAGTAGTTTCTCTTTTAAGAGAATGTAATCTATTTTTTTTAATTTCTTATACTGTACTCTAACCAGCACTTCCCTTTCTTTTTTTCTCTCTCCAATTTTATTATCTTAAATATATTCATCACTTTATGTTCCTTATTTTTAAAAACAAATTAATTTATTTTAAAAAAATATTTGTGTCGAATTTTTTTTATAAGAAATATATTATTCATTGTTACATATTTTATTTTCAATTCATATCAAATTGATATTAAGAATAAAGTTTATTAATCATACAAGTGTGTTTGCACACCAAAATTTTACACTACTTAAAATTTTAACACTATAAAAAATTACAATATAATCTCTCTCCCCCATCAAATCATTACTTTTCACTATAATAAATATTAAAAATCATCTCTTTCTTCACTTTTTCACCAAATCCAATACTCTAAAATTTTAACCTTCCAAAATTTTACAAACAAACACACCAAATTTATAAGATGCAACAAATATTGAAATGTGCTTTCGAGATAGCAATCAAACATTAAAAAATAGAATACTTTTCTAAAACAAAATTCACTTAAAAAATTACTTTACATTATAAATGATTGAACCCTCAAACAAACGGAGACTACAAACTTTGTAATTACGGACAGTATGTTTTGAAAATGTCTTCATTTAAAGTGTAACTACGGACCGATAGCATTATTCAAATACCACATGGTCAAACGAAGTAACCTAGCGAATGACGAACAGACATGTTCCTCTAATAATAGGTATGTACCTAGGGATTCTCAAATTTTTCTCTTCGACAATCCAATTTGAACAGCAACTTGAAGAAGATATCTATCTTTCTCCTTGATGAAGAAGTTGTCCACCGAGTTCTATTATTATGCTGATCATTAATATATTGAGCGATACTGAGCGACGGTCAAGATCAAAATTTCACATTCCGGCGGCTCAGAACTTGCCACGTCATTTAAAAGGAATTGACCCGCAATTTCAGACCCGCCCAGCTCTTCTTTTCTCATTGTCGCCCAACATTTGAAATCCCAGCTTGCCCTTCGTCACATCATCTTCGCCCAGCCCCGTCGCGACAAGAGCTTGGCCAAGGCGCTCTTGGCTGCTACCCGGATCGCCGCCGCGTCCATGAACAAAGCGGCCGCTGCCACTAGAATTGATGCAGAGAGGTGTGTCAAGAAGGCTGCTTTCGCCAAGAAGAAAGCCAGGGAAGCTTTGGAGCGACTCGTTTCTCTCCTGGTCTCGAAAGAGAAAGGTGAAGACAAGAATGACCTTTCAAGGAGACCGATTCGCTTATCCGAAAATGCAAACAAAAAAGGCTTTCGGTTGGGGATGTCTTTTTAGTTAGAAGATGTTTCAAATTATGTATCTGAGTTTTTTGTCATCAAGTTTGTAAAATTCCGTTTCACAGGGTGCCCGAGAAATCTTGTAGAGTAAATATTACAGGGTTCCATTGGTTTTATGTAAAAGCGTAGATCGATGTTTCGGACTGGATCTTCAACTGTAACTTTGTCTTCGATCTCAGTTAATTGGAATATGCTTTTGCCTTTCACTGCTATCTTCTGCTCCATTCATGCTTGGAACCTTTATCTTCAACTGGTTGCTTATCAACACCAGACGAAACAGATCTATGGTTGGGGTCAATGATAGCATCTCCATCCTGCTCGAGTTGTTTTCTTGGATATTCCAATTGTTTTGCTTTTGTGTTTCCTTTAATCTTATTGTAATATCGGTTTTACATATTTGGGTTTTGAAGTTGAATAATCTATAATCTTCCTATGTAATAGTACAATACAAGCTCTTTGGTTGATATGTGGTTGCTTTTAACATCCTCTGTACATGGCTTCGGTGGAGCCTCACAATGTTCTATGGTAAATCATGGGCATGTTCGTTAGCTGGGCAATGTAAGCACGAAATATTCAACGTTATCTTTAAATTCCTGAGCGATGCTGCAATTTACAGGGGAAGCTGGGCAACGTAAGTTAGCTGGGCGACTTACAGGGGAAGATTCCTGAGCGGTGCTGCGATTTCAAATAAGGGGCAACGATGCTCCAAGGGACGAAGGGCTGGGGGATCTCCAGGTTTCACAATCGCGAAAGAAGAAGAGCTGAGATCTGGGTGATTTGACCGGGTCAGCCTCAAAACGGGCCGGGTGCAGGTCAAATTCTTTTAAATGATGTGGCGTATTCTGAACCGCCGGATTGTGAAGTTTTAATCATGGCCGTCGCTCAGCACCGCTCAACATACGATCAGCATAATAACCAAACCCATTGTCCACCTTCTTGCGTCCTCACTAGGAGTGTTAAATTTCGAATCTTCCGGCACCAGTGCCGGTGGCCTAGAATTGCAAAAACTTAGGGGTTTTACCGGTTCCCGGTGTCCCCAGCACCGGCTGGGCGATTTTTTATCTTTGCTGCTGGACTACTGGTAGGGATTTGGCCTTGCAATTATTTCTTCTACCGAAAATAGTACTTTGATTTGGGCGAATTTGAATTTTGGCCTTGCGAATTTGAGTTTTTTCTTGGGACATAGAAAATTGACAATGATATGGCCATGCGATTTTTCTTCTTCAGAATTTGATAACAGAATTTGAAATTGATTTTGAACAACAAAACTGTAAATGATAAACTTGGTTGATAATAGGGTTGTTAAAACTTTGTGGCGGAGCTACCAAATGGGTCGGTTTTTAAATATTGGCCACCGCTACCACCACCACCACTGTTAAGGGCAATAACCAGCCCTTGGCGGTGGCGGTTCTCGGTTGCCAACATTTATATTAGACCATTTTTTTAGCATTTTACACACTTGGCCTAATGGATAGTCCAAATAATTTTTTACAAATGTACAACAATTCTTTACCATCCAATTCCAATAAAATGAATTCAAAAAATTGCAAACAGCCAAAAAAAATCCAAGCAATGTACAAATGCATTAAAAAATCTATGTGGAATATCCATCTTAAAAAGCCCTATATTTTTGTCACCACCATAAAGGAAGACAAAAATAATCTGATCTCAAAAAGGAGGATGCTCCCTTATTAAAACTTCAGCTGTATCCATGACTCTTGGATTTGTCCAATGTTGATCTTCTTTCTTTACCTTGCTAATAGTTTATTGATTGAATCTTTTTTGAGTGATTAAAATTTTTAAATGATTTTTGTTTACAACTGGACATTACACAATCACAGTCACGTGCACCCACATGTGGCAGTGCTATGTCGTCCTCATGAGTATCGTGTCCGATTTTATTGATTTGGACTTTAGTTTCTCATCTTATCTTTTAAGATGTTCTCTAATTTTATTGATTCTGGATTTCATTAGTTTAGATTTTATTGATATGGGCTCAATCAACCACAAAAAAAAGGAAAAAACAATTGAGCCAAGTGGGTAAAAGGGTCAAAAAAGAGCCCAATATAAATGCCAGTATCCGTGAACCGCTACCTTTAAAACCGCTACTGCCAAAGGCCGGTTACCACACTTAGCAGTAGTGGTGGTAGTGGCCAATACTTGAAAATTGGCCTATCTAGTGGCAGTGGCGGTTATTGCCATAACCGACACTTCTATCGGATTTGAACAGCCCTAGTACTTGCCAAGTCTTCAGGATCTTTTTCTACCAAGTACTAATCCTCTTTGTTCTAGATCATGCATTGAGAATTTATTCTAGTATTAAGCTATGTTTGTATGTCAAGAATTTTTTTTTAAAAAAATTCACAACTATTTTTTCACCAATTCCAATATCTTTTTACATACTCCAATAACTTTTTTACAAATTTCAATAACTTTTTTACAAACTTCAATACCTTTTTACAAACTCCAACAACTTTTTTTACCAATCCCAACAAAATCTACACTACCTTCAACAAGAAAAGTTTCACCAGAAATTTTTTTATCCATCCAAACTCAACATAAAATAACCAATAAAATTCCAATCTCAACTGTGAGAGAGGGAGAGAGTCTCATAATATACGACTCAAGGTAAGGGTGAGAAATCTATCTGGTTAATCTTGGAAATTCCGGTTTCGGTTATGGTATCAGTTTCGGCTTATTCCGAAATCGGATCCCAAATATGGGAATTTTCAAAATTGGAACAGGAACCAGAAATTCCAGCGGAAATGCCGGAATTTTCGATTCCGAAATTTTTCTTTTTAAAATTAATCAGCCTTGTTTTTTTTTTAAAAAAAAAAATATATGTGACCTGGGTCAAAATGACCCAGGTCATGCGAGATAAAAGACTTTCAGTCTCTTTATTCTTCTTCAAACGTCCCAGAATCCCAGCCGCCACTTGCCAATGCCCAGCAGGCCAGCCCCCCACCCTCTGGCTTCCTTCCCTCCCTCTCGAAATCTCTCTCTCTCTCTCGGGCTTTCTGCCATCAGTTGAGTTTTGGACCTTTGGTGGCCAAATCTCTCACCAGCTCTCTCTCTCTTGAGATGGGGTTTGTTAATTTTAGTTTTGTAAATGTTGTATTTAGTCTTTGAATTACTTTAGGGTTTGTTGATTTTAATTTGTTAATTTGATTTGGGGATTTATATTATCTCATGTATTTGCTTCTAATTTGTCACTTCGAAATTTTGATCACACGTTTTGGGTTGAAATTTTGATCACACTTCGAAGTTTTGATCACACGTTTTTTGATAACACCATCACTATACTTCATGGAGATGCATGGCAGCAGCAAATTCTTTCCTCTTTTCCTTTTGGACCTTGATCACCAAAACAAGATTTTACCTTTACAATCCTACTGTAGTCCTTTTAATGCCGATAGGAAGATCCTTTAGGTTTTGTGAAATGCAAATTTGTTTTCATATGTAAACTTCAGCAGACCCCCTCCCCCGTTACCAAATGAAAGCAGAATATAAGCTCTGTCTCATGTCCATATCTGGAAATTGTGAAGTTTGATAGTCCTTAAAGTCTACCATAAGTGCATGGGTCGTGACAAGTAAAATAGGGCAAAAAGAGTATCCTTTCCACAAGGAGGAGATTCAAGTACAATTTATAAAATTTCTATATTATTTAGACGATCCCAAATTGATGTGAAAGATTGCAAATTCTTAACCTGAAAAATCAAATATTAAAGATTTCTAGGGCTTGGATTTCATCAATTGAATTCTTTCAATGAGTTTAAATATGATTGCTTGCATTAATATTTTGTTAATCACAATGACCGAATTCTTTTTTATGTGATATCCTCTTTCAAGGTATAACACCTATACCTATATTAATTCTATGTCTACTTTCGTGATCACAGAAATTAATAAAGATTCATTATGCTCTGTGGAATTATTGGATATAGGTCACAAGGGTGTGTATTTATTTCTAAATTACACTACCGAGGTTTGATGAATTCACGAACTAATATTAAACTTCAACTTTCGTTACTTCATTCATATCTTAAGCATGCAATTTATGGCCAGTAAATTGCAAGAATGAAAACTGAAATCATAAAATTGTAATTAACAAATTATATTCATTACATCCATACTCAAATCATATCAAAAATTCAATGACTACGTCCTAGCCCTAGAATAAGAAAACTAGTAAATCATAACTGATAAAACGATCCAATTATTTTTCAAAGAAAAATTCGAATTTAACATCATTAATAATAATTCAAAAACTAAAAACTAGAGAAAGAAGAAAAACTCAATTGCAGAAATTCTCAGCTACGATAACGTTCCTCCTCTGAATATCTTCTCCTCTTCTTCTACGTAAACTTCATTAAACTTGAAAAGCAAAATCCACAGAAAGTAGCATCGATCACAGAGTTTTAATGCGTAAAAATATTATTAACTGAAAATAAAAACTCAAGAACATAAGCTCCAAACCCTTCACGTCCTCTGCCTTTTAAAGCTGCAGCACCCCTTTTTTAAAAACTAAGTCACGTCATTTCATACGCACACACCATCTTAGATCTGTTTTCCATTTTTTTAAAATCAATTATCTTTTCGAATTTTAAAATAAGATCTGATCTTTTCAAATTCAAAACAAATTTGTTTTTCAATTTTTAAATCAATCATATTTTCGTATTTGAAACAAAATGTCTTTGCAAATTTTTAAAACAAATTTGCTTGTAAATTTTGAAAATAGATTTGAAATCCGAAATTCTAGGCTGATTTTATTACCGAATTCCAGCTGGATTTAGAGCATAAAAAAGACATAATTTGGAGTTTGATCCTTAACAAAAGTTTTAGATCTCGTTCTCAGCTTTCCAATGCATCTGATCTTGTATTTTTCTGAATTCTAGAACTCTAGATGGATGTCAAAAACCGAAACAGTGTCTGGGCTGCAGTAAACTTCAGGACACATTCGGACTTCTCTGTTTGTTTTGTAGATTTTGAACTTCAAAATGGCAGAACTGGGTTTTGACTCTTCATAAAAGTTTTAGGTCTGCATCTTAGCTTTCCAACAACCAAAATAAAACCTAAATCTGAGATCTTTAGCTCCAGTTATAATCCAAAAACCAAACAGTATTCTGTTTTTACTAGACCAGTTCAACTAGGATTTGCTCTCTTGGCTTAGCCAGAATTTTTCTCTTCCCATCAGGTCAATTTTAACCTTATTGAATAATTAAATACCTGCAAACATCAAGAATTCCTAAGAATTAAATAAATATAAAAGAAACTTAAAATTCTAGACAAACGAGCTATAAAACATACAAAACACTCTGAATCAAAACAATTACTACTAAGAAAATGTGTGAAATAAATTCCACATCAAATACCCCCAAACTTGAATATTTGCTTGTCCTCAAGTAAAAGAAAAATCATAAAAATAAAGGACAATGACCAAATTTTGACTCAATTTGTCACACCCAAAGAACCTATCATGTAGACATCAAATTTTTGACTTAGTACACAAACGATAGCAAATAAAGGAAAACTAAGCATACTCACTTTCTCTAGTTCAAATTTCTATACATAAATCCAAACTCAATCATATTTATCATGGGACCAATATAATTGAATCATGTAACAACTCAACTTGCAATCACCCCTTCTCACAACTACAAACAAGGTAGCAAACTAGAGAATATATTTTTATTTCTTTCTTTCTTTCTTCTCTTTTTTTTTTGGAAATTTTCTTGTCTTCAAGTTGTCACTCGCCTTTTGACGCGAATACAAGCATTTGTGATGGATGCACCCGGTTACTCAACAAGCCACACACTTGAAGTGCTTTCGCATACTCATATTTCAAGTTGTCGTTTGACGTAAAAGTAAACGTTGGTAATGAATACCCCTAGTTACTAAGCAACTCAAAACATTGGAGTAGATAAAACTTTAAACATATTTAGTCATTCAATTGTTTAATCATTATCACTCTATTTACTTAAACCTTTTTCAGGACTAGATCAAAGGGGATAATCACAAGAAAAGCATCATACTCATCTTTTATGCATAGCCACATAACTCACACAACTTTGCAAGGAAAGATGCACTTCAATAATCCAAAAGAAAACAAGCATGCTTAACTTTACTTTATAAGATATCGCCTATCCTAAATCAAAAATGTAACGCCTAACACAATAAAGAATCAAAAAGTGTAATGTTAAACTTATTTAAGTCTCACACAAGTGTAAGCCAGAATTTTGATATATATATATATTTTTTAATACTAACACACATGCTAACACAACTAGCATAATCATCAACTGTTTTTTTTGTTTTGGGTTAATTATAAAAAACCCCCCATGAACTTGTATGACAATCTCAAATACCTCCCTTGACTAAAACTTGTTACAACCCGACCTCATTTATTACGTGGCACATTGCAATTTGGCTTTTCACCCAGATTTGGCGTTAAAGCTCACGTTTTCTGTCACACGTGCAGGGCACGTGACACCCAGACCATGGGAACTTACCAGATTGCCCCCCCGGGATGCTGTAACTCTTCGACTAAACATCAAAACTAGGCTTCGATGCCGGACTAAAACTCGTTACAACCCAGCCCCATTTATTATGTGGCACGTTGCAATTTGGCTTTTCACCCAGATTTGGCATTAAAGCTCACGTTTTCCGTCACACGTGCAGGGCACGTGACACCCAGACCATGGGAACTTACCAGATTGCCCCCCGATGCAATAACTCTTCGACTAAATATCAAAACTAGGTTTCGATGTGGTGCGTTTTGACCCTATGCCCCCATTTACTCGTCTTCAACTTCTGTCGGGAGTGTTTCTTCGTTGCGGTCAAAAAAATCCACGAAGAAGAGTGGCAGTTAAGGTAAAACGGTGACATTTATTGTGTTTCCTTCACTTATTTTCAGTTGGCATTGTTGTTTGCGAATCTGTTTAATGATATACCCATGCGACTTTGTCTGAAATATTTGTTTTCGTAGCACCTGAATAGTAGCCAACATATGAGAATTAGCATCAGTCTATTCAATTTCTATCAAGTATAAACACTAATGATTTGGCCATAGTTAGAAAATTGTTCGGCTCCTTTATAATGATACCATGAAGTCACTCAACATTGATTGACTAACAAGAATTAACCCACACATCGTAATTTAACTTCTTTTTTGTGCATTTCGAGTGGGAAGGAAGGGGAAGGGAGTTTGGAAAACCCCATCCCTACCTGTCTTTTTTTTTTTTCACGTTTTTCTCTATATTTTCTTGTCCTCTCCAGAGAACCTCTGGCACATAGGGCATGTGTGATGTGTCTATTTTTCTATTCCTTTTAAACATTTGCTTTCCTAAAAATCTTCCCTTAAAAATTATTTAAACTCAAAATCAAATTGGTTTGGAAAAATTATTTGTAGCCTGCAACATGAGATTAAGTGCTTTAGTTAGGGTCTAACATCTTATATCAGTAATTGTTTCCTTGTTTCCAAACTGATATTAATTGTGCTTTGCAACTACTGATTTGGGATTTTGTTCAATCAAATTAAGTGATGTCCACTTCCAATAGTGGTTCCAACTCTTGGGTTACAAACAGTGGGGCAAATTCTAGAGGCCCTCAATGTTTATGCGGAGTGACAACCTACTTAAAGACCTCATACACCGAGCACAATTTCGGACGTCGATTTTATAGTTGTTCAAAGTATAAGATTAAACGTGAGTGTGGATTTTTTGCTTGGTTTGATCCTCCGATGTGTGAACATGGGAAGAGGGTATTGAAACACATGCGAGATAGGCAAGAATGTTTAAATGTCGACCAAAAGAATGTTGAAATCTTAAAGGAGGACATGGAAAGCTTGAAGGAGGAGATTGGAAGCTTGAAGAAGGAGAAGCAAAGCCTGAAGGAGGAGAACAAAAACCTGAAGAAGGAGATTGAAAATTATGGCACTGTTGTAATTAAATATAAGCTCGCTATGTTTGTTTTGTGCATTATGTTAATAGTTATGGGGCTATGTTAGTAGATATGGGGCTTTTGATGTTGTAGACTTGGGACCCTAATTATTGTAGTACTCATGTCCTTTTCATTGTGTAATCTGACATGGAACCCTATGTTAGTAGTTGACGACTAGGTTTGATGTAACTTATTTCCTTTTTATGGTTACCATGATGTTTGTTCGTTGTAACTTAGTTTGAAATGTGACAAAAATTTGACTTCAGGTGCTGGTGCTTCATTTTGGTTTATTAGCAAATTCAAAACATAAAGAATGTGGTATATAACATTTCGGTTTCTTGCCAAATTGTTTCATTAATTGCCAACTTATTTGGCCTTAAAAAAAATTGCTATATAACGTCTCAATGAAGAACCTTTTTCACCTATTTTAATTGCAAACATAACCTGTCTCAATAAACACATCTAAATGGCTAAATCATTTTCATTAAATACATCCAAATGTTGAACCAGTTTCATCAAATACATCCAAATGGCTAAACCATTATGTACATCCAACTTCAAAATGGACAATATCCATAGTTACATCACGACATCGATAACCTTTAAACGCCACCAAACACCCTCCTATTTGGGGTTCACAACTATCTAACAAAAATACATACAGCATAAAACAACAATGACAGCCCAACCAATACCTTTCGGCCCAAAAAAGCAATGACAGCCCAACCAATACATTTCGGCCCAAAACAACAATGACAGTCCAACCAATACATTTCGGCCCAACAACTTACATACAACCCAAAAAATACTATACATATGTCCAACAATATCCACAAATCACTTCTCTCTCAGCCCGCTATCATCCCTCTTCCCATTCTTCTTCGCCTTTCTCTAGTCATCAGCTGCATCGGTCTTTCGTTTTCCCTCCCCCGTTTGCTACTTCCCCTTTTCCTTATGAATTACATGACTAGGCTGATCCATTTATGACCTGGCAGCTGGATCTATAAGATCAATGAAGAGTTTTCAGGGAAGCCCTGAGGTCCATGCCACTCCCCTTAATCGATTTGAGCTTCGGGTTCGAGTTACAACACCCCCAACAAGTGTTGACGTGGCTACAGTTGATGGGATGCTTCTGCTTCTTCCCCAGCTACTCGACATCGTCGATGGGCTTGACCTTCCCCAACTAGGAGGCAGTGTGATGCCACCATATGTATGTGGAACCTGCAAAAATGTAAATCATTTAGCATATAGTCATTTAATTAAATTATGTGCAAACAGTTTGATACAAACTCAAACGGCAAAATTATAAAACACTTACAACATCCGTCGTCATAGCCGAAGCAACAACGTGGGACGATCCAGCTTGTGATGCGGGAAACTGTTATAACACTTATATTAGTAATAAAATCACTTAAAGATGCAACTAAACTAGATTAATTGTACAAACCTTGGATGGATTAGTTTGTGGCTGCTCGGTATAGGCCTTTTTCTTCTTCTTGCATCCCCTAGCATTGTGCCCCTCCACACCACACTTGGAGCATTTGATGACAATTCCAACCTGGCTGAGCCTAATACAACTCTTTGGCTCATCTGTGCCCCTCATTAATAACTTTGGCCTTCTAGGTTGCACACATACTTCTGGAGGAACAATAGGATCTTGCGGTGCTCGTTCCCATTATTCTTCACTCGGCATTGGGTTAATCATAGGCCAATATGCCTTCATATATGTCTTTACACTGTAGTAGCTATCAACGTAATTCTCGGGCTTCTCTCCATCGTACAATATTGTTGAAATGGCATGGGTGAAAGGTATTCTTGTCAGGTTCCACCGTCTACATCCGCATGTCCTCTCTTTGAGATTTACAACGTAGTCTTCGTTTATGCTCCACCTCAAATAACTCATTCCCAGCATATGTGGAAATATAGTCACATGACTTCACTCCATTTCTATCAAGCTTCTTCAAGATGGCTGGACACAGCCTCTTATCCATCTTATGCATCCTTTCCCTCTTCATTTGACACCTCCGGATTAGCTTCTTTATAATATACTCCATCATTGTGACGATGGGCATCACCTGCCTCCATGATATATGCATTGAAACACTCTGAGAGGTTATTCACGAGGAGATTTGACTTCGTGTAAGAGGGAAAATGGGACCTTGTCCATAGCGCTAGGTGTTCATCAGCCACTGATATGCATCTTCACTCAATGCTTTCAGTGTCATCATTTTAGCTAGAAATTCAGCAACTGTGTATGCTAAGGCTGCTGCCCAAAGACGGTCCTTTAGTAATTGTCCACGATGCCCTTCATCCCTAAAATTGTTGTACAAATGACGTACGCAAATTCAATGGTCAGTTGTAGGAAGGACTTCACTGAAACTTGGAATGAGGCCCTGCAATGTCAAGTCAGATTTCATTATGCAGCACAACTTCTTTAGAGTCACGAAAGTACAACTTCCATGATCAATGATCTGTCCTACCATGTTCACTTCACACTCCTAACCTTTTCTAGTTCAATTATCAGCTCATAGAAACTAAAAAATACAATGTCCTCTTGTTTTAAGAAACATCCAGAATTCAAATAATTTATAGAATTAGACAAGGGAAACAAGTGTTAGAAACCAAAGTCTTAGAAGCCAAAGTCTTAGATGCCAAAACTAAGAAATCACCTATTCATGTGAACACAATATTCAATCCAAGTGCAGACCTCTAAAAAGAATTGGACAAGCCAATTTTCGAACATTCTAATATGAAATTTCAAACAAGCAAATTTGCAATTACTAATATGCAATCTGACTTGCTCGATATTCAGACCCAAAGACAACACATAAGCATGCTGTGGTGCAATGCCTTCTTGCCCCCAAGGTACTTAGTGCATGGCATCCTCTGAGACCGCCCCCCGTAGTTTTCCTTGAACAACACAAATTTGGTTATCATAGGTACTGACCCTGCAAAGTTATAAAACAATGCAAAAACATGCGTTAAACAAACTAACAGCAAGTAAATGACAATAAACTAAAACTGAAAATGAGATGGACTTATACTTAAACAGTAATGACTTCTATTTATACAACAATGACAATAAACTAAAACTGAAAATGAGATGAACTTATACTTAAACAGCAATGACTTCTATTTATACAGCAATGACAATAAACTAAAACTGAAAATGAAAATAAAATGTTGTTACTAGTAGTAGAATGACTTATACTTATACCTAAACAGCAATGATTTCTATTTAAACAAAACTAACAGCAAAGACTTCAAACTAAAACAGCCAAGACTTATACATGTACTTATACTTCAACGGCAAAGACTTCAAACTAAAACAGCAAAGACCTATACTTAAACTACAAAGACGTATGCTTAAACAGCAAAGACTTCAAACTAAAACAGCAAAGACGTCAATGACTTCTATTTAAACAAACTAACAAGAAGCTTTTATCTAAACAGCAATGGCAATAAACTGACTTTGAAACTGAAAATGAAATGAGTTACTAACAACAGAATGACTTATACTTAAAAAACAATGACTTCTATATAAACAAAGTAACAACAAAGACTTATACTTCTACTTAAACAACAATGACTTCTATATAAACAAAGAAACAACAAATACTTATACTTCTACTTAAATAGCAAAGACTTATACTTAAACAGCAAAGACTTCAATAACTTATATTTAAACAGCAAAGATTTATACTTCTACTTAAATAGTAAAGACTTATACTTAAACAGCAAAGACTTCAAGGACTTATACTTAAACAACAAAGACTTATACTTAAACAAACTAACAGCAATTGAAATCTTCTATTTAAACTGAAATGACTTATACTGAAACTGAAAAGTTCTACTTAAACAGAAATGACTTCAAACAGACTCAACCAAAGGCTGCAAGTTCGACAAACAGCTATTCTAAGATGCAAAATGCACACTACATTACCTAAGATGTATAGAATAATAGAAGTGGGCTTCATTAAAAGCAACAAAATCAAATGCCTCTGCATTGTTTGCAATTACAAATACTTAAGTGACCAACAGAATTAACGTACTTTAACTTTAACCTAGCCGTTAGCATAATTTGACTCAAAGGTAAAATATACCCATCGGATAATGTGGAATGACAGAACTTCTATATTATACTTGATAGTGCAACATTTTTTTGTCTTATCTTACAGTACAGTACATAGGAAACTATAGTGTTTACTTTGTTGCTAGGGTTACCTAAAATATGGGACTAAAGTAAAAAACAGATAAGGACAATAGCAAATGAAGACAATAATGGATAAAAGACAAAAACGGGTAAAGACAATCATATAGACATATTATGGCAGACACAAACAAAGGAGAACGTGCTTTTAAAAACAGAAGCAATAAGCTTCTCGTGTGGTCCCCCTTATTGACTTCAGATCCCACGAAAAAGGACAGACCAGGACTCCATTCTATGGTCCCCCCACACCCATTCACATGCATCTAAATTAAACGAAACGAAAATATTCATTCTCCGAGTGGTCCCCCCTCACCCACTCACACTTATATCTAATATAAACAATAGGAATAATTAGAAAAAGTCATTAACTTGTCACCCACTGACCCAACATAAAGCACCACACTCTGACCCATTCACAAAACTACTATAAGAAGAGCAATAGCATACGATTTGGGCAAAAAAAGTGTAAAGACCATACCTTCGGACGAAGATGAGTTCGATAGCAATGAAAGATGTCTTTTTTGCTCTAGGAGACCACACGAAATCTCAAAGGTGTTCTTCAGATCGAGATGATTTCAGATGGAGATTATTTTAGACGCAGATGGGTTTGTCTTCAGGGGCAAGGTAAGTGAGAGTTGGGCATTTTTGAGAAACCATTTTATATCATAGTACAGGGACTAAAATAAAGTAAAAGGACCATATTAAATTCCTTCCTTTGTATTCAGTTAGTTGGAATCCTATGTGGATATGGGACCACTAACCCAACACGCACAACAAATTAAATAAATAAAGCATGCATCCCAAGAATCAAGAATTCCGGGACCACTTCAATTATACTGCCATGTGCTCTAAATTTCTATAAGAACTTCAAATGCCGTATACCACAAACACAACAGACAAGCCACATAAGTCAAACAAAACCACAACAGACAACCCCACATGCTGACATACGTACAGCCCTGAAAATTTCCAACCAAAGATAGCCTAGTTCAAGTCCAAAAGACATTCTTACACGCACTGAAACTTTAACAAAAAGTAGACAAGTGAACAAATAAACTTCCAAGCCACAATGAAAGTCTAAATAACAACCCAAGAGGGGGGGTGAATTGGGTTATAAAATAAAATAAATCTTTTTCAAGATAATTTAAGCAATATAACTGAAAGGCATAAAACACCTCAAAGAAAGATATGGAACAAGCAACAATGATAGATAGAGTTAGAGAGATGACACCGTATTTTTAGGTGGTTCGGCCAACTCTTGCCTACGTCCACCCCAAGGCTATTGACTTCCTTGGGCTTCCTTCACTATTCTTCAAATAGCAAATACACCTTAGCTTCCGGGGTGCTAAGGAACCTTTACAAAGCGTTTTTTGAGCTCACGCTTTAACTCTTTCACAAATCCCAAAACCCAAGGGATTTCTTCTACCCACACAAGTAGGACAAGTGTTTACCCAACACTCAAGTGTTTACAAAGGATGGGTACAAAGGAAGATCAAAGAATGGCTCTTAAAGCCGACACAAGTCCAAAGGACAAGAAACAAAGATCTCAGAAGAAAGTTGCAGGGGAATTACAGGTTTTCTTGGTAGGTGCAGTCTTCTCTCTTCTTCAAAGCACTTTCTCTCTCTAGAAGTTAGGTCGTAGAATGATTGCCAAGTCTTTTGTGCGATGTTGTCTCTTCTCTTTAACATCTTGTATTTAAATCTTCTTTGACTTCAACGGTCATCAGAGCTAGCAAAAGAACCGTTGTAAAGGCGCCCATGTCATTTGAAAGTGATTTGAAGGTTCTGACAATTTTTCAAATTTCATTAAACCCGTGGCATGTGTTGACACATGGTTAGCATGTGTTGATACATCAAAAATTGAACTGGAGTTGAGCTCTCGGAGTCAGTGCAATGTGTTGACACTTATCTTCAATGTGTCGACACTTCAAAAATTAAACTGGAGTTGAGCTCTCAGGAGATAGTGCAATGTGTCAACACTATAAAGACAATGTGTCAACACTTGTCTTGGTCTGGGAATGATGTCTTTGGTGTAAGTGCAATGTGTCGACACTTATAAGTGTTGGAGAGAAAATCAGCAACTTTAAAGCGTCCAAACCATTCCAAAACCTTTTTAAACACCTACAAAGGGAAAAATTGATCTTATCAACTTGTGTATGTGTTCAAGTCCTCTCACTAATATTTTATAAAGAGAAAACCAATCCTTTGGAAAATGTCATTTAGAAAAGTGGATTGACAATATAAAATCTAAAAGTCTTCAAAACTTAGAATATTTGTTATCATCAAAATCAAAAATAGATTGTTTTTAAAACAACCTTGGGCTAACAATCTCCCCCTTTTTGATGATGACAAAACATTTAAAAACGAAAATTTGCTAACAAATAGAAAAGCTCCCCCTGAGAACAAGCAGGAGTTTTTCATGACATTTTTAGCAAAAAGGACTTTAAGATTTTACAAAAATTTTGCAAGAGTTTCCTTTGTAAATGGAGGTTTCCCAAAATTTAAAACAAGAAAACACTTCTATAACTTCTCCAAACTTCCCAAACTTCAATTTCCAATCAGAACACAAGACTTCATATCACAGATTAAGAGTTAGGAATTATTACCTGTAAAGCAATCTCAATTCACAATGAAGTGCAAAGAGATAAGCACTTCTCAACCAATGAGATAATCAAAAGATATGAGCAACAATAATCATTCAATAATATCAGAGATATTCATTAGGAAGCAAAGCATATAAGTTACAAGATTGAAATGTCCTCTATAAGAGCTAGAAATCAGCATACAACTAAACTTCTCCCCCTTTGGCATCATCAAAAAGAAGGGGAAGGAGAGAAGAGGAGGAGGAAGGGAGATAGGAGGAGGAGGATGGTCCACGTCAAATTTCTTCAGCCAGTTCATCCAAGTCGTGGAGAACCAATACGTCCATTTCATACATGAGGACGAAGATTGCGATCAACATCCATCTACTTCTGTTGCCTGATAACATCCTCAGCTGATTTTTGCACAGTCTGAAGCTCAGCAGAGGTGGCTTTGAATTCATTAACAGTATCTTGAATCACATTGTTGGCCACATGGATGCTGTTGTTGACTTGGTGCTTGAAAGCCTCATATCCTTATCAAGAGTACCAAACGCTCAGTATGAGCAGTTATTTTAATATCGTCAAACCCGTCTTCATACTGGTGACCATATCTTCCATAGTCTGCCCAATCTTTTTGTTCTTCCTTTATCTCCCATGGAAGCTTCAAAGAATTCAAAGAGGCTCATGAGAGTGGTATGGCAAATGTGAGAGGGTGAACCAAGTGAGGGGAAAGAGATAGAGGGCTTCGGAGTTCTAGTAGCAGGAGTTCTGGTGAAGGCTTCCTCATCTCTTCTTCCTCAGAAGCCGATCCCCCTTTCCTTCGCTTTTGAGGTGTGGCATCAGCTTTCTTGATCCAATCACCATCCTTATTTTGCTGAAACCCATCAACTTCAAAGTTTTATGATTATACTCTCTTGTGTCTTTGGTTTTACTCTAACTTCCCCCAAATCAACCTCAAGAATCTGAAACACACGGGTGAAAAACATTCCATAAGGAAGCCCTTGTTTCTTCTTTTCAGTGGCAGCCTTCATATGATTGAGCATGAAATGACCAAGGTTCATGGGAGTGGGTGATTAGACAGTACATAACAAATAAGTCCAAGAAGGTTATGTACTCAAATTTCCAGTCCTTGGTAAAATAATATTGCAGACCATATGATGGAGATATCGTCTAGAATACTTAAATCACTTGCTGTGGGTTAATAATTTCATTTAGGGTTGGATTATCCAAAACAACCCTAAGAATATGAAGGGATCAACTTCAGACATCCTACCCATCCATGACTCAAAAATTTCTTTCCATCATTAGGAGCAGAGACCAAAGAATTTAAAGAAGGAACTAGATAATCTAATTGCTTCCCATTCACATAACTATCAGCATCCTCAGACTTAGAAATTGAAAATTAGCATAAACCAACTTCACCAAATACACATAGCAATCCACTTTGATTCACAAGAGTTTCCCATCCTTGAAATTCAAACATGTCTTAAAATCAAAACCATTCACTAAACCACTCAAAATCAGCCCATCGCCCAGCAATTACTTTCCTATTCCGAAAATCTTGAACAAAATTTTTGCATAGCCCTGACCTGTAAATGTAGGCCTCTGGAGTAGGAGGGGTTCCTCAATACTTCGTCCTTTCTTCTCCCTTGAACTGGCAGAGGAGGTGTCTGGGAGGACGACTTGGGTCGGCTGGAAGACATCACGGCAATGGGTTTTGAGGAAAAGGGATTGTCGGCGGTGGATTTTTTAGGAGGCAGTGGGTAAATGAAAGGTGAGGGAGAGAGAATTTTGCGCGTTTGGGAGAGAAAAGAGGTTCTGAGATGGGGGAAGATAAAGTGCCGACCCCTTTGCCCTAAAGAGTATAAATGTGCCACGCGTGCCCCTTTTTAAAAACAGTAAGGAAAGATGTGTCGACACATTGATGTGTCGACACATTGGTCATGCCCCGAACATAGTTTAAAAAGGCTCTCGGGTGGAAGGCTTATGTGTCGACACATGATATATGGTGTCGACACATACTTCTTCAGTGAAAACAGCCATAAAACCAGATGTGCTGACACTTGTTTCACCAAGTGTTGACACATTGCATGCAAAGAAATTACATTTTCACATAGAAAAAGCATGATTTTAAAAAAAATGCATAAAGAGCAATATAGAACATGTCCAATGTAATCAATAACATAATTTAAGACAAAAAGCATTTAACACCAATTTAATCCAAAGGAAATCTCATTCCATTTCTTGGCGAATAAAGCAAAATCTATCCTCATTGAGGGGTTTTGTGAAAATGTCCGCCAATTGAAGGTCGGTATTTACAAACTCAAGAACAATATCCCCTTTTTGAGCATGATCTCGAATAAAATGATGTTTAATCTCAATATGTTTTGTCCTAGAGTGCTGAATTGGATTTTTGTAAGATTTATCGCACTGGTGTTGTCACATTTTATTGGGATGAGAGAATAATGAAGATTAAAATCTTCCAATTGTTGTTTCATCCACAATACTTGTGCACAACAATTGCCCACGGCAATATACTCAGCTTCCGTGGTTGATAGAGCCACGGAGTTTTGTTTCTTACAACACCAAGAGACTAGTGAGGGTCCAAGAAATTGGCATGCACCACTAGTACTCTTTCTATCAATTTTACACCCGCATAATCCGCATCCGAGTATCCTTGTAAATTAAATTCAACACTCTTGGGATAAAACAAACCAAGATTTTGAGTGCCAACAAGATATCTAAAATTCTTTTAACTGCAAGGAGATGAGATTCCTTAGGACAAGATTGGAATCTAGCACACATGCATACACTAAACATTATATCCGGTCTACTAGCAGTAAGATAGAGTAAGGAGCCAATCATACCTCGGTATTTGGTTTGGTCCACATCCTTACCTTTCTCATCCTTTTCCATTTTTGTAGATGGACTCATAGGGGTGCTCATAGGTTTTGAGTTGTCCATAAATCGCTTGAGGAGATCTTTGTATACTTTGCTTGATTGATGAAGATTCCCTCATTGCTTTGTTTGATTTGAAGACCAAGAAAATAGTTCAATTCTCCCATGAGGCTCATCTCAAATTCACCTTGCATAACTTGAGAAAACTCTTGACACAAAGATTCATTAGTAGATCCAAAAATAATGTCATCGACATAAATTTGAACTTAACAATTCATTATCTTTTTCTTTAGTGAAAAACCATTTTCAATGAGAAAAGAGCTTAGCGTTCATACCATGCCCGAGGTGCTTGTTTCAAGCCATAAAGCGCCTTTGTGAGCTTATACACATGATTTGAAAGCTTCTCATCTTCAAAGCCCGAGGTGCTTAACATACACTTCTTCCGTGAGGTATCTGTTTAGGAATGCGCTTTTCACATCCAATTTGAAAGAGTTTAAATCTTTATAACAAGCAAAAGTAAGTAACATACGTATAGATTCTAAACGAGCAACAGGAGCAAAAGTTTCATCAAAATCAATCCCCTCTTCTTGATTGTAACCTTGGGCTACTAATCTTGCTTGTTCCTCACTACAACCCTGGATTCATCCATTTTGTTTCTAAAAACCCATTTTGTATCCAATAATTGGATAATCCTTAGGGTCTAGGAACTAGATGTCATACTTGGTTTTTCTCAAATTGTTTTAATTCTTCTTCCATAGCATGGATCCAACTTTCATCATCTTTAGCCTCTAGAAAGTTCTTAGGCTCAAGTTGAGAAAGTAAGGCAAAATTATTAGCTTGGTTGATAGAAGAGCGAGTTTACCCTTTTTCAACATTACCAATAATTTGTGTAGAGGATGACTTTTGACATATTTCCATGACTTTGGTAGATCATTATTGACTTGTTGATCATCTTCTTGTGATTCTTGCTCTTGTACAATTGTTTCTTCCTTGTCCTCATTTATGGCAAGTTTCTCAACTTCTTTGTCAAGATCTATAATATCTTCATCATTTCTTTTCACAAGATTGTTAGATTCATCAAAAACGACATGAACTGATTCTTCAACAACTAATGTATGTTTATTGAAAATACGATAGGCTTTACTAGAAGTTGAATAACCAAGAAAGATACCTTCATCCGCTTTTGCATCAAACTTACCCAAATTGTCTTTGTTGTTGTTGAGCACAAAGCATTTGCATCCAAAAACATGGAAATAACCAATGTTGGATTTTCTATCATTCCATAGCTCATATGGATTTTTCTTAAGAATAGGCCTAATCATGCAACGGTTCATAACATGACAACTTGTGCTAATTGCTTCAACCCAGAAGTAATCAGGCAAGTTGTTTTCACATAGCAAGGTTCTAGCCATCTCTTCAAGAGTCCTATTCTTCCTCTCTACAACACCATTTTGTTGAGGAGTTCTAGGAGCCGAGAAGTTATGGTTAATACATTTTCACCACAAAACTTTTCAAATGAGGAATTTTCAAATTCTTTTCCATGATCACTCCTTATGCTAGAAATAGCAAAACCTTTTTCATTTTGAATTCTCTTGCTAAGTTTTTCAAAAGCATGAAAAGCCTCATCTTTATGAGCTAGGAATAGAACCCATGTGAATCTACTGAAATCATCAACAACAAAGCCATAACGTTTGCCACCCAAACTCAATGTTCGGTTGGACCAAATAAGTCCATGTGTAGAAGTTGAAGTGGCCTAGAAGTGGACACCACATTTTTGGGCTTAAAAGAGGTTTTGGTTTGTTTGCCTTTTTGACAAGCTGCACAAATTGTCTTTTTCAAAAGAAAGATTAGGCAAACCGAAACAAGATTCTTTTGGCTAATTTTGAAATCAAGTCCATGCTTGCATGAGCAAGCCTTCTATGCCACAACCAACTATCCTTTTCATTTAGAGCTGAAATACATTTAATGTTTATGAGGAGATGCTCTCTAAATGAACAATGTACACATTTTCAAATCTATGTCCAACAAACAAGACTTTCTTGCTTTCAATATTCTCAACAAGACATATTGATGATTCAAAAATGACTCGGTTTCCCTTGTCACATAATTGACTAATGCTCAAGAGATTATGCTTTAAACCATCAACAATAAGTACATTCTCAATAATGGGATTAAGAGACATACCAATGCTACCAACACCAAGTATTTTACCTTTGCCATTTGTAAATACTAGGATTAAGGCAACCCAAGAGGGAGGGTGAATTGAGTTTCCAAACTTTTTCGCTTTTAACCCCTAAAGTTGTGTTTGCAAAGTAAAGACTAATTTAGCACAAGTATATTGATGCAATAAGTAAATAAGTGCTAAATGTAAAGAGTAGGTTTAGAGAAGCAAACACGAGATTTTTAGGTGGTTCGGCAAACCCGCCTACATCCACCCCTCAAGCTCCTTCACCGAGCCTTGAGGTTTTCCCACTATCTTCAAATAGTGTACACACTAGCTTCCGGGTGCTAGAGAACCGTACAAGTGTTTTCTCGGGCTCAACACTCACAACCCAACCAAGCTTGAGATATACCCTCTCTAAGCTTCTTCTTTAGTGAACAACCTCACTAAAGGAATCACCTCTTTTTGGATGTGAAGTTTACAAGAACAAACTCTCTCAAAGAGTGGATATGAAAATGAAAAGCTCTATCTCTTTGATTCACACAATGACAAGGATAAGAAAGTGTAATTTGTGTGAATGATATGAGAAATATGGAATAGGAAGGTTTAAGATATTTCTCAAGCTATGTAAAATGATATGTGGTCGTTCTCTCTTGTTTAGAGACAATAGGAAGGTCTTTTATAGGCCACATGAGAAAACTAGCCGTTTATAGTCGATTGACAATTTTACCGTTGTACCGGTACTCGACCGCTTCAACTAGCCGTTGCTCAACGGTCATAAAATTTGAATGCTGTCAAATTTTGTCTCATCATCCGCTTCATATAGCGGTCAACCGCTATAAATCGTTTTCATAAACCGCTACAATTAAAAAGTCCATTTTTGACATTTTTGAAATCCTGCTTCAAAAACCAACTTCCCAAAAGTATAACCAAGGCTTTTTTTTATATAGGGATGATTTGAAAACATTTAAAGTATTTTGGTTGTCAAACATGTGATAAGAAGATTATGCACGGTTTGAAAAATATGCAAGTAGTCAAAAGTCTTACAAGGTTATACCCTATGGTCTTGAATCTTCACTTTTGAGCTCATTGCATCTTCTTGATCTTCAATCTTCTTGTCTTTGGCTCTTTGATAAAATGTCTTTGTATTTGAAGATGTCTGTCATACCCCGAGCTTTCAAACATCACATGCATATGGTTTATGCTCTCTTGTTTGTGATTGGTAGTGAGATTAGGGGATAATTAGTGACTAAGAGAGAGTATTTAGTACTTGAGAGACTAAGTTCAAAACCTTGGTTAGGACATGATTTAGTGAGAATTGGAGCTCACGTACAACAGAGTTATTGTTCAAGAGATTGAGGAGTACGCATTGGATCAATTTAAATTTTTAAGCTAGTCGGACCTTTTTGTCTCGAACCTTGTTAGGACATGATTAAGTGAGAATTAGAGTTCACATGCAACTGAGTGATTGTTCAGAACATTGAGGAGCACGTATTGGAGCAATAAAATTTTTTAAGCACGTCGGTCTTTTTTGTCTCGAAAACCGAACCATATGATTTTTATTCTTTTAATATGTGGAGAGATTATCCATGAGTTTATGGTTTAAATTTGGAGACTTTTTGATAATTGGAAGCAAGTAGATTGAAAGTGAAAGCAAGTAGGTCACTTAAGCGATAATCGGCGATTATTGGAAGATTAGTGAAGCAAATTAGCATTTAGCCTCTGATTAAAGTGAATTTCGGCTGCCTTAGGGAGTGACACCTAAGATGGCTAGGAAGCACGACAAATCAAAGCTAGAAGCACGACAAATCGATGCAAAAAGCACGACACAAAAGGCTAGGACCTAGGAAGCTCGAGGTGTCGACCACCGGTGCACCTAGGCGGCGACTCATCAAGCCTATAGGGAGAATTTCGGCCATAGCCTTTCCATGCAGCTACTGTAGGTTGCTAGGTGTCAAGAGGAGAGAAATGTAGCCTAGTGACTCACCAAAGCTAGCCTAGCTAGGCCGGACACGTGTCGGAATGCAACCGACTGTGTTTTCCTATAAATAGGGGTGGATTTCGACCTTTGAAGAGTACACCATTCAATCTGAATTTTTGTGAGTTAAATCTTGAGAGAAAGAGTGAAGTGAAGTGGGAGAAAGAAGGAGGAAATTGATTAGTGAAGTTTAGCAAAGATCAAGCACACTTAGAGGTAAAGTTTAGTTGGTTATCTTTGATTTCGATTCAAGTTTTCAAGATGATTATTGTGAATCTCTTGTCTTTATTATTCTAGCATCTCTTGATGTTGATTAGCATTTTTCTATTCTTCATATTATTCTTGATGTTCTTCGTTCTTCTGTTCTTGATGAAGAACAAGCTCGTCCTTTCGAAAAAGTATCATTTTCAAAGTTCGATTCGTTTTCAAGTTGTTTTTCAACTTTGATCCGTTTCTTTTCAAAATTTCTTTCAAAAGTTGTTTTTCAAAGCTTGAACATATTTCTTTCCTTTTGATTTCAATACTTTTCATGTCAAAATTAGTATTTTCTACGTGGTGATTAAGCCGGTTTTTAACTGAGAAATCAAAGTGTTGTTTTTGCCTTCACAACATTTTCCTTTGAGAACTGTTTTATAATGTTATGATGATGGAAACGAGTTAAGGTGTTGCATATCATAAATGAAGATGTATGGGCGTTGATATGAGACATGCACACTTAACTTGTACGTTGGAAAGGAATATTGTGATGTTCAAGTATGGTTAAGGTGTTGCATATCATGAGTGATATGTATGGGCGTTGACATGAGACATGCATACTTAACGTAATACTGTGAAGACGTGACAGTACTGTGCACAAGAGGATGTGTTCACTTGTTGTGACATTGGCCTCTCCGTCGTACGCGGAAAGATCCTTTGTTAGGATAACTCACTCTGGGAGTTTGAGGCCGTATTGTACTCTGGGAGTACTGCTGCAAAGATACGGAAGGTTACTTGTAACCCATCACTCTGGCCAAGTGATTCACTCTGGGAGTGAGAGTAGTGGTGATCGAAATTGAAAATGGAAAAAGGAAAAGATCATTTTTTAGAAAACTGAGTCTTTTCATTTACTTTCATATTCTGTTGAGATTTTATTGTTGAACGGGTTTCTTCAATATCTTTTATTCTATCTGCTATTCTGTTGTACTAACCGCTGGCTTTACTGAGTCATTTGGACTCACCGTTGTTTGTTAAATAATTTCTTTAGCAGATGTCTGATTTATTTAGGTGAGTTTACCAAAGCCATTCAACATGGCTTTATCACTCTGGAGCTGACTTTCGTGTGTATGTCACACGTGACCTAGATGTCCTGATAGAGGGACGAGGACATAGATGGATCACTCCGCACTCAGATAATTACATCAACATCTCAGACTTGGATAACACTGATGATGAAGATTAGAGATCTTCGCTTTATGTTTTTCTTAGTTTTCCGCTGCAGTTTACTTTTAGTATGTACATTATAGAAAGTGGGTCCTCTTTTGTAATACCTCGGTATTAATAAAAGGTCCTTCGTGTGTTTTGCTTAGTATCTTGTTGCTTTGTCGATCTTCCCATAGGCCGTAACCTCAGCTTTATAGCTGTGTCCATTACTATAAGACAACGCTTGAGGTCTTCACGGTCCGGGCTATTACAATGTTCATTTTTGTAAACTTAATCTATTTATTGAAATCATCAAAATATCGATTGTGAACAAAAGCAACACCATTGTCTCCAAAGGCAACTGAACATTTTCCCTTGAAACAAAGAGAGCTAAACCAACTCTTGTCTCCGCTCATGTGCTTGGAGCATCCACTGTCAAGGACCCAATGTTCCTTGGTTTCATTGGACTTCAAGCACTCCTGCAAAAAGAATCAATTCTTGACTTTTGGTACCCAAATCCTTTTGGGTCCATTGGTGTTAGAAATAAATTCCTTCACCGTCTTTTTGGATCCACACAAACTTGATCCCATGAGTGGATTTCTTTTTAGTTGGACAAGTGTGTGAAATGTGTCCATTTTTTCCACAAAAATTACACATTTTAAATAATGTGGATGATTTAATAATTACATCTGAGTATAGCTTTTGGTTATTAATCGAATTATAGCCAATCCCACTTTTGTTGAAACATCTTTGGAAACCAAGTAAAATATCAAGGTTTCTTTTTCCTTGAGTGAATCTTGCAAGATCTTGGGTGAGAGAGTCAACTTTCTTTTGTAAATCAATGTTTTCAGATTTCAAATTATTTGACTCTTCTTGCAAGATTTTCTCATTTTCTTTTGTGACTCTTGCAAGATTCTCTCTAAGAGAAACAACTTGGTGTTTCAAGATATCATTTTCTTGAATAAGTGCATCAAGGTTCTTTTTGAGACAACAATACTTTGAAAATACTCTTTTCAATTCAAGATATTGTTCGTCATAAGCATCTTGTAATTCATCAAAAGAGAAAGAACACATTGAAGAGTCTTGTACCTCATCTTCATTTTTCTTTGCCATGAAGCATAGATTTGCAACTTCTTCATTACCATCACTATCACTATCACTTCCATCGGACTCTCCCTATGCGGCCAAAAATGCTTTCTTTTTATCTTTAAAATCCTTGGATTTCTTGTGGGATTCAAGGTTGGGGCAATCCGTCTTTATATATCCCGGCTTCTTGCATCCAAGCAAATAATGTCATTCTTCTTGCTACTATCTCCTTTGTAACTTGTCTTCCTTGGAAATCTTTTATCTCCTTGTTTCTTCCGGAGGACTTCTTGAATCTCTTGGTGAACAACGTCATTTCTTCATCATCTTCGGAAGACTCATCATCATTTGAACATGAGGCTTTCAAGGCAATGCCTCTCTTTCCTTTTCCTTCATCCTCATCTCCTTTACTTGATTCATCTCATGTGTCATGAGAGATCCCATGAGCTCATCCAAAGAAAGCTTTGTCAAGTCCTTAGCTTCTTGAATGGCGGTGACCTTGGGTTCCCAAGCTTTTGGTAGACACCTAAGATCTTTCTCACCATTTCAACATTAGTATATTCTTTACCAAGAGATTTAAGACCATTTATAATATCGGTGAAGCGTGTAAACATAGATGAAATATTATCATCAGGTTTCATCTTAAATAGCTCATAACTATGAACGAGCATACTAATCTTACTCTCTTTAACTTGATTCGTACCTTCATAGACCACTTGAAGTTTGTCCCAAATTTGTTTTGCGGTATCACAACCAGAAATATGATTAAATTCATTTGAATCAAGTGCACAATACAACACATTCATAGCTTTAGAATTTAAAGACATAATCTTAAGATCATCTTCATCCCACTCTTTTTCATCTTTCAACTTACCTTCTTGTCTCTAGGAAATTTAGGACCATTTGAGATAACTCTCCACAGTTCATAGTCCATGGCTTGGATATAAATCCTCATCCTAGCTTTCCAATAGTTGTAGCACGTTCCATTGAACAAAGGAGGTCTATTAGTGGATTGACCTTCAGCCAACGAAAGAACTAACAAGGGTTGTCATAAAAATTATTAAACCTCGGCTCTGATACCAATTGTTAGTCTAAATAACAACCCAAGAGGGGGGTGAATTGAGTTTTAATAAATTTTAAAACTTTTTCAAGATAATTTAAGCAGTATAATAGTAAAGCATAGAACACAACAAGGAGAGATATGAACGTGTGAAGAGGAGAGATAGAGTTAGAGAGATAACACCGTAATTTTAGGTGGTTCGGCCAACACTTGCCTACGTCCACCCCCAAGGCTATTGACTTCCTTGGGCTTCCTTCACTATTCTTCAAGTAGCAAATACACCTTAGCTTCAGGGTGCTAAGGAACCTTTACAAAGCGTTTTTCGAGCTCATGCTTTAACTCACTTCACAAATCCTAAAACCTACGGAATTTTTTCTACCCAACGAGAAGGACAAGTGTTTACCCAAACACTCAAGTGTTTACAAAAGATGAATAAAAAGGGAATATCAACGATTGGCTCTTAAAGCCGTATAAAGCAAGTGGAAAGTATATTAGTGCACAAGAGGACAAGATTTTATGTAGAAAGCTGAAGTTTGGCGGGGGAATCACAAGCTTTCTTGGTATGGGAAGTCTTCTCTCTTCTTCAAAGCACTTTCTCTCTCTCTAGAAGTTAGGTCGAAAAGTAATTGCAAAGTGAATAGCACAATTGTTGTCTTTTTCTCTCTATCTCTTTCTATATATACTTTCTTTAACTTCAATGGTCTTCAAATAGCTTTATTGTACCGTTGGAAGGGTTTAAAAGACTTTTTGAATCATTTTGAATAAGCTAATGACGTTCCAAGATTTCTGCAAAACCGTGGTATGTGTCGACACATGATCAGCAAGTGTTGACACTTAAAAAATTTGATCTAGAGTTGTTCTCTCAGGAGACAGTGCAATGTGTCGACACCATAACTTTGTCTAAAATGTTGTCTCGGGTGTTGGTGCAATGTGTCGACACCATGATTGAATGTGTCACACTCTCAACACTTAAGAGAAAAATTACTTCTTTGACAGTGTCCAATCCATTTCAACATAATTTCAAGCACCTACAATATGAAAAATGATCTCATCAACTTGTGTAATGGTGTGCAAGTCCACTTAGAAATATTTTAGAAAGATAACCTCAATATTTGAAATAAATCCTTTAGAAAAGTGGATTGACAATATAAAAACTAAAAGTCTTCAAAAACTTAGAAAATTTGTTATTATTAAAATCAAATATGGATTGTTTGTAAAAACAACCTTGGGCTAACACATTGTTAATTTAGACGGAACCTAGGGCTTGTTTGGAAATGGGTTTGTGGTTTTGGGTTTAAAATTTAAATTTTAAATTTGTAGATTTAAATATTGTTTTATTGTAAGGGTCTGTTTGGTTGATTAAGATTTTGAATGATTTATATTTTATTAAATTAAATAATATTATTTTATAGTTATTATGACATTCAAAAAATAAAAATAAAATCAGAAAAAAATTTATAATTCAAAAAATACTTAGAAAATGGTTTCATAAATATAAAAATTATAAAAATAGATAAAGTATCAAACTTATTAAAAGTATTCTTAAAAATAAAAATACAAGATAAAAATCGTGCAACAAATAAAATTTTGCAAAAATTTTATCAAATTCTTATTTTAATCTCTAGTGGACATGAATTTTAATCTCTAGTGGACATGGACAAGTGAACCAAAATTATCCGCGCAGGAAATCGTGTATTAGGTAAGACCTTTAAGAATATACTAATTTCTCTTAAGAATCTGAATTTTTTTTCAAATAATAAGTCTGTCTTATGTAGAACATGCAATAAATTTCTTACTGGATGCACCGTTATATTTGCCGAGATTCTTCTTTGCATTTTTTCTTGTCAAGAAATTAATTGTAGTAGTTTTCAAATATAGACCTCTATGTGCCAAAAAGGAAATATAATTTGTGTCTAAATCTTACCTACATGTCACTGTTATTTTAAGGTTTTTTTTACACGGGGTAATGTTCCTTACTAAATTTCAATTCCTTATTTAAATTGGACTATAATTAGACCGCCATGAAAAACTTTTCGAATTTTAAGTTATTGTTTCAAAAATTTTAATCAAATTCTTATTTTAATCTCTAGTTGACATGAATTTTAACCAATAGTTAGTGGACATGAATTTTAATCAAATTTTAAAATCTCTATCATATTCTTATTTTTAAGAAGACTCCTCATCATCTTGAATTTTTTAATATGATTAAATCGTATAAAATTTCAAAACCTACCGCAACATTTTAATCAAATTTTTTTATTATTTCGGAAAATTTTATTTGTTTTATAAAATTTTGCACAATTTTTATCTTGTATTTTTATTTTTCAGAATACTTTTAATAAGTTTGATATTTTATCTTTTTATATAATTTTTATATTTATGAAACCATTTTCTACGTATTTTTTGAATTATATTTTTTTTATTTTTATTTTTATATGAATATCATAATAACTATAAAAATAATATTATTTAATTTCATAAAATATAAATCATTCAAAATCTTAATCAACCAAACAAACTCTTACAACAAAACAATATTTAAATCTACAATTTTGAATTTTGAATTTTAAACCCAAAACCAAAACCACGATCCATTTCCAAAGATGCCCCTAATGTTTTTGGTCAATAAAATAAGGACTTCAACCCCGCACAAAATATCATGGATCAAAAAATTGTAAGGGCAAAACAATCATTTTCCTAACAAAAAATCTCAATTCTCAATTTTCATCCAAATTAACGACAGAATGTGCAATATATATACGAGTGATAGTTGAGGAATAAAATATAACGAAATTAATAACTTGAAAGGCAAGATATCAAGATCTGAATAGTTTATGAGTGAAAAGTATATTTAACTCAAATCAAATTCATTCACAAGTACATTTAACCCAAATCTTATAAATTCGTTCACAACTCACCATACCAAATCGTGTTCATATCATATGTTTTGTATGTTTGTATATGACCTAGCATGCCTATATTCCACGCTTGCAAACAAAGCATGCAAAAAAATATGTTCGTCCAGCAAAGTCCTAAAAACTCAGTATTTGGCCAAGGGGATTCTTTATTCCATGTCACCATGTGGAATTCATATTAGCTGCCAAGTAAAAAACTTTAATACTAGTACCTAGTACGCCCATCTAACTACGTTTTGAATGGCAAAATGTTTTTTTTTATTTATTATTTTTTTATTTGAGAGCCCTTTCTGACAAAGGAGCATTTGCAAAGTTCACCTCCAAGTAAATTTAAGGGTCGAAACTCGACTAGTCACTTCTAAACATGATAGTTATCTGTTGCACATTGCATTTAAATTCGAAGAATCCAAAGCAATTTGGGTCCCCACGTAAGAGAGGGATATTATCGCTTAGGTAAAAGAATAACGGAGCAACAGGCTACTAACAACGCTTATTTGGGAACAATGGTCCAAACAAAGTTCAACAACGCTTATTTGGGAACAATGGTCCAAACAAAGTTCAAAGCATTCCTCCAAAACAAGGCTCGCCAAAGCAACGATTACCGAATGAAATACAATTAGATCAAAGTTTGTAACCACCATACAGCTTCAGTAGATCACTTGTCTAGCCTGTGCATAGTTCAGTGAAGGCTACGCAGAACCCCATGTAAGTAGCCTCCAGCCATTATAAACGACACTAGAGATACAACACCAGCTGGAAATATCTTCCCTGATTTCTTAAACCGAGAACCCATCACCCCTAGAAGTGCAGTAGACAGGCCTGGAAATTGGGAGATAACAAGAGCAGTTAAACAAAGAGTAGATTGAAAATGAATTTAAGGTCCCCTTCAGGAATACACAAAAACACCTGTGATTAGGTCTGATATCTTCTGTAAAATACAAAAGCTAATATGATCTCATTGTGCACCTAAAAATTTACTTAACTCCACAATTTACCACCGTGTGATTAGCAAATTGGAAATACTGTTTTTGCACATACATGTTTTCCTCCAGGAAGCACCCAAAAAAAGACAAGTAACAGTCATCAGTACTTGTTAGCTAAAAGTTACAAGATTATCCTCCACTACAAGTGTTAGAGCGCGAGATTGCAGCAGAAAGGATCTTTGAATCAAAGTAACTCAAGCGTTCTGCCTCCTTCAAATCCACGCACACAATTTTTGAGAGTTTTTCTATAGAGAGAGAGAGTCTAAAATTAAAACATGAATTCCTTACTCTCAAATAAATTTCTAAGCTATTTATAATGACTTGCCCAGAACTCAATTGTACTTATACGTGAGATCTTTAGGGATCTTAAATCTCGGCCGTAGGAATCATCATGAAAAACTCTTTTTCATTAAACTCCCTTATATTCTATAATCCATATTTATGGACTTCTACAAATTGTAATCATGTCCATTAACATATCACAATTGACCCCGAGATAATGAGATTTTTTTTTGAAATCCCTTTTGCTAACAATTATATCGCTTATTTATCCTTCCACCATACTATATTCCACATGAACTAATAGGACCGGAATAATATCACCAATTAAAGTTCCTAACTCATATAATTTATAATTCTTAATTCTAATCTGTACCTAGTTGGACTCCCAAAAAAGTTTCAAAAAATTTCGCAAATAATTACTTAATATATATATAAGTAAAAACCATGAAAATATTTTTCACAAAATCTCGTGCGCAGTTTTTTTATTTGAGTCCAAACAATATACAGACATAATGAATATATTGTCTCGTAAAGAGATTGGTGGATTCCATATTGAGCAATTATACAAATTCCACTTACTATGCACAAGGCTCAACATTATCCAGAATATTTGATCTGCGAAGATAATCACCAAATGACTCAATCAAAGCACAAGCACACAACAAGCAAACATGCATAACTCTTTCAAGTCTAAGGACAACATAAGCTAATGGTGTTGAATACCATTCTCTACATCAGTGATCGTTTCCAGAAGGTATTCATATTTGATTTGGTTCAGTGCATGTACTCTTACATTGTACCCACTCGTCTGCTTAAGGTCAACACCTCAATGACAGAGTCCATCATATAGAGACACAACACGTGTAAACCTATATGTACATTTTCATGTATCTTGGTCTAGAACAAAGTGAGTCAACAAAGATCCGAAAAATCATACTCTCCGCCTCCGATTCATTAATCATTGACCTGACTTTTCTACAATGTTGCTCAACAATAAGTTCCTCCTTACCATTCAATTTGCAAAATGGGTCAATAATGCATAATTTCTTAAGGAACGCATTTTGCCGAATGGTCACTCTTAAGTTCAAAAGATGAAGATGAAGAAAAAACTGGTAAGGATGCATCTGTCATTGTACATTATTGCTCAATTATTTTCATCAGTTTCCAACATCTGAAATAGTACTCAAGAATTTTCCAACTCTAAATGGTTAGGCTTCGATCATTAGTTATGTGGATGACCTTTAAGTATGCATGAGAAGGACTATACGTCGTAATTTTAGTTACTACTTTGTTTTACATGTACAAGGGACAGGTATTTGGAGGATTATGACTAAGTTTGCCTGAAGCGTCATGTTTCTTGAGGTTAGATTTGTCGTTTCAGAATGTGCAATGCTTCATTATATTTGCATTTTAGGTTGTTTGGTCTATTTTATATTATATATGTGACAGGCTATTATGAAGGTATTAATAAAACCAACAGAAAATGAATTGGTTTAGTAGAGCTCATATTCCTCATTTTCTTCAAGGAAAGATGGATTAAACTTTGCTCCCATACACCAAAATGCTAATGAAAATAAAGTCCACCTCTTGTGCATTAAAATGACTTTAACATTGACAATGCTGATAAAAAACGCTAGAAAGGTTTTGTTCCATCTATAGATAAGTTAATCTCTTGAACACAGCAAACATAGATTCAGAAAATTCAAATAACTAGGAAGAGTACAAGTACTTCTTACCAAGCCCCAAGGATGAGGCAAGAACAGGTCTTGTGGGAAGTACAGTATAGACATAATACAGTAGTGAGGCTGACAGTCCCCCTGCCAACAGTGATTTCTGGCTGCCACTCTTCAAATAGCCCATAGCGCCACCCACTGTTGAAATATCAAAACTGAACTTAATGCATAGATTAGAGCGGAGCAGAAAAGGTGCACAGATGGTTGTAATTTATCAATATCGTCCAATTAAATTTGATATTCTCTTGAGCACTGCCCACAGATTTAGGGCAACCAGAAATCGAGGACACAGATATGATTCCTTTTAAGATGTAGGCCATCAACTAAGAATACAATTATATTTTTTCCCTTCGTAGGCAAGCAAGTAGGATACATTAATAACTGCAGAAAAGCATTCTTTAAACACCAAAGAGGGTCTTTACCTTGGTCTACTTCAGGAATAAAGGCATTTTCCTCCCCCTGTATGCCCGTTTGATGAGCCTAAGCATTATACTTAAGGGACAAATATGTTCAAGATCATAGTTAAATTCTCCAAGTCCTCGTTCAGCAGTCGGCGGTGGTACAATTAAGTTATTTCTTCAGCAACTCAGGTGTCGCCAAAATTATAAAGCTGATTAACTCAGCTTATGTTTTACTGCAGATGTCCAAAGCACAAAACTTCACTTCTTGCGCCTTCTCATTACATGTCATGCTCGAAATAGTGTGAAGTATTTTTCCCCATAAATTCCCACAAAACCATCTGCGATGGGCTTCTTTTTCCCAATTCCCAGTCTCCATTCGTTTCATTCTAGATGTTCATGAAAACTGGTACTACAGTTACATGCTCCTGAGAAAATAAACCCTCATGTCTCGATCTCCTATGGATTAACTAAACCGATACTGTGATCGTGCTTTGGGGATAAAATCCTCAACCAAATGAACGCAATGAAAGCATCAACGAATATAACATTAGTGCCCTAAGTAAGTTTAACGTGTTACCTCCAACCAGGGCGGCATAAACCAGAGTTAATTTCTGAGACATGGACATGCCAGCCATCTTCTTGCTGTTTTCTTCAGAGCCGCCCTCGTTGTCGTTATTGTTGCTATCTCCACCGCCTCCGCCTCCGCTTCCACCCTTGTTACTAAATCCGTCTCCGTCACCCCCACCAGTAGCAGTATCCAGTTGGGTGGATTCGACGGTGAGGATGGAGGATGCTTTAAGTGGGTCAGAAGACACAGCCCCAGCAGCAGCCAAAAGACCCTGCCGTTGACCCGATCTGTCCCAAAATCCACAAGAAGATCGCAATGTTGGCAGCCGTTGGCCTGAACAACAAACGACACTACTGCTGTTGTTGTGAATTTTATGTAATCGAAATCCCAACTTGCGCCGGACCACTAGAAGAGAAGACTGAGAAATAACCGTTAACACCTCTGCCATCTCCGTTTTGAATTTGTCCTTTTTATTTCCGGGTGTCGGCTGACTGCTGCTCCCTTCCTTCATTTCTCAGTTTTTTCGAAAGCCAGACTTCTAATTTGGGCCTGGATCTCAGCCCGATCCACCAAGTAAGGCCTACAGAAAAAAAACCTGCAGCCCAGGTCAGTCCAAACAATCCCATCCGTACCCATTCTGCGAGTAAAAAGCTTTAAAGCGAGAGGCAATACGGGAGGATCGAAGTTAGAACGCTGCCAGCCACGCTCCTGCAGCGCAGGTGTATCCATTCATATCCTGCAAGCTCCAGACCGAAGTAATTTTGATTAGATGATACGAGTATTGTGGTAATATCTTTTGGTTAGATGATATGAGTATTGTAGTTTTGAACAACACAAAAAATAGATCATATGAAATGATGGGTATAGAAATATCAGCGCAATCGGCTCCATCCAGTCCAAGCAAAACACTGTAAATTCTACGTGTTAAAAGAAAAAACACGCCCAGAGGGCCTCGCCCAAAGGGCCTCAGACTAACAAGGCCTGGGAAGGCTCCGGCCCGTAAAGCCACGCCTTGCTCGCAGAAAGGAGGCCTTAGCGTGTCTTGTGCCTCCTCTTCGAAATTCGCCCAATCATTTGGAGGCCTCAGTAAAGGCCCTCTTTTTCTTGAATGGACGATCCCTCCTTGGAGAGATATATAATAGATTTTTCTTGTCAAGTTCTTCTTTCTTTTTTTTTTCCTAAAGTGTTAAGTTCTTCGTTCGTATAAAATCTCATAGAACATTTGTCGAATAATTCCCGTGACCAAAAATCCCATGAGATGGTTTGAATCGAACGGAACGCGCGATAACATTCATTCCCATCCAACCTCAAAAAAAAAACTTGGTTGGCCCGAGAATTGAGGTAATCTCTAATGGTACCAAATTTAGGCCCGTCTAACTCACTAGGCCCACACAGGTAAAACCCAATGGGCCAAGAAGGTGAGGATTGATTTTTTAAAGACTTATGAGGCATAAAAAAATAAAGGCAAATTATAATAATCTCCCATGAACTATCACCCTTTTCTCACTTACCTCCCTAAACTATGGTGGTGTTTGTTTGTGGAAATTTTGGGTGTTGAAAATTTTGGGGTATTGGGGTTGGTGAAAAAGTGAAGATATTTTATGAGAGTTGGTGAAAAAGTGAAGAGAGAGAAGATTTTAATGAATATTATAATGAAAAAGAATTATTTGATAGAGAAAGATATATTATTTTTTAATTTTTTAATCAAGTCCAAAATTTTAGGATGCCAAAATTTCGGGAAACAAACGCCCCTATAACTCATTGCAACTCACTTCTTTATACTATGTCCTTGTTGCTGTTCCATCCTTGAACGGATTTCGGGCATCAATTTGAACAAAATCCGTCCAAATGCGTTACACGTGAATAAGGCAAATTACAATAAGCTCCCATAAATTATCACAGTTTTCTCAATTATCCCCTAAACTATCACTCATGTCAAATAACTCCCCTAAACTATGTCCTTGTTGTGGTTTCATCCCCCAACCGATTTGGAGCATCAATTTAAAAATGGAGATAGTTTGTGGGAAGTAATTGTACTTTACCCTATTCACGTGTAATGCACATGGATGGGTTCGGTTCAAATTGACGGCCAAAATCGGTTGGAGGTTAGAACCGCAACAAGGACATAGTTTGGAGGGATGAGTTGTAACGAGTTATATGTTATGGGGGTAAGTAAGAAAAAAGTGATAATTTGTGGAGATTTATTATAATTTACCCAAAAAATAAATTAAAAGTTGTGGCGTTAAATCTTATTTGTACCCATAAATATGAGAGCATAATATGTTTTTTCTAAAAAGATTTAAGTTTCTCAAGTATTTTAAAAATCAAACTCAATTTTTAAGGCCCAAGTATTTCGTTTTTTTATTTTGTGTTTTGCTGAAAACGTTTTATATTTTAAAAGAAAATTTTTCCAGTTTTTTCGAGTTTCTAATTATTTTTTTATTTTTATTTTTTTGGGTAAGTTTTGTTTAAATTTTTGCTATGGCATGACTAGTAGTCTAGTACGCGTTGACTAGGTCTCTTCTTATTCGGTATATCACAATGCACTTATGTACGATTTTATATGAATTTTTTTATTCTCGCCCTACTTTAAACTGACTAATTAGGACGCCTTAAGATGAGCTACCCATTTTGAAACACTACTAGTAGACGACATCTCTCCCCACAAATTATTGATGTTAGCAACAAGCCATTTTTCCGTTGAAAGTTATCTATATTTGCAACGGTTTTTATCGTTGCCACCACCCTCGTAGGTTCCGTCGCTTTACATCACTTTTAATAAACATAAGGTCTGCTGCTATTGACAAAAATCTCGTTGATATTTCTTTTCTCCACCAATTTTAGCGACGACATCATTATCGTTGCTAACAAATGTAATTAGCGACCGCGTTTTAAGTTTTGAAGACGTTCGTTTAAGCTTGAATTCTCAGGATTCAAGAAAATGTTGAATCCTGTAAACGAACATATTTGCCACGTTATAGAGTTCCATTTTTATCCTTTATTTGACGTCTGCAAATGACTAACACAGCCTTCAGTTAGTTCTCAACGTTCGAATCAACAAAGGGCAAAACGGGGCTAAAAAACCGAATCATTAAACACTCAATTCCACCATATTAATTGCATTGTACGCGTATTGACGGAAAAGCCCTTATCATTAAATGAAACGTTGAAGACTTGGAAGGGTCGAAGTTGGAATTTCAGCTACCCTATGCTGACAACAACAGTTATCTCCCCTGAGCCCCTCCCCTTTGACGTGAAACAAGCCTGCAACCCGTACTGGACCAACGGCAGGATGACTAGACGGCCGGCTGAAAAATCCTTGGGCAGTGAAGAAACGCGTGAACGACTGAGCAAGTGCCGAAAGTTGAAAGCTTTTCAGAGGAGGAGGAGGAGGAGCCAGCTGCACATTCGAACCAGCGTACCGCAGCCACCCGAACCCGGTCTTCCTCCAGCGGCATCAGCTCCGCAGCGACGGCACCGACAACCCGGTTCAATCTTCGCAGCCAGGTCAGTCCTTTTCAGCTCTAGCCGCCTCTGTCCTTCTCGATCTCGTGTTGTTTCTGCATGGATTGTAACGAACGTTAGTGCCATAGTTGGAGTTGGGAAATTTGCCGAGGAATGTAGTGCTATGTTTGAGTTCAACCCAAAATGTGCCGAGGAACACAGAGAGAGAGAGAGAGAGAGAGAGAGAGAGAGAGAGAGAGTGCTATGTTTGAGTTCAACCCAGCAGAGAGAGAGAGAGAGAGAGAGAGAGCTTGAGAATCCACCTTTACTGTTTGTAAGATTGCTTTGTTGCAATGGCTTGATCATGAGTTTATCTGTAGTCTGTTAACAAATCTTGTATCACTATGGATTTTGGTGGAGCTAACGTATGTAAGCTTCTGCTCTTTGGATTGTATATTGTAAAATATGGTGTAGTTCCATACGGGGATTATGATTCCTATGATTTATGTCTGTCTTTTTTTCCTCTGTTTTATTTTTCTTTTGCTGGGTGCTTTTTTTGTTCCGGGAGAGAGAAGGGGGGAGCGTTAGTAAGATCACTCTAAATCACTGTGGCTTGAATTGAAGTTATGAGAAGAAAGATGGTCTTCACCTGAAGAACATCAATGAATGACGAGATTGCCATGATTAGCTTGGGCATAGAACAAATTTGATACTGTTTTCCAACAAATAACATTGGTTAGCTCCAATACTAGCGTCTGTTGTTCAAAAGCCTGTTTGAGATGATAATTTGTTGCCACAGAGATAGATAGAGTAAATAATTCGTAGCATTTACTGCTAACCCTCACTTAAAATTGAAAGTATATTTACCTGCCTTAATATTGCCTTAATTAATTCTTTGGACATTGCAAGCCATTGATGCTGCTCAGAAGGGAGTGCCGAACTGTGTAGTTTGGAAGTTAATTTTCCTAATTACATATTAGTCTTCCAAACAATGTTTAGCCATAATATTTGTGTTAGTGTAATGTTTATGGTTTTCTATGTTTGCCCATGCTGAGAAAACATTTCCATGTTGGCTGAAGCAGGTCCATTATTTTAAAAGCTTAACGATTCATAGGAGAAGAAACAGAAAAACGACAAAAAGGAACCCAGTAAAGATAATGTCCATTTGGGGTATTGTTTGTTGCTTCAAGAAAATTTAATCATGTCTACAGTTTGATGGATCCTGATGTCAGTAGATGTCATTCTTTCTTTACCCATATAATCGATTCGGGGATATGTGGGGACTAGGCAATCAATCCAAGCAAATCCTGATGTCACTCGTAGGTCTGATATAGCTCAGAGTAATTTTTTAGTATTCCATCATGCAGATCCTCGAGCTATTTCTATAATATGAAGGCTGGGCGTTATCCTGTAATTTTTTGCCTTAGCATTCTAGTTTAATACGAAATTTGTATTTGTGTCCTTATAACGATGCTAGGCATCAATTTTTTGCGTGTAAAAGTGTTCAGATTTGTTACTTTGTGATTTTCGAACCCAGATTTTTAGATTGATTATAAGGCAATCTTCCATGCATTCAAAATTAGGGAAATTCAATAGTGACAATAATTAATGTAATTGATATGAGATACCTTTTTTTGTTAAAGAAAAAATTAAATGTCAATTTCACGTTATTTGTTTAGAGTTTTCTCCCATAGAGTCAAATCCTAACTTTACCACTTTGTTTGCCTGGGTTTACTACTGCGTCTTTGTTTGAGTTATTTGTCTGCCGTTATTCTTTTTTTTTTTGGCCTTATATTCATTCAATTTGTATATGCAGCGCCATTTTCTTAGGTCCGGGAAAGAAAGGATCATTCACCTGCAACCCTCGTCCTCCACTGCAACCCGACGCACGGTGTGTAACCGAAAACACTCATTTTAAATAGGGCTCTTAGGACACAACTTATTAACTATGCATGTGTAGAAATTGGGTGATGATTGATCATGCATAAGTATTTGTGATAAATATCCCGACTCATTCATTTCTGCTTTTGCATTGACATTTACTTCATGAAATGTTTAAGTCTTGCAATTTTTGTGTGAGGTGATTCATGAGAGTTCGTGACTGTAGGAAGAGGCTTTCCTCGAACTACTTTGCATTTCACATCCACAGACAGATTCTTCATTGCCATCTCCCGAGCATGATTTTGTAAACTTCTTTTGTATGTGGTGTGAAAATTCAATTTGTTTAAATGTAAAACACAGAAGAGAGAAGCTGCCATTTTGTGATAATTAGTGCATCAACAGTAGGTCTCGGTAGTTAAATTACTCATTATGGTTTCTGCGTCCTTATCAATTAGGCTTCAATGTCATCATCGAAAACCCTTTGGCGAGATGAGCAACGCGTGACGAGGCTTATTGAACTAGCCATTGCTGAGTTCAACGCAGGACGTGTGAAAAATGGCAAACTAGGAGCACCCAACTACGAATCGATAGCTGCAATTATGAGTGTTGATGTGCCCATCCTCGATGCGCAAAAAATTAAAACTAAGTTGGACAATATGCGCACTGAGTTTAGGATGTTCGAGGACCTAAAATCAAGGACCGGGTTTGGATGGGATCCTGAAACCAAAACCGTGAAAGCAGACGTCGAACGTTGGTCTGAACTTCTTCAAGTGAGTTTCACTACTATCACTTAACTAATCTATTTATCAGTCATCTAATTATCAGTTACTTAGTTGAATCATCATAACGGGAGTGCTACGTTTTCCACGTGCAGATCGAAGAAAAATATGCCAAATTCATGGGTCGAGGGTTAGACCATTATGATGAATTGTGTTATATATTTGGTAACCACACCGCCAGCGGCCTCTACCGCTATGCACCCGCCCAAGATCCTGCTACTAGTGAAGAGGAGCAACGTCTTTATGATGCAGCCCTTGGTAGGTCTGCACGAAGCGACCTACCAAGGGCTGCTTCTCCCTTCACCCCCGGCGAAGGTTCAAGTGGGAGGCGGAAGCGTCCATCTCCCACGCCTTCGGGTGTCGGATCGCGTAAGATGCGATCTGGGGAGTCTCAAAATGACTCATTCGAAGAGGCATCTGAAAACTTTTGCGTGTCAGGGCGGAACGCATTGCAAACTCTAACCTTTCTCGGAGCTCTCTCGTGAATGAGTGCGTTGATGCACTCATGGCTATTCAGCCTCCGATTGGTCAAGAAGCCATGGGGAGGGCGATGGACAAGATCATTCAAAGTGCGACATTTAGGCAAGCATTCCTGAGGCTCTCCGAGGACGCACGTCGAGCATATGTGCTTTACCTGAAGTAGGCTTCTATTTCTACATTTCAACTTCTTGCGTGTATGGAGCAGCAGACTATCCATCGCTTATGTTGTGTTTTTCATTGAGTATTTAATTTGCGTTGTAATGAACGTTATTAGTATGTGTGTATGAGAAACTCGATTTGTACGGAGTAATGTATTTCGGAGAGTTCATTGTGTTGTTTAGATTGTAAGATTATTAATTATGTAGACGGTTGTTGAAGTACTTGTATGGAGATGTTATTTCAATTTGTATCGCATTTCATAACTTTGGCAATAGATATGCTGTCTTGGGTATGCATGATAATTTATATGGATTTGCGGGATCTCATTCTGTTGTGTTACACGTATCTGTCAATGTCAATTAGAAAAAATATTTTTATGATATTAATTTTACAGTGTCCATAAATATTTTTTCGGAATTCGTTCCCTAGATAATTGGTTGGCAAGTAGCTATGGGTTTTGTGGGGTAATAACATTTGTACGTAATTGTTTAATGTAGATTCAATGGATAATACTCACCAATTTGACTTCGACTTAAATGAGCCATATGTCGCTGAAGAAGAGGGGGCATACAACGTAGATGAAGCAGCTAACCCCGAACAAGAGGAGCCATTCGAGCCGCAAGGGTCAGATGAAGACGAAGAAGTAGAATCATGTGCAGGTGATACTACGACTACATCTACAGAAGATTCGGACAACCCGGACCAAGGTGATGATGCAATTGCATTTGATATAATCGAGGAGGTCCGAAGAAGAAGGGCACTCAGGAGATTGTCCCGTCGTCGCCCAATCCCACAGAATACTTCCATTCTCACAGGAGCAATGCACGTTGCTGAGATCCTTAATCACCCCAACGGTGTGGAATGTATAAACATATTCAGAATGTCGCGGACATCATTCATAAACTTGGCGCACTGCCTTCGTATATATGGACAGTTGAAGGATAAGCGTGTGAAGGTGGAAGAGGCGTTGGGTATGTTTCTATTCATCACTGCGCATGCCCATAAACAGCGGATTGCAGGCCACTTTTTTCAACACTCGCTGGATACTGTACATCACCACGTCCGGCGTGTGGCGAGGGCCCTGTGTAGAATGGCTAAACTTATCATACGGCCAAGTCACATGATGGGAGTGCACCCGTACGTACAAGGCAACCCTAAGTATTACCCTTGGTTCAAGGTACACGCCTATTCAAATTAACTCTTGTTAATGTTGAACTACTAATTCGTATAAACTGGATTACACACGCGAACATTCAATTTTAACTCCGGATACTCACATGTAGGATTGCATCGGTGCTATTGATGGCACCTATATTAGTTGTTGTGTGCCCAAGAGGTTGCAAGACGTATATCGATGTCGCAAAGGTTTTTATGCACAAAATGTGTTGTGCGCAGTAGACTTCCGGGGCATGTTCACGTTTGTTTATTGTGGTTGGGAAGGTACTGCGCACGATTCACGGGTTTTCACAGACGCTATTACACGGCCGGAGAACAAGTTCCCGATGCCATACCCAGGTACGTTTATGTATCACTGGCGGTGCTTGTTATAGTACTATACATAGAAGCGGAAACCAACCAAGTAGGGTTTTGGGATTAGAATAAAACTTGACTTTAGCTAACCTTACCTTTACGATGCAGGCTACTATTACGTAGTAGATTCAGGCCTTCCATGCCTAGATGGATTTCTACCGCCTCATAGGCGGGTTAGATATCATCTACGTCGCTTTCGAGAGTCCGGTGAGCCAACCGGACCAAAAGAGCTCTTTAACTACCGACATTCGTCTCTGCGCAATATAGTGGAGCGAACGTTTGGCAAATTGAAAGGGAAGTTTAACATATGAACAAGATGCCACGATATTATCTAGCGAGTCAGCGGAATATCATCATGGCATGTTGTGTTGTATTCAATTTCTTGATACAACAAGGCGATATAGCAGCATTTGTTCCTGATTACCAGGAGGTCATTGGACAAGACGTAGACGACGAGGACAACTCTGGTCAGGGTTCGGGAAGTTATGAGCAAACGTTCAACCCAGCTAGTTCTGCCATAATGAGTGCAAAACGTGATGAAATCACAACGGCAATGTGGGCGGACAACACTCGCTAGTTGATGGGTTGAAGTTTAAGAAAACATTTGTTTTATGTGGATGATGGTTTTATAATTTCAGTAAAGCTGTCCATGAGCATACTTTAAGTGAATTGCTAAATTCTACTGTAATTTTGATTTTGAATCAGAAACAGACACATGATCACTTATGTTTTGTCATCGTATCTGTCATTTTGACCTGATTGTAGACCCGTTTTTTGGAGAGCACCATACTGTAGCTGCGGAGCGGGGCGCATGCGTATATACATGGCTCGCACGGACAAAAATTATGGTCGGTGGTTTTTTCGATGTCCACTTCATGAGGTTTGTATTCAGTAAATCTTGGTAAATTTTTGGCTATATCAACTCACCTTACTCAAGAATTGACTTCTTTGCTTGTAGGACCACCCAGGGAGTTTTTTGTGGGTCGAAGACGATAATGGGGAACCTCGCCATCACCATGTTCGCGCACAACGTAGGGGTTCGAAGGACACAGTGGGAGACCGCAGCATATGGTTATTGTGCTTTGGATGCTGCGGCTGTGTTTGGTTGTTCCTTTTCCTGATGTTGATTGTCATATTTGTTATCTTTATTACCTTCCAATAGATGGTTTATGCGATGGAATTGGTTTTTGCTTGTATGGGCAGAATATGTTTTGCTCAGTTGTTATGAGGACGTAGCGTCTCTGCGGGACATTAACAGTTAGTGTTAATATTATATGTTTATTGTAACGAATTTATTTCAGGTGGCCATTTGAAGTACGGAATCACTATTTTCTGTTACTTGTTTTAACTCATTAAGTAAATTTTTTTTTTTCATAACACTGTTATGCCTGTTAGATATTTGTATGACAATAAAAATAGCAAATAAAATGAATTTTTGTAATTATAAAACATATTATAAATACATATGGACATTTGTTTCACGGTTTAAAAATAGAAAGTAATAGGTATTTTCAGAATTAAAATATATAATTATTTTCTATTTTGTATTACGAAAACAAGTTCGTTACAAAATAATTGGAATTTTCGGAATTACCTAAAGTATTATAAATATACATCAACATTTGTATAACAATAAAAAAGTAGATAATAAAAGGAATTTTCAGAATTATAATAAATATTATCAATAAATATCAACATTTGATAATATTATATAAAAAATAGCAGATAAGAGGTATTTTCATTATTCCCAATATTATAAATAACATCAACATTTGTATGACAATAACAAATAGAAAATAGAAGACAAATTCGAAATTATAATAAATATTATAAATAAACATAAAAAAATAGGAAATAAAAAGGATTTTCGAAATTATCACAAATATTATAAATAAACATCAACATTTGTATGATAATAAAAAATAGAAAATAAAAACTATTTTCGGAATTATAATCAATATTATAAATAAATATCAATATCAATATAATTTTATATTTTATCTTCTACACACATCCCAATAAAGGTAAAAACCAAATAACAACCTTAAAAATCATTATCACTCTTTTCACACTAATCATTAAAAGTCAACAAATTCTACACAAAAACCAATAAACTCCAACATCACATAAAAATCCTCAACATACTAAAATTCTCAAAATATTGCAAAACCGAACAATACCCTAGTATAGGTTTCGGTCAACTTTGAAGTGCTGATCGAACACTTCTACCATTGGACATCGGTCGAGCCATCTTCTTCCCCTCTGACAGCGCACTAATTCCTCGACGTGCTATCACTATGGGTTACCTCGGTTGTAGGTAGTGCTGCAGGACAGGAAATCCGGTCCGGTTTTCGGACCGGATTTTTCCGGTCCTACTAAAATAAAGACCGGACCGGACCACTTATAAGTGGTCCGGTCCGGTCCGGTCTGTTGTTAAGCGGTCCGGTCTGGACCACTTAAGTGGTCCAGACCGGTTTCAATTTTTTTTCCTTTTTTTTTTTTTTTTCATCCAACACACATTTTTTAATTTTGAGATTAAAAAAAATGTGAACTCCTACCATAGTTTGCTTATTAATTTAAAGATGTGAATTCATTTAAAGACTTATAGATGTGAATTCATTTAAAGACTTAAAGATGTAAATTCATTTAAAGACTTAAAAATATGAATTCATTTAACTACTATTATAGTTTGCTCATTAATTTAAATATGTGAATTGATTTAAAGACTTAAAAATGTGAATTCAAAACTGTGAGTTTTGACTTATGCAATTTTTTTTTTTTTAAGTTTTTTAAAAAATTAAAAAAAAATTATTTATTATTAATCCGGTCCGGATATCCGGTCTGGACCAGACCCGATTTTTACTTTTAAGACCACAAAATCCGGTCCGGTGGTCCGGTCCGGTCCGCGGTCCGGTTCTGTGCACCCCTAGTTGTAGGAGGGCTAGGTGGCCTGTAAGTTTGGCAAACTTGCTCAGGGGCGCATGATGAGCTCTGACAAGCATGCCTTGCAAATGACGATGCTTTACAGCACGTGGAGAAGCTGTCCTGAGGGGTTGACATGGCTGATAGCGATTGGAGGTGCCAATGGCAAGCTTGACAATCTCAGAAGGCTTAGAAGGTTGGGCAATGGGGCAATTTGAATGGGGTGCTGCCTACAGGTTGTGTGTGTCAGTGGACCTGCTACTGACAAAATGGTGCCCAGACAGAGCCTGTAGTGGGTTTCCAGACCTGCAACAAAGCCTGATAGCAAGCATCCGCTAGGCAGACGCCCAAACATGCTACAGTAGTGCTTGCCGCAAGCTACTGTAAAGCAAGCACCCAAGCAAAGCTGCAAAGGATTGGCACATGTGCTGCAAAGCCTGGTAACAAGCAACTATAGGGCAAGCAATTGGCTTGCTTGACCAACTCACCCTTGTGGGCTATATAAGCACAGTTTGGACCCTTGGTTAAGCAGTTGGAGAGTTGTGAGAACCCAGATTGTATCTAGAGAGCATTGTGTGGCTCTAAGCAGTGTTCTCTTTGACTAGTGGCTCATTGTGCTACGAGGGTTCTAGTCTTCCTGTATATCTTTGTGATTATAAAAAGAGTAGAGGTTGGGAGGTATTTCTCCCTTAATCTGGGTGTGTTTTGTTGGGTTTGCTTGGTTGTTTGCCTCGGTTACTTCCTTTTCATGTGTTCGGCTGAGACTAGACTTGGTTTTTTTAGTGCCATCACGTGGGAATTTTATTAGTTAAAATTTCTCCCCGTTACACTAGTGGGCATCAGCAACTAAAGTTATAAGAGGCTGTTATTATCTGTCTATTAAAATATGCAGGAGGCGGCGATGTATCCAACTTGAAATTTCCTATAACGATATGAGGTATCTTCCACGTGCTATTTGTCATTTCTATGAACATTATCGGGGCCTTTAAGACAAATATGGATTTTTTTTTTTCTTTGCGAAAAAATACTAATAATATCTACTTTGTTTTAGGTGATTTTTATTTGAGAAATTTTGATTTCAAGACCATGAATTCTAAACTTTGTTTATGTTTGAGTAGTTGATAAAATTATAATAAAAAGAAAAAAATAGAACGAAACAAAGTCGGATTGAGGCACGGAAATCTAGCTCTCTTTAAGGAGATTTAGGCCTTACGCGGTTGGCAAAGTCTAGAAACCTATGCATCTTCTCTATGACTTTTCTCTTACAGGATACAGCAACCTAACTGTTCAATAGCTTGAACCTTACTCTTGCAAAAGGATGACTGTCAAGTTCTCTCTCAAAAGAAATTGAAATTTATGTTTTTTTTTTTAGCCAACGGTAAAAAAAAATGACTATTTAAAAAGCTCTTAAGACTAATAAATAAAGAATCAATTTATTACTAGCTATAATGACGCACTAAGAAACTGTTAAGTATTCAAATTTCCTAAGTGCAATATTAACTATTCAACGAATAATAACAATTCATCTTCCCATCATTACATCTCCCCAAAGGTGTAACGTTAACTATTTAATGAATAATTAATAAAATGGATGGAGGAGGAAATTTTCCTTATTACAAAAGCCCATAACTAGAAGCCCAAATATAGTGAGGCAAAAGCCAACCCGTATGAGGTGGCATGTGTCTTCCCGTGATAGAAGGTTCATAAAAAGAAACTGTCATAGAAACTTTATAGTGAGTGGTAGCCCACGTGAGCAACTATGATTACCAAAGCCACTGACTGATGGTCCTAAATATAGAAGAACAGGATAAAGAATCGGTCAGCTCGGTTCAACTGAAAGGGAATAAGTCTACAGGGCTGATGCCTAGTGAAAGATTGGATGAGATGGATAAGGTCTAAAGACGTCAAGGCCTAGACTGAAAAAGAGGCCACGGGCCCAACAAGCCCCAAGCCCAAAGAGGAAGAAAGGGATATAGGGGAGCTAGGAAGAAACGGAGAGGTAGGCACTCTTTCTCACTCATAATTGAACCAGTAAACAAAATATATAAAAAAATGACGATTAACAAAGGCATCGAGAAATCCCCCTAAAGAAGGACCCGGGATCATAATATGTTTTCTTTGCTTGTAGGAAGAAGAAAAGAGCGTTTGAGCCTTTCAATCCGTCCCAAGTGCTGGCCCTCAGGCCTAACTCCCTCAGTCTCCTAGCCCAATGAACTTTGTGATTGGCCGGTTATATTTGGCTTTATCAAAAATATTAAAATGTACCAACTGTTTACTTTTCCGTCCAAAAAAGCTAACGTGGAGAAACATAAAATATAATATAATATAATAACACAACAAAACTTTTAATTTTCAGAAATCATGAGAAAAAATATTCATATCGAAAAAATAAAAAGAAACGTATACAAAAGAAATAAGAAAAATTTGAAAACTCATGTTACGAAACCAAGAAAATATTTTAAACATATTACAACACAACAGGACGAGAGCCTAAAAAAAAAAAGGTGCCTCTCCTTACCAAGACTGATCTTATGAATCAACGAAAAGAATATAATACGATCTTTGTTGCAAAATGTCGACAGAGCCTTGGAAATTGACAAAAAAGGTTGGAATAAAAAAAAGGCCGACAACCTCATCTGTCTGGGCAGGAGTGTAGTGAGAAATCATTGCGCTTGGTTGCTGAGAGTTCAATAGATTGAACTTAGAAGCCATAAGAAACCAAGGGAGAAGTTCAACAACGCATCTAAAAATGGGCAGCGATGGAAAGCATGCAGCAGCAGAGAGGTACACATTTCATTCTCAATGCCATTCAGTTCACAGGCTAAACGTTTTGAACCCTCAAGTGTTTTTTGAGTTTTTTTTTTTCTTTGATTATTTTTGTTATAGGTACGCAGTGGTTACAGGAGCAAACAAGGGAATTGGGCTTGAAACTGTGCGGCAACTCGCCTCTCAAGGCATCACCGTCGTGTTGACGGCTAGAAATGAGAAGAGAGGATTGGAGGCCACATCGAAGCTCCAGGAGTCTGGTTTATCAAATGTAGTCTTCCATCAGCTTGATGTCTTAGACACGGCCAGCGTCCAAGACTTGGCCAAGTTCGTCCAGGAAAAATTTGGCAGGCTCGACATCTTGGTAAGGATTAAGCCATATATGCATTTCAATTTGGAATCTTGTAGTAGCATTTTAATCACTCAGTATTCTGCCACAGTTATATTTTTTTTCTCTCTTAATAGAAGCCTAGAATATCGAACATCAGTTAGATCTTGCTTCCGTAATTCTGTAGATCTGGCTGTTCATTTGAGTAAGATTAATCGACCTGATTCCTGCAGAGGTCAGAGAATTCAATGTTACTGCCAAAGGAGTTCAGTCTTCCAAGTTGAGAATCCATGAGGAAAAACATTTTGGGTTCTTCACGATGAAGATGATAAAAGCTTAGGAACAGGAATAATTATTCGCGTAGAAATCATTATAGGGTGGTGGAAGAATAAATCCACAGCTCACTTTGTTCTAACACTTCCTGCAAAAGAATATGAACTGCTTGTTCCAAGAGATTAGCTCGAGTTTAAGAGGCGAGGAAAGCTGCAAACAAAAAACAACAGTAGCTCATCTATGGAAAGAACTACTAATATGGCAATGAACAAATTGTTACCTATGACGCTTTTGTGAGCTAGGGAAAAGAGTCTCTGTTTCAAATGCAACGAAGAACTTGGACCAGTCTATCACTGCAACAAGTTGTTCATGATTGAATCCTACCTAGCGAGAAATAATTTGTTTCTTTCCATAGGATGACTTACTGTTGTTTTTTGTTTGCAGCTTTCCTCGCCTCTTAAACTCGAGCTAATCTCTTGGAACAAGCAGTTCATATTCTTTTGCAGGAAGTGTTAGAACAAAGTGAGCTGTGGATTTATTCTTCCACCACCCTATAATGATTTCTACGCGAATAATTATTCCTGTTCCTAAGCTTTTATCATCTTCATCGTGAAGAACCCAAAATGTTTTTCCTCATGGATTCTCAACTTGGAAGACTGAACTCCTTTGGCAGTAACATTGAATTCTCTGACCTCTGCAGGAATCAGGTCGATTAATCTTACTCAAATGAACAGCCAGATCTACAGAATTACGGAAGCAAGATCTAACTGATGTTCGATATTCTAGGCTTCTATTAAGAGAGAAAAAAAATATAACTGTGGCAGAATACTGAGTGATTAAAATGCTACTACAAGATTCCAAATTGAAATGCATATATGGCTTAATCCTTACCAAGATGTCGAGCCTGCCAAATTTTTCCTGGACGAACTTGGCCAAGTCTTGGACGCTGGCCGTGTCTAAGACATCAAGCTGATGGAAGACTACATTTGATAAACCAGACTCCTGGAGCTTCGATGTGGCCTCCAATCCTCTCTTCTCATTTCTAGCCGTCAACACGACGGTGATGCCTTGAGAGGCGAGTTGCCGCACAGTTTCAAGCCCAATTCCCTTGTTTGCTCCTGTAACCACTGCGTACCTATAACAAAAATAATCAAAGAAAAAAAAAAACTCAAAAAACACTTGAGGGTTCAAAACGTTTAGCCTGTGAACTGAATGGCATTGAGAATGAAATGTGTACCTCTCTGCTGCTGCATGCTTTCCATCGCTGCCCATTTTTAGATGCGTTGTTGAACTTCTCCCTTGGTTTCTTATGGCTTCTAAGTTCAATCTATTGAACTCTCAGCAACCAAGCGCAATGATTTCTCACTACACTCCTGCCCAGACAGATGAGGTTGTCGGCCTTTTTTTTATTCCAACCTTTTTTGTCAATTTCCAAGGCTCTGTCGACATTTTGCAACAAAGATCGTATTATATTCTTTTCGTTGATTCATAAGATCAGTCTTGGTAAGGAGAGGCACCTTTTTTTTTTTAGGCTCTCGTCCTGTTGTGTTGTAATATGTTTAAAATATTTTCTTGGTTTCGTAACATGAGTTTTCAAATTTTTCTTATTTCTTTGTATACGTTTCTTTTTATTTTTTCGATATGAATATTTTTTCTCATGATTTCTGAAAATTAAAAGTTTTGTTGTGTTATTATATTATATTATATTTTATGTTTCTCCACGTCAGCATTTTTGGACGGAAAAGTAAACAGTTGGTACATTTTAATATTTTTGATAAAGCCAAATATAACCGGCCAATCACAAAGTTCATTGCTAGGAGACTGAGGGAGTTAGGCCTGAGGGCCAGCACTTGGGACGGATTGAAAGGCTCAAACGCTCTTTTCTTCTTCCTACAAGCAAAGAAAACATATATGATCCCGGGGTCCTCCTTTAGGGGGATTTCTCGATGCCTTTGTTAATCGTCATTCTTTTTATATATTTTGTTTACTGGTTCAATTATGAGTGAGAAAGAGTGCCTACCTCTCCGTTTCTTCCTAGCTCCCCTATATCCCTTTCTTCCTCTTTGGGCTTGGGGCTTGTTGGGCCCGTGGCCTCTTTTTCAGTCTAGGCCTTGACGTCTTTAGACCTTATCCATCTCATCCAATCTTTCACTAGGCATCAGCCCTGTTAGACTTATTCCCTTTCAGTTGAACCGAGCTGACCGATTCTTTATCCTTTTCTTCTATATTTAGGACCATCAGTCAGTGGCTTTGGTAATCATAGTTGCTCACGTGGGCTACCACTCACTATAAAGTTTCTATGACAGTTCTTTTTATGAACCTTCTATCACGGGAAGACACATGCCACCTCATACGGGTTGGCTTTTGCCTCACTATATTTGGGCTTCTAGTTATGGGCTTTTGTAATAAGGAAAATTTCCTCCTCCATCCATTTTATTAATTATTCATTAAATAGTTAACGTTACACCTTGTGGGGAGATGTAATGATGGGAAGATGAATTGTTTATTATTCGTTGAATAGTTAATATTGCACTTAGGAAATTTGAATACTTAACAGTTTCTTAGTCCGTCATTATAGCTAGTAATAAATTGATTCTTTATTTATTAGTCTTAAGAGCTTTTTAAATAGTCATTTTTTTACCGTTGGCTAGATAAAAAAAAAAACATAAATTTCAATTTCTTTTGAGAGAGAACTTGACAGTCATCCTTTTGCAAGAGTAAGGTTCAAGCTATTGAACAGTTAGGTTGCTGTATCCTGTAAGAGAAAAGTCATAGAGAAGATGCATAGGTTTCTAGACTTTGCCAACCGCGTAAGGCCTAAATCTCCTTAAAGAGAGCTAGATTTCCGTGCCTCAATCCGACTTTGTTTCGTTCTAATTTTTTTCTTTTTATTATAATTTTATTCAACTACCTCAAACATAAACAAAGTTTAGAATTCATGGTCTTGAAATCAAAATTTCTCAAATAAAAATCACCTAAAACAAAGTAGATATTATTAGTATTTTTTCGCAAAGAAAAAAAAAAATCCGTATTTGTCTTAAAGGCCCCGATAATGTTCATAGAAATGACAAATAGCACGTGGAAGATACCTCATATCGTTATAGGAAATTTCAAGTTGGATACATCGCCGCCTCCTGCATATTTTAATAGACAGATAATAACAGCCTCTTATAACTTTAGTTGCTGATGCCCACTAGTGTAACGGGGAGAAATTTTAACTAATAAAATTCCCACGTGATGGCACTAAAAAAACCAAGTCTAGTCTCAGCCGAACACATGAAAAGGAAGTAACCGAGGCAAACAACCAAGCAAACCCAACAAAACACACCCAGATTAAGGGAGAAATACCTCCCAACCTCTACTCTTTTTATAATCACAAAGATATACAGGAAGACTAGAACCCTCGTAGCACAATGAGCCACTAGTCAAAGAGAACACTGCTTAGAGCCACACAATGCTCTCTAGATACAATCTGGGTTCTCACAACTCTCCAACTGCTTAACCAAGGGTCCAAACTGTGCTTATATAGCCCACAAGGGTGAGTTGGTCAAGCAAGCCAATTGCTTGCCCTATAGTTGCTTGTTACCAGGCTTTGCAGCACATGTGCCAATCCTTTGCAGCTTTGCTTGGGTGCTTGCTTTACAGTAGCTTGCGGCAAGCACTACTGTAGCATGTTTGGGCGTCTGCCTAGCGGATGCTTGCTATCAGGCTTTGTTGCAGGTCTGGAAACCCACTACAGGCTCTGTCTGGGCACCATTTTGTCAGTAGCAGGTCCACTGACACACACAACCTGTAGGCAGCACCCCATTCAAATTGCCCCATTGCCCAACCTTCTAAGCCTTCTGAGATTGTCAAGCTTGCCATTGGCACCTCCAATCGCTATCAGCCATGTCAACCCCTCAGGACAGCTTCTCCACGTGCTGTAAAGCATCGTCATTTGCAAGGCATGCTTGTCAGAGCTCATCATGCGCCCCTGAGCAAGTTTGCCAAACTTACAGGCCACCTAGCCCTCCTACAACTAGGGGTGCACAGAACCGACCGCGGACCGGACCGGATTAAAATCCGGACCGGACCGGACCGGATTTAAAAGTAAAATCGGGTCCGGTCCAGACCGGATAATCCGGTCCGGATTATAATAAATAATTTTTTTTAATTTTTTAATACAAAACTTTAAAAAAAAAAAAAATTGCATAAGTCAAAACTCACAGTTTTGAATTCACATTTTTAAGTCTTTAAATCAATTCACATATTTAAATTAATGAGCAAACTATAGTAGTAGTTAAATGAATTCATATTTTTAAGTCTTTAAATGAATTTACATCTTTAAGTCTTTAAATGAATTCACATCTATAAGTCTTTAAATGAATTCACATCTTTAAATTAATAAGCAAACTATGGTAGGAGTTCACATTTTTTTTAATCTCAAAATTAAAAAATGTGTGTTGGAAATGAAAAAAAAAAAAAGAGGAAAAAAAATTGAAACCGGTCTGGACCACTTAAGTGGTCCAGACCGGACCGCTTAACAGAAGATCGACCGGACCGGACCACTTATAAGTGGTCCGGTCCGGTCTTTATTTTAGTAGGACCGGAAATTCGGTCCGAAAATCGGGACCGGATTTCCGTCCTGCAGCACCTACCTACAACCGAGGTAACCCATAGTGATAGCACGTCGAGGAATTAGTGCGCTGTCAGAGGGGAAGAAGATGGCTCGACCGATGTCCAATGGTAGAAGTGTTCGATCAGCACTTCAAAGTTGACCGAAACCTATACTAGGGTATTGTTCGGTTTTGCAATATTTTGAGAATTTTAGTATGTTGAGGATTTTTATGTGATGTTGGAGTTTATTGGTTTTTGTGTAGAATTTGTTGACTTTTAATGATTGGTGTGAAAAGAGGTGATAATGATTTTTAAGGTTGTTATTTGGTTTTTACCTTTATTGGGATGTGTGTAGAAGATAAAATATAAAATTATATTGATATTGATATTTATTTATAATATTGATTATAATTCCGAAAATAGTTTTTATTTTCTATTTTTTATTATCATACAAATGTTGATGTTTATTTATAATATTTGTGATAATTTCGAAAATCCTTTTTATTTCCTATTTTTTTATGTTTATTTATAATATTTATTATAATTTCGAATTTGTCTTCTATTTTCTATTTGTTATTGTCATACAAATGTTGATGTTTATTTATAATATTGGGAATAATTTCGAAAATACCTCTTATCTGCTATTTTTTATATAATATTATCAAATGTTGATATTTATTGATAATATTTATTATAATTCTGAAAATTCCTTTTATTATCTACTTTTTTATTGTTATACAAATGTTGATGTATATTTATAATACTTTAGGTAATTCCGAAAATTCCAATTATTTTGTAACGAACTTGTTTTCGTAATACAAAATAGAAAATAATTATATATTTTAATTCTGAAAATACCTATTACTTTCTATTTTTAAACCGTGAAACAAATGTCCATATGTATTTATAATATGTTTTATAATTACAAAAATTCATTTTATTTGCTATTTTTATTGTCATACAAATATCTAACAGGCATAACAGTGTTATGAAAAAAAAAAATTTACTTAATGAGTTAAAACAAGTAACAGAAAATAGTGATTCCGTACTTCAAATGGCCACCTGAAATAAATTCGTTACAATAAACATATAATATTAACACTAACTGTTAATGTCCCCAGAGACGCTACGTCCTCATAACAACTGAGCAAAACATATTCTGCCCATACAAGCAAAAACCAATTCCATCGCATAAACCATCTATTGGAAGGTAATAAAGATAACAAATATGACAATCAACATCAGGAAAAGGAACAACCAAACACAGCCGCAGCATCCAAAGCACAATAACCATATGCTGCGGTCTCCCACTGTGTCCTTCGAACCCCTACGTTGTGCGCGAACATGGTGATGGCGAGGTTCCCCATTATCGTCTTCGACCCACAAAAAACTCCCTGGGTGGTCCTACAAGCAAAGAAGTCAATTCTTGAGTAAGGTGAGTTGATAGTAGCCAAAAATTTACCAAGATTTACTGAATACAAACCTCATGAAGTGGACATCGAAAAAACCACCGACCATAATTTTTGTCCGTGCGAGCCATGTATATACGCATGCGCCCCGCTCCGCAGCTACAGTATGGTGCTCTATATGTCATCTGGAGTATAAAAAAACTGCGAAAGACACCACTTTTAAGTACAAACAAACTGCGATGTTGAAAAACATAAGTGATCATGTGTCTGTTTGTGATTCAAAATCATAAAATTACAGTAGAATTTAGCAATTCATTAAAGTATGCTCATGGACAGCTTTACTGAAATTATAAAACCATCATCCACATAAAACAAATGTTTTCTTAAACTTCAACCCATCAACTAGCGAGTGTTGTCCGCCCACATTGCCGCTGTGATTTCATCACGTTTTGCACTCATTATGGCAGAACTAGCTGGGTTGAACGTTTGCTCATAACTTCCCGAACCCTGACCAGAGTTGTCCTCGTCGTCTACGTCTTGTCCAATGACCTCCTGGTAATCAGGAACAAATGCTGCTATATCGCCTTGTTGTATCAAGAAATTGAATACAACACAACATGCCATGATGATATTCCGCTGACTCGCTAGATAATATCGTGGCATCTTGTTCAATATGTTAAACTTCCCTTTCAATTTGCCAAACGTTCGCTCCACTATATTGCGCAGAGACGAATGTCGGTAGTTAAAGAGCTCTTTTGGTCCGGTTGGCTCACCGGACTCTCGAAAGCGACGTAGATGATATCTAACCCGCCTATGAGGCGGTAGAAATCCATCTAGGCATGGAAGGCCTGAATCTACTACGTAATAGTAGCCTGCATCGTAAAGGTAAGGTTAGCTAAAGTCAAGTTTTAATTCTATCCCAAAACCCTACTTGGTTGGTTCCGCTTCTATGTATAGTACTATAACAAGCACCGCCAGTGATACATAAACGTACCTGGGTATGGCATCGGGAACTTGTTCTCCGGCCGTGTAATAGCGTCTGTGAAAACCCGTGAATCGTGCGCAGTACCTTCCCAACCACAATAAACAAACGTGAACATGCCCCGAAGTCTACTGCGCACAACACATTTTGTGCATAAAAACCTTTGCGACATCGATATACGTCTTGCAACCTCTTGGGCACACAACAACTAATATAGGTGCCATCAATAGCACCGATGCAATCCTACATGTGAGTATCCGGAGTTAAAATTGAATGTTCGCGTGTGTAATCCAGTTTATACGAATTAGTAGTTCAACATTAACAAGAGTTAATTTGAATAGGCGTGTACCTTGAACCAAGGGTAATACTTAGGGTTGCCTTGTACGTACGGGTGCACTCCCATCATGTGACTTGGCCGTATGATAAGTTTAGCCATTCTACACAGGGCCCTCGCCACACGCCGGACGTGGTGATGTACAGTATCCAGCGAGTGTTGAAAAAAGTGGCCTGCAATCCGCTGTTTATGGGCATGCGCAGTGATGAATAGAAACATACCCAACGCCTCTTCCACCTTCACACGCTTATCCTTCAACTGTCCATATATACGAAGGCAGTGCGCCAAGTTTATGAATGATGTCCGCGACATTCTGAATATGTTTATACATTCCACACCGTTGGGGTGATTAAGGATCTCAGCAACGTGCATTGCTCCTGTGAGAATGGAAGTATTCTGTGGGATTGGGCGACGACGGGACAATCTCCTGAGTGCCCTTTCTTCGGACCTCCTCGATTATATAAAATGCAATTGCATCATCACCTTGGTCCGGGTTGTCCGAATCTTCTGTAGATGTAGTCGTAGTATCACCTGCACATGATTCTACTTCTTCGTCTTCATCTGACCCTTGCGGCTCATGGCTCCTCTTGTTCGGGGTTAGCTGCTTCATCTACGTTGTATGCCCCCTCTTCTTCAGCGACATATGGCTCATTTAAGTCGAAGTCAAATTGGTGAGTATTATCCATTGAATCTACATTAAACAATTACGTACAAATGTTATTACCCCACAAAACCCATAGCTACTTGCCAACCAATTATCTAGGGAACGAATTCCGAAAAAATATTTATGGACACTGTAAAATTAATATCATAAAAATATTTTTTCTAATTGACATTGACAGATACGTGTAACACAACAGAATGAGATCCCGCAAATCCATATAAATTATCATGCATACCCAAGACAGCATATCTATTGCCAAAGTTATGAAATGCGATACAAATTGAAATAACATCTCCATACAAGTACTTCAACAACCGTCTACATAATTAATAATCTTACAATCTAAACAACACAATGAACTCTCCGAAATACATTACTCCGTACAAATCGAGTTTCTCATACACACATACTAATAACGTTCATTACAACGCAAATTAAATACTCAATGAAAAACACAACATAAGCGATGGATAGTCTGCTGCTCCATACTTGCAGAAGCCTACTTCAGGTAAAGCACATATGCTCGACGTGCGTCCTCGGAGAGCCTCAGGAATGCTTGCCTAAATGTCGCACTTTGAATGATCTTGTCCATCGCCCTCCCCATGGCTTCTTGACCAATCGGAGGCTGAATAGCCATGAGTGCATCAACGCACTCATTCACGAGAGACCTCCGAGAAAGGTTAGAGTTTGCAATGCGTTCCGCCCTGACACGCAAGAAGTTTTCAGATGCCTCTTCGAATGAGTCATTTTGAGACTCCCCAGATCGCATCTTACGCGATCCGACACCCGAAGGCGTGGGAGATGGACGCTTCCGCCTCCCACTTGACCCTTCCGGGGGGTGAAGGGAGAAGCAGCCCTTGGTAGGTCGCTTCGTGCAGACCTACCAAGGGCTGCATCATAAAGACGTTCTTCTTCACTAGTAGCAGGATCTTGGGCGGGTGCATAGCGGTAGAGGCCGCTGGCGGTGTGGTTACCAAATATATAACACAATTCATCATAATGGTCTAACCCTCGACCCATGAATTTGGCATATTTTTCTTCGATCTGCACGTGGAAAACGTAGCACTCCCGTTATGATGATTCAACTAAGTAACTGATAATTAGATGACTGATAAATAGATTAGTTAAGTGATAGTAGTGAAACTCACTTGAAGAAGTTCAGACCAACGTTCGACGTCTGCTTTCACGGTTTTGGTTTCAGGATCCCATCCAAACCCGGTCCTTGATTTTAGGTCCTCGAACATCCTAAACTCAGTGCGCATATTGTCCAACTTAGTTTTAATTTTTTGCGCATCGAGGATGGGCACATCAACACTCATAATTGCAGCTATCGATTCGTAGTTGGGTGCTCCTAGTTTGCCATTTTTCACACGTCCTGCGTTGAACTCAGCAATGGCTAGTTCAATAAGCCTCGTCACGCGTTGCTCATCTCGCCAAAGGGTTTTCGATGATGACATTGAAGCCTAATTGATAAGGACGCACAAACCATAATGAGTAATTTAACTACCGAGACCTACTGTTGATGCACTAATTATCCAAAATGGCAGCTTCTCTCTTCTGTGTTTTACATTTAAACAAAATTTTCACACCACATACAAAAGAAGTTTACAAAATCATGCTCGGGAGATGGCAATGAAGAATCTGTCTGTGGATGTGAAATGCAAAGTAGTTCGAGGAAAGCCTCTTCCTACAGTCACGAACTCTCATGAATCACCTCACACAAAAATTGCAAGACTTAAACATTTCATGAAGTAAATGTCAATGCAAAAGCAGAAATGAATGAGTCGGGATATTTATCACAAATACTTATGCATGATCAATCATCACCCAATTTCTACACATGCATAGTTAATAAGTTGTGTCCTAAGAGCCCTATTTAAAATGAGTGTTTTCGGTTACACACCGTGCGTCGGGTTGCAGTGGAGGACGAGGGTTGCAGGTGAATGATCCTTTCTTTCCGGACCTGAGAAAATGGCGCTGCATATACAAATTGAATGAATATAAGGCCAAAAAAAAAAAAGAATAACGGCAGACAAATAACTCAAACAAAGACGCAGTAGTAAACCCAGGCAAACAAAGTGGTAAAGTTAGGATTTGACTCTATGGGAGAAAACTCTAAACAAATAACGTGAAATTGACATTTAATTTTTCTTTAACAAAAAAAGGTATCTCATATCAATTACATTAATTATTGTCACTAATGAATTTCTATTTTGAATGCATGGAAGATTGCCTTATAATCAATCTAAAAATCTGGGTTCGAAAATCACAAAGTAACAAATCTGAACACTTTTACACGCAAAAAATTGATGCCTAGCATCGTTATAAGGACACAAATACAAATTTCGTATTAAACTAGAATGCTAAGGCAAAAAATTACAGGATAACGCCCAGCCTTCATATTATAGAAATAGCTCGAGGATCTGCATGATGGAATACTAAAAAATTACTCTGAGCTATATCAGACCTACGAGTGACATCAGGATTTGCTTGGATTGATTGCCTAGTCCCCACATATCCCCGAATCGATTATATGGGTAAAGAAAGAATGACATCTACTGACATCAGGATCCATCAAACTGTAGACATGATTAAATTTTCTTGAAGACAACAAACAATACCCCAAATGGACATTAGATCTTTGACTGGGTTCCTTTTTGTCGTTTTTCTGTTTCTTCTCCTATGAATCGTTAAGCTTTTAAAATAATGGACCTAGCCAACATGGAAATGTTTTCTCAGCATGGGCAAACAGGGAATAGAAAACCATAAACATTACACTAACACAAATATTATGGCTAAACATTGTTTGGAAGACTAATATGTAATTAGGAAAATTAACTTCCAAACTACATTCGGCACTCCCTTCTGAGCAGCATCAATGGCTTGCAATGTCCAGGCAATAATTAAATATACTTTCAATTTTAAGTGAGGGTTAGCAGTAAATGACACGAATTATTTACTCTATCTATCTCTGTGGCAACAAATTATCATCTCAAACAGGCTTTTGAACAACAGACGCTAGTATTGGAGCTAACCAATGTTATTTGTTGGAAAACAGTATCAAATTGGTTCTATGCCCAAGCTAATCATGGCAATCTCGTCATTCATTGATGTTCTTCAGGTGAAGACCATCTTTCTTCTCATAACTTCAATTCAAGCCACAGTGATTTAGAGTGATCTTACTAACGCTCCCCCCTTCTCTCTCCCGGAACAAAAAAAGCACCCAGCAAAAGAAAAATAAAACAGAGGAAAAAAAGACAGACATAAATCATAGGAATCATAATCCCCGTATGGAACTACACCATATTTTACAATATACAATCCAAAGAGCAGAAGCTTACATACGTTAGCTCCACCAAAATCCATAGTGATACAAGATTTGTTAACAGACTACAGATAAACTAACTCATGATCAAGCCATTGCAACAAAGCAATCTTACAAACAGTAAAGGTGGATCACATAGCACTCTCTCTCTCTCTCTCTCTCTCTCTCTCTCTCTCTCTCTCTCTGTGTGTTCCTCGGCACATTTTGGGTTGAACTCAAACATAGCACTACATTCCTCGGCAAATTTCCCCAACTCAAACTATGGCACTAACGTTCGTTACAATCCATGCAGAAACAACACGAGATCGACAAGGACAGAGGCGGCTAGAGCTGAAAAGGACTGACCTGGCTGCGAAGATTGAACCGGGTTGTCGGTGCCGTCGCTGCGGAGCTGATGCCGCTGGAGGAAGACCGGGTTCGGGTGGCTGCGGTACGCTGGTTCGAATGTGCAGCTGCCCTTCTCCTCCTCCTGAAAAGCTTCAACTTTCGGCACTTGCTTCAGTCGTTCACGCGTTTCTTCACTGCCCAAGGATTTTTCAGCCGGCCGTCTAGTCATCCTGCCGTTGGTCCAGTACGGGTTGCAGGCTTGTTTCACGTCAAAGGGGAGGGGCTCAGGGGAGATAACTGTTGTTGTCAGCATAGGGTAGCTGAAATTCCAACTTCGACCCTTGCAAGTCTTCAACGTTTCATTTAATGATAAGGGCTTTTCCGTCAATACGCGTACAATGCAATTAATATGGTGGAATTGAGTGTTTAATGATTCGGTTTTTTAGCCCCGTTTTGCCCTTTGTTGATTCGAACGTTGAGAACTAACTGAAGGCTGTGTTAGTCATTTGCAGACGTCAAATAAAGGATAAAAATGGAACTCTATAACGTGGCAAATATGTTCGTTTACAGGATTCAAGATTTTCTTGAATCCTGAGAATTCAAGCTTAAACGAACGTCTTCTAGGATTTGAACCGTGAAGATGTGGATCCTGTTATCATAGATTTGAAGTATCTGGTGAACCATCATGCTCTCTAAGCCAAAAGTAGAATCACGTAGAAGAGAAACAAAAAAAACTTATGAGTTATAAGGACTCAATAAGATTATAGAGGAGTCATGGCATTAATAACAAAAAATATCGTAAATAAAAACATAAGCATATATTCACAAATATATAAGAAATGTATGCATATGCATATGATAACATAGGAAAATGCTTAACGACAGTCAATATGAAATTGAATTATTTCCCATATTTTACTTTTTATGAGATATTCGATTTCCATCCATCGACACACTATATTTTAACCCAGAGTCAGGATTGTGTTTCTCTCTCACTTTCTTTTGAGACTGTTCCTTGATTTTCATCCTCCTCGAAATAAATTTGAGGCATTGATGTAAGGTTTTGGAAAGGTATCAATAGGTGTGGATCATGGTTGCATGTCATAGATGGTTATTAAAAAAAAAAACATCACCCTATCTCGCTAGGTGTTAGGCTCTTGAAGAGTTGACCATGGTTGCATGTCATCAGGGCTGTTCAACCCCTGTGTAGGTGCCAGTTTTGGCCAAAACTGGTACCTATACCGGATAGGCCGATTTTGAAATATTGGCCACCTACACCTACATCGTTAAATGCAAAAACAGGCCGTTAGCGGTGGCAGTTTCAATTCACTTATATTTATATTGGGCCATTTTTTTAACATCTTACGCTAGTCATAAAATTTGCAATAGCCTAAAACTCTGCTATGACAATTCTCCAGACATTAGGAAATAGCCTAAAACTCTGCTGTCGAATGCCTTCTATAAAAAATGTATAAACTTGCAAACATAAACACAAACGCAAACAATATCCCCTTGATGTTATATTTGTTGTTTCAACTAATTCAAATTTCAAAATGTAGAATACAAGAAGTTGAACGCTAACTGACTTAGTTCTCTACCACTCTCCCCTGTAATTTTTCATATTTGATCAATAAACAACCAGAGCAAAATAGAAATCATTAATAAATTGTAGCTTAAACTAAATTGAAATCAATCAATCGCTTGAAATCTTATAAACGAAATTTCAAATAGAAATCCCCAATAAATTACAACTTTAACTAAATTGAAATCAAGCAATAGCTTGCAATCTTATAAATGAAACTTCTCCCATGGTGTAACAAAAAAATTGAACAAATTGAAGAGAAACAAAAACCCAGTAAGTATCGATTTTTGCCAACACAGAAAAAAACAAACAGTGGAAACAATGCCAAACGCATCGTCTGAAAGAAAACTGTACAAAAAAGAAGAGAAACAAAAACCCAGTAAGCATCGGTTTTTGCAAACACCAAAAAACCACAAACAGTGGAAACAATGCTCAAAGTCAAACGCATTGTCTGGACTTTAGGATTCATCATACGAATGTAGAGAGTTCGTCATCCACACGAAAGTCAAGCAGAGAGTGACCAAGAAGGAGAGGGACAACAACAAAGGAGAGAAAGAAGGGAAAATTGAAAGTAGGGTTGAAAATAGGAAAATGGAAATTGATTTGGGGGAAGTTGAAGGGGGTCAATGACAGTTGGCAAGCGCATACCCCTTTTGTTTTTTTTTTTTTAAAAAAAAATCCGGTTTAAAGGTACTTAGGAACCCAGTGCTGAGCAACCTAGGAACTGGTAAAACCATCGAATTTTTGCAAAAAGGGGCAACCAGAACCGGCACCGGTTAGGCTGGGTACCGGGAACTCGGTATCGATGCTGTTGTCGATGCTGATGGAATTGGGATTTTCCGGTTTGGTTGAACACCCCTACATGTCATGGGTCCTAGCATGGGTTCCTCCATGTGAGGCCAAGGTGCGTGGGGATGACATGCACATAGTAGGCTAAGGGCTTGACCCTAGCCTTAGTGAACTTAGGATGGACCCAAGCCAAGGCCATCGGCATAGCATGATATGGCTGCATGCGGGCAGCAAGACTAGGGAGTGCGGCACGCGTGCAAGCTAATGCCATGGCATGTAGGCATGCCTAAGGGGCTAAGCGCAACAGCCTTCTACAATTGAGGAGAAAATGGTGGCATGGCATGCGGAGGTGGCTACGGAGGGTGGCCAAGAACAAGTCAAGCATGATCAAGTCAAGGCGTTGGCTTTGTGGGTGGTTAGGCATATGGTAGGCCATGCGCCCACAGGCTTCTTGATCTTAGGCATCAATTGGGGGTTGACTGAGTCTCTTGCGTGGACAGGGTGCGTGGGCAGGCATGCTAGCGTGCCAGACACCTTCATGACAAAATCAAGCGTGCGACAGTTGTGCCTAGTAAGCAGGTGTGTGCACAAGAGTTGGTCAACAGCTGTGGGCATGGCATGGAGATAGGCATGAGACGTGGTCAACATAGGCAAAGTGACACACACAGCACGCATGGTGGTGCTAGACAGGCTCGCATGCAGACAAGTGGCTAAAGAAGAGCATGACATGTGGCACTCCGTGGAAACTCATTTTGGTACCTAGACTAGATATAAAGAGGGCATTCGTTTGCCAAAATTTTGAGGAATATTCCTGAAAATTTGAGAATCTTTACTTTATTGAGATTTATTAGGGTTTATGAAAAGTAAAGTGTGTATATGTAAAAGTTGAAAATTTTGGAGTGTGTTTATTTTCCTGAAAATTTTCGTACCCCGAAATTTTTGGAAAAAGAACACCACCAAAGGGGACTCAACCCTTGTGTGATGTGTGGAGAAAAAAAGAGCTTCAAAAACTAAGTGTAGCCTTTGAATGTCAGTGGGTGAGCTAAGTGCATGAGCTTTGTAATCCTTTTGATTCAAGTACCTATAGTGATTGTAAAGGCCTTGACATCCTTGTATCTTCTTATGTTGTGAATATAAGGTTGAGAGTTTTGTATAATACTGTGTCCCTATCTCTTAAGTGGTTGGCTAGCCAAGTTGAGTGTGTGCTTGGAGCCTCACAAGGTGAAAAATTCGGTGTGAATAGTAACCCCGTGACACTAGGGGTCGGAACCAATATTTGGCAGTGGCCACTGCTCTTGTCAAATCTTAAAAAAAAAAAAAAAAATCTTGATTTTGGAAATTTGTCTTATCAAACTCCAATTTTTTTTATAAATCTTGTTCAAGTGCTTGAAGTTATCTATTCTTCCTTCCGGTATATCTGTGGATTTTCGACAATATGTTTTGAAAAAAGTTGTGTTTTGAGAGACATGTTTGGGTTTGTTTGTTTAGCTGAGAAATTTAAGAAAAATAAGGAAAGATTTATGACATATCTCTATTCCATTTCATGAGCGGCCACGACAAAGGTTGTGGTGCTATGGTCTCTCTGCCACCAATGCTGTGCAAACTTGGATGTTGCTCCATAAACTAAACAACAAGGGTGCCATGCCCTCCATGATCCGCACCTATTGATACCTTTCCAAAACCTTACACCAATGCCTCGAATTCATTTCTAGGAGGATGAAAATCAAGGAACAGTATCAAAAGAAAGTGAGAGGGAAGCACAATCTTGACTTTGGGTTAAAATAGAGTGTGCGGCATATGAAAATCACATATCTCATAAAAAGTAAAATATGGGAAATAATTCAATTTCATAGTGACTGGTCGTTAAGCATTTTCCTATGTTATCATGTGCATGCATACATTTCTTATATATTTGTGAATATATGCTTATGTTTTTATTTACTATATTGTTTGTTATTAATGCCATGACTCCTCTATAATCTTATTGAGTCCTTATAACTCACCAGTTTTTTTTTCTCTCTTCTACGTGATTGTACTTTTGGCTTTAGAGAGCATGATGGTTCATGAGATACTTCAAATCTATGATAACAAGATCTACATCTTCACGGTTCAGATCCTAGAATAGGTTTTGGTCAACTTTGAAGTGCTGATCGAGCACTTCTACCATTGGACACCGGTCGAGCCATCTCCTTCCCCTCCGACAGCCCACTAATTCCTTGACGTGCTATCGCCAGAGCCCTTCATTCCTAAGGAGTCCTCGAGGACTGATTTCGATCACGGTAACTTTGGTTAATATCTGGGTTGTAAATATTTTGGACCTACTTCACTTCAGTAGTCTTGTTGGGCCTTGTGGAGGCCCAAAATTTCACCTATATTCCAGAATGCTTTTGCAAATCCTCCTGCGAAGGATTAGAGACCTAAAATCTCCATTGACACGGTATTTCTCCACTTATCCCATGTTAATGCGATTATCCTTTCTATTAAAATTTCCTTATTTATCGATGATTTCGCCTAAATTACTCAAATGTATTTTTACCAACTACATTTTTTTTTTTTTTTTCTTCTTTTTTTTTTTTTTAAAAAAAAAAAAAAAAGAAGAGATAGAAGAAGTTCTCTTATCTCGAGTATTATTAATTTATACGCTTTCCATGAACTTTCAAATTGCTTTCCTAAACCTCTTACTTATAACTAATAATAAAAGGAAAAACATCTTGATATTTATGTGTAACAACCTCGTTGCTAGTTTTAATTATTTGAAATTCTAGATATAATTATTATCTTTGGAGTTTAGATTATATCGTGACTCTAACCTCGCTTAGTTAGCATTATATTCTTATAAAGAGAGTTTAAAGAGTACTATGAGCACGTGACAAAAGTATTCAAGAGCCAACAAAGAATGGCAGGACATGCAAAAAATGATGATATTTGGGAGTACACTCCACATTTCCAGGAGAATCAACCAGATGAAGAATTGGAAGAGCACTTCTATCACCCATTTCCCAACTGAGGCTGATCCGTACTTCTTGTGCTCTTAGTCCCAAAGATATTGAAATCTAGAGATCAAACTCTAAGACTCAGAGATAAAGGATGATGGGTGACACTTCTAACATTCCTGATTTTTAGTACATATCTTCTATCTAAACGCCCTTGAAAGTAGGCCGAAACTCCGAACCACGTAAATTTTGTATTCTTTCTTTTCTTTTCGTTTTTTACACAAAAAAAAAAAACATTCATAACATCATCACTTTTTTTTTTTTTTATAAAAGGATAGTTAATAAAATCTACCAGAGAAAACGTGAGAATCCAGAAATTAAGTATTTTATGCTTAATTTTTGTCTGTGGACGACAATATTCTTGTTAAGCTGCTTCGTCCTGGTTGCGTGACGAATCACGTTCCACGCACCAGACGTTGTTTCAATTCTTGACCCTTTCCAATTCCTAGTTTTGGACAAACCAATGAGAGAAGCAGAGGTTTCTTGTGAAGTTGCATATACATTCTAGTATTTATGTGTGATCTATACATGTAACTACCCGACCAAGCGAGCTGTTGCCAACCTGTAACTTATTACTTCTACTCTATCGATGCTCTGCGGCTGTGGGGACCACAATTCCGAAGAGAACAATGTAGTTTTACTGTATGTCAGGTGGTTCGTTCTGGTGGGCTGATCAGATTGGATTTCTTTCTTCTTAAAAAAAAAAAAAAATAGTTGTCTTTGTTTTCTTTTCCTCTGACTTTTGTGGACTTTTTCTTTTTGGCATATAGGTAATGTGAAAAATTTGTTGTGCTTGATATTTTTACTGGATAAGGACTAAGCTAACTAAATCATAATGAACTAACCAAGTTCGGAGTGCAATGACAAATTTTAAAGACTTGAATATTAAGTCCTAATCTTATAAATATCAAATTTTACCCCAAGCCATCCTCCATTGGGTCTCTTTATGCTCTTCCTCCTAAAATTTGACTAGAGTTAATGCAAACCATTTTCTCTCTTTTTATGTGTCTACATAACAAATTATTCTGAGGTAATAAACAATCTTCTAATAAAAGGGTTTAATTGCAGGAAAACTAGGCCTTCCAAAATAAACAGTAGAAGTTCACTTATTTGTGCATAATAAGTTCCTAATAGTCCTACAAAATAAAAGTTTAAATGAACTCAACTATATAGAGTAGAGTCATATAAGCCATGATATAGAACAATATGTCAGACCATCCTGATACTTTACACATCAAATGATTAATCATTTTATATTATATTAATTATTTTGAATGAAAAATATCGCTAGGCTCTAAAATAACCCTTTTACCCCCATATGTAATATGGCTCGCAAAAATAAATGTAGTAAATTCGTTATTACATAGTGTGAAAAATTATCTTTTTCCATCCAAACTGACAGAGCATTCTTACACAGATCAACGGATAAAATGTCAAAAAGTCTTTGTTATCGATGGTTTGAAAATGAGATGTTCTCCCTTTAATCAGGAAAAGAGAATGAAACAAGTACAAGGATTTCAACAAATTTGGACAATTTTGGATAGTGAGTAACTATTTAGGGATAATATAACTTTACGGTACTCCAAACTACTTTGTTTATTGCATTGAACTCTTCAAATTTTATCCATACACAATCCTATCAGTTGAAACAGATAGAAAACAAACTACGTGGCATAATATTAACGGTGATGGTGTGCCATAGTAGACATGATCACATCTCTTAAAGCTTAAAATAGACAGAAAATCCAAACCCAGGCTTCCTTTAATTTCTCCCCAGAAACCAATCGGTCCAAGATTGGGGGAGCTTAACACGTCTTCTAGCAGTTTGGGAACGATCGAAAACTCCAGAGTGGTCGACGAAATCGGCCGGTAGATGACAGTTAATGCGAGAACATGTCCATTAAAGGTAATTAATTGAATTAGGATGTCTTTCAATACGGATCGAACCTAAGAAGGTGAAAGCAAATATTTGTCCAACAGTTAGGTAGTGGTTACATTTATTAATTTCGGTCCGAAAAAAGCTGCAGGCCACCTTTCCCATTCCTTGCAGCCTGTCTATTTCAACTCCAAGAGCTCCTCCCCGAAGCTTATTGGATAATCTAGTGTCGCGCTAAGAGAGCGAGAGGGGAAGCTAGAGGAAGACAAGAGATCACAAACATGGCCATGTCTACTGCTACTACCAGAGTCGCCGCCATGTTGGCAGCGGCGATATTCTTGATCAGCACTTCATTTTACAGCGCCTCAGCGCAGGCGGAGGCGCCGGCTCCGTCATCAGCACTGGCGGGGTGCATGGATAGTCTGTTGAACACATCGGACTGCTTATCGTTTGTACAGGCTGAAAGCACTATAACGAAGCCGGACAAGGCGTGCTGCCCGGAGCTGGCTGGGCTGGTGGAGAGCAACCCAATCTGCCTCTGCCAGCTGCTTGGGGGCAACACTTCTGCCGCCATTGGGGTCACCATTGATGTCAAGAAGGCTCTCACGCTTCCTTCAATTTGTAAGATTCAAACGCCTCCCGTAAGCATGTGCTCAGGTAAATAATACTTCTTTCCATCGTAAATACTTACATATTTATACCAGTTCACAGTCCTATTTCTGATCGATTTAGCACTATTTACCCAGAGAAAACAGTATACTATCTTCCGATCTTTAAGCTCTAGTATTGACTTCTTAATCTGCTTTGTTCTCGATTTATCAATTCTTCTGAAGAATTGGGTGTAGAGAAAATGGTCGTGGTTTGATTGCTCTGTTCTTTCTCTCCAAATCTTTGTGCCCCCATGAACTCCATTGACATCATTAACTACATTCACCACTTCCCCATACATCCCACCGACAGCTATCACAAGGATTATGTCCAAGTACTGCCTGGTAGCCTACGCAACTATAACTATGTTAGTTGGCTTATCACTTCTCATAATACTCTCTCTCTCTCTCTTTCAAGGCTATTATACGATGGATACACTCAGTTTCCTATGTTGCGTGTCAAAATTTTAATTTGGTAAAAATTTTAGAACGTGAAAATTAATAAAAAAGTAAAAGAGATAAAATTTAAATGAATTTTTTATATTTATTATAATGAAAAAGTATGATTTGATGGTGAGATAGAAATTATTTTACATTTTTTTTCAATTAAGCCTAAATTATGACTGCTGAAAACAAGCTCAATATTTTATTTACAAGGCAAATTATGTTTTGCCTTCTCAACCCTTTTCTCATAATAAGCTAAATATTTTATTTAGAGGCAAATTATAATAACATAGTTATTGGAGGGCTACTATTAAAAAAAAAAAAGGATAAAACCTCAGAAAAGAAAAATTACATTTTGTACCTTTTAAAAAAAATTTCCGCCGTTGGATCACAATCACGTGAAATCCGAATGGCAAAAGTTTTGTGGTTTAATTTTGAATTGGATTCCCTCACCCCTATTTTTTGTTGGGTAAGAGAGGCATTTATGGCGCCATTAAACATTCTTCTTTAATCCCTTCCCTAACCACGTGGGTGGTCATTTATGGCCAACCACAAAACAAAGCAAAAAGCACATGGTCTTTGAGCTTAGGGCGTCAGTAATCTTCTGAACTGGTTGGGGTCTCAAATTCCTCCCAAATAGTTATAGCCTTTACGACAAATCGTTTTTGCGATGTCTTTTGTTTTTTGTTTTGCTTTTTCCTAGGAATATAGGTCGCTGTGTGTTGACTTGAGATTTGTTGCTTGTTTCTTGTTTCTTGTAATGCCGTAAAAACAAAGGAAAAATGCTATAAAAAAAAAAGAAAAAGAAAAAACATTTGATTTGCTTCTCGAAAAATTAACTTTTAGATGAAATTATTGCGCAAGGCAATATAAGATAACAAAATGGGCTTGCGCTTGAGCTTGTATGTCCTTTATTTATGTTTCTTTTTTTAATGTTTTGGGAAATCAAAACACAAAAAAGAGAAAGCAATAAAGAAGTTTATGATATCATGTATATATCATTTTGCTTTCCCAAACTATAATGTGAATTTTAAGTTAAAACTGAGAATTTCTTCATACACCCTTGAACTATTAATAGGAACCACATGATACGATCCAACCTTTAAGATTACAAAGGGTAGTTTATTTTTTACTAATTTTTACGGTATAATTTGATTAATGAATGCACATCGATGAATTTTGATGGATTACTAATATGCAATGTGACAAAATTTTATAATTTGTATTGCAAAGTGATAGTGGTGTCATAGCTCGATCACGGGGGGCAAAGTGAAGCTTCTGGGTTTTTGTTTTTTAATTTCTATAAGATATCCGAGAATTGGCCGCACCCCAAAAGAATATTCCTAAGGTGAATAGCTCAAGAGAGCTACGTTCCCAAAAGGCACGCTTGCATAACTGAAGTGAATATTTGTACTTGGCAGTTGTGGGAATCTATGTGGCAGGTGTTCCTGTAGGAGCTCCAGCACCGTCTGCGGGGTCTACCTCACCAGCAGGTAATTCCTACGTCTATAAACTTGGAGATTCTATATCTGCGCCAAACTACTCAGTTTTCGACCGGACTGCAATTAAGCCTGAGAATCTGAGATGGGGGCTGTTTAATTTGCTGAGATCATTCGCATCTCTGTGCAAATTCTAAGGCAATTAAGATTATACTCTGACCTTTCTGTGGTTAATATACGAAAATGTTTCAGGGCACGCGGCGTCATCGCCGGGAGGACAATCAGCTGCTCCGGCCCCGTCAGCAGGGAACAATACTAAGAGTGGAGCTTCAAGCATTGCAGGGTTTGCTGTTGTTCCCTTGACACTCGCCTTAGCCATGGCGGCGTTTCTTCCGACATTCTTTTGATTTATATATTTCTTATCTGTTCTATAAGTACGTTGCGTTAGCAGATATTCTTATAACGACATGATTTCAATTAGGAAACAGTGTTGATGTAACCGATCGACAATCCTTTGCGCAGTGGCAAATAATTTCATAAGGTGTTGCTTTTTATTTCGTGAAGCTATTGTTTAATAAAATAATCTCTCATTTTTCGATCAAATTATTTATTTACACTATAATAAATATAAAAAATTCATTCAAATCATCTCTCTTCAATTTTTTACCGACTATCATGAACCATAATCTTCACTTTTTTACCAACTACTATGCAGACACACAAACTCTACCCTTGAAACAAGTGGATATAAAACTTTGACACCAGTTACTGTTTGGATATTTGACGTCTAAACGGGTTTTAGATCTATATACTAATTAAGAAATAGCAGGTGGATTAGAACAAGTTCTGACAATTGAGGACGTTATTCTTCAGTTGGTGGTTTCGGTTCATGTCAATTTTAGTTTTGATGGTGAGATGCCATAAGACCTAAAGCGTTGAATCTCAAAATAATAGTTTATAATTTAAATTTTACTCAATAATATGTTCAAAGAATTTCTAAAAAATCTTGATCCAGTTAAGAGCGCTTGCTTTGAAATTTTATTGAGTGGATCTTGATTCATTGTGTTTTTTCATTTTTCTTTAGCTAGCCAAAAGGGTCTTATTCGTAAGGAAAAACAAGGTTTAGACCCTAAAAAACACCTAAGGGGGGTGAATAGGTGTTGCTACTTTCTTTTTCAATAAATAGACAAATTTAAAACAAGTTCTAAATTAGTCTTTTCTAGATCTAAAAGTATTAAACAATTAACGAATATCAAGCACAAATAAAATATCAATCACACGTCAAGACAAGAGATTTGATGACGAAATGGAAAATCTTATCAAAGGAAAAATCACTCTAGGCTAGTAGCCACAAAAAATTCACTAGAAGAAAAAACCTTACACCGATGACTCAGATATGAGCTCCAATTGCTTGACTTTGATTATCCCAAGTAATAATCTAGGTAATCCAACCTAGACCTGCTCCCTTATGGTTAAACCTCACCCTTCTAAGGTTTTTCTTGTAAATTTCTTCAAAAACGCCTTGGTTCTTCAACACAGGTAACTCCAGCCGCCAATCTCCTTAAGCTCTATGAAAGCTTCTCACAGGAGAGTGGTTTCAATGGTGATTGAGGTAATCGATATAGGAGAGAGAAAATATGAAATTTAGATGTAAAGGTATCAAAGGGTTTTTCTCTCAAGCATGAGATGCCAAGGAAGGACAAAATAACTTGGGTAAAAAGCTTGGATGTTTTTCTCACGGTTTAAATATAAAAAGATAAGGAAATTCAAAATTGGGGAATTTCGTTCGAGCCAAGATCGAGCAAAGGTTGGGCGAAAACTCACTGTGTAAAAAAGCACCTATTTTGCTCGAGTCAAAATCAAGCGAAGGTAGGGTGAAACTTTCTGTGTAAAAAATCACCTTTTCACTCGAGTTAAGATCAGGCAAAGTCATATTCTGAAGATAAACTTGAGAGATTTTAGGAACGGATCACACTTCGTGAATTTGAATTTCTTAATTCAAAATTCAAACGCCCTTCATCTTTATCTTCGTAATTCAAATGCACTAAAAAAAACAAAAAGAAGACTTTTGGTGACAAAATTTTTTGTCACCAAAAGTCAATGTCACTAAATACATTTTGTTACGGCAAATTTCGTCATTAAAAGGCACACTCGATTGTCCATCTCAGGTTTGATCATCCTAGAGACAATCCATCGTCTTTGAGAAGTATACGAATAATCTGTTATGATTATCGATCAGACGTGTAGTTTTGCGATTGGTCATAATAGCGATTCAGAATCGGACAATCGTTATTGGCTGATCGGACACATACGTGTAGATGTGAGATCGATAATCATGGACGATAGAACGCGTATGAGGAGTGATCAGACGTTTAATGTTTTTTATTGGACCGATAGCTATGGACAATCGCATGTTTGCGGTGGTCGAGGCCGGATGTATTGCAATGGACAATCAAACTAGTCATGTTTCTATTGATGTTTGCTTTAGACAATTTGGACGTTTATTTAGCGTGTTCTTCGTCCGATTATCTCGAGACACATGGAAATGTCTAAGGGATAGTGAAGAGATTTTTCCGGTAATGAGATTTTCCTAAAATTTGTATGTTAGCAGTTGCGTTTGC
>CM025849.1:21356968-21376062 GCA_003952965.2 Morella rubra | reverse complement strand
TGCCATGCCCTCCATGGTCCGCACCTATTGATACCTTTCCAAAACCTTACACCAATGCCTCGAATTCATTTCTAGGAGGATGAAAATCAAGGAACAGTATCAAAAGAAAGTGAGAGGGAAGCACAATCTTGACTTTGGGTTAAAATAGAGTGTGCGGCATATGAAAATCACATATCTCATAAAAAGTAAAATATGGGAAATAATTCAATTTCATAGTGACTGTCGTTAAGCATTTTCCTATGTTATCATGTGCATGCATACATTTCTTATATATTTGTGAATATATGCTTATGTTTTTATTTACTATATTGTTTGTTATTAATGCCATGACTCCTCTATAATCTTATTGAGTCCTTATAACTCACCAGTTTTTTTTTCTCTCTTCTACGTGATTGTACTTTTGGCTTTAGAGAGCATGATGGTTCATGAGATACTTCAAATCTATGATAACAAGATCTACATCTTCACGGTTCAGATCCTAGAATAGGTTTTGGCCAACTTTGAAGTGCTGATCGAGCACTTCTACCATTGGACACCGGTCGAGCCATCTCCTTCCCCTCCGACAGCGCACTAATTCCTTGACGTGCTATCGCCAGAGCCCTTCATTCCTAAGGAGTCCTCGAGGACTGATTTCGATCACGGTAACTTTGGTTAATATCTGGGTTGTAAATATTTTGGACCTACTTCACTTCAGTAGTCTTGTTGGGCCTTGTGGAGGCCCAAAATTTCACCTATATTCCAGAATGCTTTTGCAAATCCTCCTGCGAAGGATTAGAGACCTAAAATCTCTTTACTTTATTGAGATTTATTGGGGTTTGTGAAAGGTGAAGTGTGTATGTGTAAAAGTTAAAAATTTGGAGTTATTTAGTGAGAGCACGGTATTTCTCCATTTATCCCATGTTAATGCGATTATCCTTTCTATTAAAATTTCCTTATTTATCGATGATTTCACCTAAATTACTCAAATGTATTTTTACCAACTACATTTGTTTTTCTTCTTTTTTTTTTTTTTTTAAAAAAGGAGAGATAGAAGAAGTTCTCTTATCTCGAGTATTATTAATTTATACGCTTTCCATGAACTTTCAAATTGCTTTCCTAAACCTCTTACTTATAACTAATAATAAAAGGAAAAACATCTTGATATTTATGTGTAACAACCTCGTTGCTAGTTTTAATTATTTGAAATTCTAGATATAATTATTATCTTTGGAGTTTAGATTATATCGTGACTCTAACCTCGCTTAGTTAGCATTATATTCTTATAAAGAGAGTTTAGAGAGTACTATGAGCACGTGACAAAAGTATTCAAGAGTCAACAAAGAATGGCAGGACATGCAAAAAATGATGATATTTGGGAGTACACTCCACATTTCCAGGAGAATCAACCAGATGAAGAATTGGAAGAGCACTTCTATCACCCATTTCCCAACTGAGGCTGATCCGTACTTCTTGTGCTCTTAGTCCCAAAGATATTGAAATCTAGAGATCAAACTCTAAGACTCAGAGATAAAGGATAATGGGTGACACTTGTAACATTCCTGATTTTTAGTACATATCTTCTATCTAAACGCCCTTGAAAGTAAGCCGAAACTCCGAACCACGTAAATTTTGTATTCTTTCTTTTCTTTTCGTTTTTTACAAAAAAAAAAAAAAAATCATAACATCATCACTTTTTTTTTTTTTATAAAAGGATAGTTAATAAAATCTACCAGAGAAAACGTGAGAATCCAGAAATTAAGTATTTTATGCTTAATTTTTGTCTGTGGACGACAATATTCTTGTTAAGCTGCTTCGTCCTGGTTGCGTGACGAATCACGTTCCACGCACCAGACGTTGTTTCAATTCTTGACCCTTTCCAATTCCTAGTTTTGGACAAACCAATGAGAGAAGCAGAGGTTTCTTGTGAAGTCGCATATACATTCTAGTATTTATGTGTGATCTATACAAGTAACTACCCGACCAAGCTAGCTGTTGCCAACCCGTAACTTATTACTTCTACTCTATCGATGCTCTGCGGCTGTGGGGACCACAATTCCGAAGAGAACAATGTAGTTTTACTGTATGTCAGGTGGTTCGTTCTGGTGGGCTGATCAGATTGGATTTCTTTCTTCTTAAAAAAAAAAAAAATAGTTGTCTTTGTTTTCTTTTCCTCTGACTTTTGTGGACTTTTTCTTTTTGGCATATAGGTAATGTGAAAAATTTGTTGTGCTTGATATTTCTACTGGATAAAAGGGTTTAATTGCAGGAAAACTAGGCCTTCCAAAATAAACAGTAGAAGTTCACTTATTTGTGCATAATAAGTTCCTAATAGTCCTACAAAATAAAAGTTTAAATGAACTCAACTATATAGAGTAGAGTCATATAAGCCATGATATAGAACAAATATGTCAGACCATGCTGATACTTTACACATCAAACGATTAATTATTTCATATTATTAATTATTTTGAATGAAAAATAATCATTAGGCTCTAAAATAACCCTTTTACCCCCATATGTAATATGTCTCGCAAAAATAAATGTAGTAAATTCGTTATTACATAGTGTGAAAAATTATCTTTTTCCATCTAAACTGACAGAGCATTCTTACACAGATCAACGGATAAAATGTCAAAAAGTCTTTGTTATCGATGGTTTGAAAATGAGATGTTCTCCCTTTAATCAGGAAAAGAGAATGAAACAAGTACAAGGATTTCAACAAATTTGGACAATTTTGGATAGTGAGTAACTATTTAGGGATAATGTAACTTTACGGTACTCCAAACTACTTTGTTTATTGCATTGAACTCTTCAAATTTTATCCATACACAATCCTATCAGTTGAAACAGATAGAAAACAAACTACGTGGCATAATATTAACGGTGATGGTGTGCCATAGTAGACATGATCACATCTCTTAAAGCTTAAAATAGACAGAAAATCCAACCCAGGCTTCCTTTAATTTCTCCCCAGAAACCAATCGGTCCAAGATTGGGGGAGCTTAACACGTCTTCTAGCAGTTTGGGAACGATCGAAAACTCCAGAGTGGTCGACGAAATCGGCCGGTAGATGACAGTTAATGCGAGAACATGTCCATTAAAGGTAATTAATTGAATTAGGATGTCTTTCAATACGGATCGAACCTAAGAAGGTGAAAGCAAATATTTGTCCAACAGTTAGGTAGTGGTTACATTTATTAATTTCGGTCCGAAAAAAGCTGCAGGCCACCTTTCCCATTCCTTGCAGCCTGTCTATTTCAACTCCAAGAGCTCCTCCCCGAAGCTTATTGGATAATCTAGTGTCGCGCTAAGAGAGCGAGAGGGGAAGCTAGAGGAAGACAAGAGATCACAAACATGGCCATGTCTACTGCTACTACCAGAGTCGCCGCCATGTTGGCAGCGGCGATATTCTTGATCAGCACTTCATTTTACAGCGCCTCAGCGCAGGCGGAGGCGCCGGCTCCGTCATCAGCACTGGCGGGGTGCATGGATAGTCTGTTGAACACATCGGACTGCTTATCGTTTGTACAGGCTGAAAGCACTATAACGAAGCCGGACAAGGCGTGCTGCCCGGAGCTGGCTGGGCTGGTGGAGAGCAACCCAATCTGCCTCTGCCAGCTGCTTGGGGGCAACACTTCTGCCGCCATTGGGGTCACCATTGATGTCAAGAAGGCTCTCACGCTTCCTTCAATTTGTAAGATTCAAACGCCTCCCGTAAGCATGTGCTCAGGTAAATAATACTTCTTTCCATCGTAAATACTTACATATTTATACCAGTTCACATTCCTATTTCTGATCGATTTAGCACTATTTACCCAGAGAAAACAGTATATCTTCCGATCTTTAAGCTCTACTATTGACTTCTTAATCTGCTTTGTTCTCGATTTATCAATTCTTCTGAAGAATTGGGTGTAGAGAAAATGGTCGTGGTTTGATTGCTCTGTTCTTTCTCTCCAAATCTTTGTGCCCCCATGAACTCCATTGACATCATTAACTACATTCACCACTTCCCCATACATCCCACCGACAGCTATCACAAGGATTATGTCCAAGTACTGCCTGGTAGCCTACGCAACTATAACTATGTTAGTTGGCTTATCACTTCTCATAATACTCTCTCTCTCTCTCTCTCTCTTTTAAGGCTATTATACGATGGATACACTCAGTTTCCCATGTTGCGTGTTTGTGTTTCAAAATTTTAAGGTGGTAAAAATTTTAGAACGTGAAATTAATAAAAAAAATAAAAGAGATAAAATTTAAATAAATTTTTTATATTTATTATAATGAAAAAGTATGATTTGATGGTGAGATAGAAATTATTTTACATTTTTTTTCAATTAAGCCTAAATTATGACTGCTGAAAACAAGCTCAATATTTTATTTACAAGGCAAATTATGTTTTGCCTTCTCAACCCTTTTCTCATAATAAGCTAAATATTTTATTTAGAGGCAAATTATAATAACATAGTTATTGGAGGGCTACTATTAAAAAAAAAAAAAGGATAAAACCTCAGAAAAGAAAAATTACATTTTGTACCTTTTAAAAAAAATTTCCGCCGTTGGATCACAATCACGTGAAATCCGAATGGCAAAAGTTTTGTGGTTTAATTTTGAATTGGATTCCCTCACCCCTATTTTTTGTTGGGTAAGAGAGGCATTTATGGCGCCATTAAACATTCTTCTTTAATCCCTCCCCTAACCACGTGGGTGGTCATTTATGGCCAACCACAAAACAAAGCAAAAAGCACATGGTCTTTGAGCTTAGGGCGTCAGTAATCTTCTGAACTGGTTGGGGTCTCAAATTCCTCCCAAATAGTTGTAGCCTTTACGACAAATCGTTTTTGCGATGTCTTTTGTTTTTTGTTTTGCTTTTTCCTAGGAATATAGGTCGCTGTGTGTTGACTTGAGATTTGTTGCTTGTTTCTTGTTTCTTGTAATGCCGTAAAAACAAAGGAAAAATGCTATAAAAAAAAAAAAAGAAAAAACATTTGATTTGCTTCTCAAAAAATTAACTTTTAGATGAAATTATTGCGCAAGGCAATATAAGATAACAAAATGGGCTTGCGCTTGCGCTTGAGCTTGTATGTCCTTTATTTATGTCTTCTTTTTTTAATGTTTTGGGAAATCAAAACACAAAAAAGAGAAAGCAATAAAGAAGTTATGATATCATGTATATATCATTTTGCTTTCCCAAACTATAATGTGAATTTTAAGTTAAAACTGAGAATTTCTTCATACACCCTTGAACTATTAATAGGAACCACATGATACGATCCAACCTTTAAGATTACAAAGGGTAGTTTATTTTTTACTAATTTTTACGGTATAATTTGATTAATGAATGCACATCGATGAATTTTGATGGATTACTAATATGCAATGTGACAAAATTTTATAATTTGTATTGCAAAGTGATAGTGGTGTCATAGCTCGATCACGGGGGGCAAAGTGAAGCTTCTGGGTTTTTTTTTTTAATTTCTATAAGATATCCGAGAATTGGCCGCACCCCAAAAGAATATTCCTAAGGTGAATAGCTCAAGAGAGCTACGTTCCCAAAAGGCACGCTTGCATAACTGAAGTGAATATTTGTACTTGGCAGTTGTGGGAATCTATGTGGCAGGTGTTCCTGTAGGAGCTCCAGCACCGTCTGCGGGGTCTTCCTCACCAGCAGGTAATTCCTACGTCTATAAACTTGGAGATTCTATATCTGCGCCAAACTACTCAGTTTTCGACCGGACTGCAATTAAGCCTGAGAATCTGAGATGGGGGCTGTTTAATTTGCTGAGATCATTCGCATCTCTGTGCAAATTCTAAGGCAATTAAGATTATACTCTGACCTTTCTGTGGTTAATATACGAAAATGTTTCAGGGCACGCGGCGTCATCGCCGGGAGGACAATCAGCTGCTCCGGCCCCGTCAGCAGGGAACAATACTAAGAGTGGAGCTTCAAGCATTGCAGGGTTTGCTGTTGTTCCCTTGACACTCGCCTTAGCCATGGCGGCGTTTCTTCCGACATTCTTTTGATTTATATATTTCTTATCTGTTCTATAAGTACGTTGCGTAGCAGATATTCTTATAACGACATGATTTCAATTAGGAAACAGTGTTGATGTAACCGATCGACAATCCTTTGCGCAGTGGCAAATAATTTCATAAGGTGTTGCTTTTTATTTCGTGAAGCTATTGTTTAATAAAATAATCTCTCTATTTTTCGATCAAATTATTTATTTACACTATAATAAATATAAAAAATTCATTCAAATCATCTCTCTTCAATTTTTCACCGACTATCATGAACCATAATCTTCACTTTTTTACCAACTACTATGCAGACACACAAACTCTATTCTTGAAACAAGTGGATATAAAACTTTGACACCAGTTACTGTTTGGATATTTGACGTCTAAACGGGTTTTAGATCTATATACTAATTAAGAAATAGCAGGTGGATTAGAACAAGTTCTGACAATTGAGGACGTTATTCTTCAGTTGGTGGTTTCGGTTCATGTCAATTTTAGTTTTGATGGTGAGATGCCATAAGACCTAAAGCGTTGAATCTCAAAATAATAGTTTATAATTTAAATTTTACTCAATAATATGTTCAAAGAATTTCTAAAAAATCTTGATCCAGTTAAGAGCGCTTGCTTTGAAATTTTATTGAGTGGATCTTGATTCATTGTGTTTTTTCATTTTTCTTTAGCTAGCCAAAAGGGTCTTATTCGTAAGGAAAAACAAGGTTTAGACCCTAAAGAACACCTAAGGGGAGAATAGGTGTTACTACTTTCTTTTTCAATAAATAGACAAATTTAAAATAAGTTCTAAATTAGTCTTATCTAGATCTAAAAGTATTAAACAATTAACGAATATCAAGCACAAATAAAATATCAATCACACGTCAAGACAAGAGATTTGATGACGAAATGGAAAATCTTATCAAAGGAAAAATCACTCTAGGCTAGTAGCCACAAAAAATTCACTAGAAGAAAAAACCTTACACCGATGACTCAGATATGAGCTCCAATTGCTTGACTTTGATTATCCCAAAGTAATAATCTAGGTAATCCAACCTAGACCTGCTCCCTTATGGTTAAACCTCACCCTTCTAAGGTTTTTCTTGTAAATTTCTTCAAAAACGCCTTGGTTCTTCAACACAGGTAACTCCAGCCGCCAATCTCCTTAAGCTCTATGAAAGCTTCTCACAGGAGATTGGTTTCAATGGTGATTGAGGTAATCGATATAGGAGAGAGAAAATATGAACAATTTAGATGTAAAGGTATCAAAGGGTTTTTCTCTCAAGCATGAGATGCCAAGGAAGGACAAAATAACTTGGGTAAAAAGCTTGGATGTTTTTCTCACGGTTTAAATATAAAAAGATAAGGAAATTCAAATTTGGGGAATTTCGTTCGAGCCAAGATCGAGCAAAGGTTGGGCGAAACTCACTGTGTAAAAAAGCACCTATTTTGCTCGAGTCAAAATCAAGCGAAGGTAGGGTGAAACTTTCTGTGTAAAAAATCACCTTTTTCACTCGAGTTAAGATCAGGCAAAGTCATATTCTGAAGATAAACTTGAGAGATTTTAGGAACGGATCACACTTCGTGAATTTGAATTTCTAATTCAAAATTCAAACGCCCTTCATCTTTATCTTCGTAATTCAAATGCACTAAAAAAAACAAAAAGAAGACTTTTGGTGACAAAATTTTTTGTCACCAAAAGTCAATGTCACTAAATACATTTTGTTACGGCAAATTTCGTCATTAAAAGGCACACTCGATTGTCCATCTCAGGTTTGATCATCCTAGAGACAATCCATCGTCTTTGAGAAGTATACGAATAATCTGTTATGATTATCGATCAGACGTGTAGTTTTGCGATTGGTCATAATAGCGATTCAGATCGGACAATCGTTATTGGCTGATCGGACACATACGTGTAGATGTGAGATCGATAATCATGGACGATAGAACGCGTATGAGGAGTGATCAGACGTGTAATGTTTTTTATTGGACCGATAGCTATGGACAATCGCATGTTTGCGGTGGTAGGCCGGATGTATTGCAATGGACAATCAAACTAGTCATGTGTTCTATTGGATGGTTTGCTTTAGACAATTGGACGTTTATATTTAAGTGTTCTATCGATTATCTAGACAATGGAATGTCTAATGGGATGATAGAACGGATTTTGGTAATAGATTTTTTAAAATTAATTATATATTTTTAATTTTATAATAAATGAAAAATGTTATATAAAACTGATTAAATTTAGCAATACATTAATTCACATCCATTAATATCACTGATCGAAATAATTATTCGTAATAAACTGAAAATAAAATTGTATTAGTATAGCAAACATAATAAAAAGTAAAACATCCCACGTTTACTTGTGGCAGGTCCCCTTCTATACTTGTAGTGGTTTTGTCACTTTGTTTATTTTCCTCTTCATTACGGTTGCCATGTGGTCTTCCATCTCCTTTGATATTTCTTCCTGAAAGCGTTTTTTCTCTTGCAGCATGCGCTCCTCCTGTATGCAAGAAAATTAATAATTAAAAATTGCAACATGTAATAACAGGGATCAATATATAGTTAACGTAGTGTTTTACTTCGACAATCCATTAGCTAAATTGAGGATGAAATATTCATTTAGCATACTCTCATGATTGACGCTTTGGTCACCTAAATATTTTTTAAAATTAAAATAATTTCGTCACAAAAAAGTTCTTTTCAATTATTTTTTCTTTTTTTAGTGACGAAATGATCATCACAATAAGTTTACTTTAGTGATGAAATTTTGTCACAGGTAATGAATGTTGTGACGAAATTAGTGGAGATCAGTTTTCATCATTACAAAAAGAATTTTATTGACAAAAAAAAAAAAAAGCACATCACAATAAGTTTACTTTTAGTGACTAAATTTGAATTTTGTTTCGTCATGAATAATGAATGTTGTGACGAAATTGGTGACAAAATCAGTTTTGGTCACAACAAAAAAAATTTTAGTGGCCAAACAAACTTTGTCACAATAACTTGACTTTTAATGACGAAAATAGTTTAGTAGTGTTTGTTGTTTCATGTAGTGCACTGTCATTCATGAGAGTGATATTATAAAAATATAAATAAGTTGCACATCTTTTTTTCTTCTTTTTTTTTTTTAAATAAGTTGCACATCTGAAATAAAAAGTCCTACTGATCATCTCGATTATGAGCGCATAAATCTCGATCCGGAAATACCGGAAATCAATTTACTGGCTTAGTTGAACTATGATCTCCATGTTTGGTACTCATAGCCTTGAGTTGGTTCATGTTGGGGAGCTTCAGAAAAACCTAGGCAACCAAGCCGATTTAGCGCACGAATGGGTTGGGGATTGCTGGCATGTAAGATTTAAAAAGCTTTGGTCAAAATGGGGAAACGAACGGGCACGAATGAATGGTGATTTTGGGCAAGAAGTTTTTGGGAATTCGACTTTGGAGCTGGATGGGTACAAAATCTTCGACCCATCCGTCCGAGATTGGCCCAGAATATTAGGAGGGGAGACCACATGAAGAAAGTCCATAAGACCAAAGAAACCACGGCCCAAGACTCGCCAGGAAGGACCCTAGGGCCGAAGGGACCCAACGACCAATCGAAATATAACTGAATAAAGAAAGGTAGCAGTACCATTATGGCATTCGATGTGATAAATATAAATTAAAAATTAAACAACATAAAATGACTAGAAAAATAGAACACAATTGGGGAAAAAAATCCATGCATGCCACTATACAAACAACGAAAAATCGTTGATTAATCGAATCAAGAGCCAAAAGAACCATTAAGTCAAGAAAGATCTGTATCAGTATTACGACAACCGCTCAATGCTTGCCAGTTCATGAAACTCAATCCTCCCGCGAGGCATTAATAAGCAATGTTTTTGGGTTCCCAAGATCAGAGACCACGATGGTCATTAATAATGTTTAGATGGAAAGAACATCAGGCTTCTGAATTTCGGTTGGATCAAAATCATCCGCTGTCTCCATAGCCATCTTCCTTAGCCTAAGCAAACTCCCAGTGGCCAAAATTGCCTTGGGATTGATATCATTCACAGACCTTGTATACAGATTCCTACACGCCTCCAATGCCGCATCAAGCAGTTCCTTGTGTTTTCTTGTTCCCATTAGGCAGTGACCCAGAATTCTCAAAACCGGTTGCAGCAGCTCCCATGGAAGAGGAATCCTCCCCTCCTTCCCCACCCTCTCGCTCCCTCCATTCCCACCCCAGAGCTGCTCACTCGATTCACACCCGCTCTCCTTGCAGGCGTCCCCGTCTTGACCAGCCCAAACCACGCAAAACTCACAGAAGTCGATCTTGGACCCAACTGGCATCCAAAATATTTTGCTGAAATACAACTCTAACCCAACCCCAACTATCCGAGCCCTTTTGGTAGACCTCACAGTCCCATAAGGCTCCAACGTCGGAGATAGAATCGCTATGTTAAGCTCAGTGGCGTTGTTTTTAATGGGTGTGTTGGTTTCATGGTAAAGACTAGGATGGGACAAGTCTGGGATGTTCACGGCTACAGGTTGGCCGCCCCGAGAAGTGGTCTCGTGGGCATATAAGGCGAGGAGAATCGCCTCGAATCCGGCAAGGTGCTTGCGTAGAGCGATGCGGGAAAGGTAGAGTCCGGCAATGATGGGGAAGAAGCGGAGTACGACGAGTTGAAGTTCGGAGTCGCCAGATTGGAAGGTGTCGTAGAGCCAGCGGCAGAGGTCGTTGTCACCTGCCCCGGAGTCGGGCTTGCGGAGGAGAGAGGAGATTTGGGAGGCGACGTCGGGGTCGTGGAGAAGAGAGGAAGCGGTGGAGAGAGAGAGATCGGGGGTTGAGGGGAGGATGGAGGAGAGAGCCTGGATGGCTGATTGGGTTTTGGAGAGGGAATCAGCTGGCGAAGATACCATGGGCGTGGATTCCGACGTGCAAGCGGGGCTGGAGGGTTCTGAGGTGAGAATGGTGGTGGTTTCTGAGGGATTGTCTTCGGACATTGAGAGAGAGAAGAGCAATTGGAAGACGTAATGTATTAAGGGTGATCAATGAGGAAACATTTCGAAAGGAAAGTTTAAATGAGTTGCAGAAGGAGAGATAATGGGGAACGTGCCAAAGAACGTTAGAAACAAATGTTGGTTCGGCAGGAGAGACGATTGAGGAGGAAAGAAAGGGTCTTCTTTTACTTGGCAACGGGAATCTCTTCTCTAGATCTTGTGCTAATTTATTCCCTTTGAATGCAATTAAAACAAAATAACATTAATTGGACGTCCATATATATATGGAGATCGTTTTAGTATAATTTTCTCTTAGGTTATCACCACTTATATATATATATATATATACATTAATATAATATACTCGATTATTTCAGATACTTGATTTTTTTTTAGGAAATTGGAATTATATGTGGCTATGAAGGATTAATAATTAATAAAAACAAAGATAAAACGTTAGAGTTATTTTCAACCGAATAAAAGGTAATTTTTTATGCCCAGATATTCATATGTTCTACTAAAGAAAATAAAGCTAGCAAAATTAAATATATTAATATTGAATTATACAATATGTTCTTGGATAAGTGATCACTGATTTAGGCGCACTTCAAGCTGATCTCTAACATCCATTGCCCGTTTCAGACTCCTAACATCCCTAACATCCCAAGGCTTTTATGAGTAAGGATTACGTTCGCAAGGTTCGTCCTTTGTATTTCCGGAACTGTAATATCTTCCAAATCATTGTAATAGTTATAGGCAGTATATAACCTGAAGCATTTCCCCGGAGTACTTATAATTGCTATACTGTTACTTTGGGCACCTATGTGGGCATTCCATGCATATTGTCATGCGTACGTGGTGACACATGACCTCCTTGCATGACACTTTGTCATGTGTGATGACACTTGGCAAGCCACATGTTACAAAGAGGTTGATAACGAGAGGCTATAAAAGGGGGATCACTCCTCCCTCCTTTCAAAATACATCAAAGAAGAGAGCTTCTCTCTCTCTCCAATATTGTGTCTTTTTTGGGGCATTTTAGTTGTAAAATTTGTAGGTGATTCTCTCGTAGAACACTCCACCATTGGGAATAATTTTTTGAACTCTGATAGTTGAGGCATGTAAAATAATTTCAAGCATTCGATTTTGAAGACGCTAGGCATACCAAAATTCTATTTGCATATAATATTTTCAACATTGGTATAAGAGTCATGCTAGTTGTTTTTGTGCTATTGAGGTTTTGCACCCCAACTATTCGTTGAAATGCTGAAAAAAATGCCAAATTTATTTTGGGGTGTCTAACTCGGCATTACCTGCCCAAGGAAAGTTGCTACTGTCGCCGTTGGACGCTCAAGAAACGGGGACGTGGCGGACAGTGGAGCAGCGACTGGAGTTATAGATTTATGAGCTGATGATGGGTATGAGTTTGAAAGCCCCCGCTCCGTTGAGCCCAACCCAAAAGAAACAGCTAGGCGTGATGACTGAAGAGGTCTTTTAGCCCGCATAAGGAGGCCAGGGCCTGAAGAGGCCTGAGCGTGTTGACGTAGGCCCGCCAAACCCGTTTGCATTCCCACTTTCACCAACCCAAACAGGGAGTCTATTGAACCAAGCACAAGGAAACACCAAGTCCAATGATCCTTTCCCCCGCCCACTTCGTCAAGAGTGCCATTCCACTTGCATTAAGTGCGCCCGAAAAGCAAGGCAGTGACATGGGGCATCCTTTGCCCCACCTACCTCCTTCCACTATTAGCAACATGGCCCACGTATTATACGAAGTCTGCTCCCACGGGCGGAGCGATGGGCCGTGGCCGTACAAAAATTTTGTGAATTTTTTTTTTATATATATATTAGAGAGCTTGACTGAAAAAATTTATAATTGGTCCCTTCAAAATTTTGATATTTCTATATGATCTCTCAAATTAAAGTCTAACATATACACATTTATAATAAATCTAACCTTAGATCTAAAAATTACATCCTACCCTCTATATAGAATCCTAGAAATGCATCTAACTATCTTTTAAATATTTATACGTAAATGTCGCACCTGATTAGATACCATCTGCTCAGAAATAATTTTAACTATGAAAGAATCTTTTTTACAGAGCATAAAAACGATTTAAGCCTAATTAATATCAATTGCCAAAATCCTTTAGCATACACTGCGTCTCATGAAAATCGGCCACGATTTCAAAAGTTTAATTTTTAACAATGATTTTGAAGCTCGTAGCAGAAAATTGAAAAGACAACCCTTTTTTGTGCAGGGTCAAGTCTGGAAACAAAAAAAGACAAGAAATTTTCATCTGATTAAATTAGATTGATTCTTGTGTTGTCTAATTCTTTCATTGCAAAGACATTACCAAATGCATCGACCGTATGGAGTGCATAAAGTACATTATTCTCCATAGCTACTCCTGTTATAGGTAGATGATGCACACAAGCAGGACCATATACTTAAATGAATAAAATCCATGAACTCAGAGCCCAATAACCTAAACTTTGATAAAGCTCATAACCGTAAACGTATTATAGAGCAAACAAGGAGACCAATAATGCAAAAAGATCAAATACATGGAAGGAAAAACAAAATAAGTGTAGCACGTATCGATCTATAAAAATACAAAGACTGAAAAGTAAAATAACTTAATCTCTTAAACTAGAGAAGTGTACTACTTCATCAAAAACATACTTTATTATCACAAACAAAATGAGGATGAATTAGGTCTAAAAAAATCACTACCATAAACTTGTGGAGTAATAGACCGAAACAAGAGTAAAGGGAAATATCAAAAAATACATAAGCACATTAAAATGTTAATCCTACTTATTCCACTGTACTAGTCAGTGAAACACCACAAATCCCTTCACGATGGAAAAGCACCACGAAGAAAAAAAAAATACACACACAACAAGTGGAAGCTGAGCACAGAGCTTTTAGCACGTCCAGTAATACCCCAGACGTACAAACAAAATGTTTCTAAACAAATCAATCACACCAAATACAATCGACACTATGTGGATATACTCAATCAACGCCATGACTAGATCATGCTCTGATACGATGAAGGTAAATAAGTGCACGAGTCACAAATAAATATCATTCCCTCCCCAGAATACTCAATCTTAACACGGCCACGATCGCATAAGTGGGAAGATATGGAACGCAGGCCGTAGGGACGATCATAATAAAAAGGGTTGGGTCAAAAATATACTACTACCGTCGAAATTTTTCAATAAAATGATCTGAGTATGTTTGGAGCTGCTATGACAAGTACAACCCTGGCTCGCTTCCATCACGAACACGAACGAAAGGATTAACTCGAAGATATCGCTCACACCTCACATCCAGAATTCAAACACAGAAATATGTGATTGCGATGCTACATGTCTTATAACAATATTCTACGTCACTCATCACCAGGAAATTAACAATCTGATCAATCCTCTTTCCCGGTAAAAAATCAGACAGACAGTACAAAACCGAGCAATATGCCTGGATACATCACAAGTAAAATTAAACAAGATAAATGTGAGATCCATATTGACTCAGCTAAAGCGGGAAGAAAAAAAGGAACATGTTCATGCCAGCCAAAACACAGCCATAAGATTCATAAAAGTCTATAAGCAATTGATAACCATAATTCCGAGAAAACAATGTGATCACTAGCTCGATGCAATGAAAAGAGATGAATGCATCTGTTCACACATTTTGTTCTTTCATTCTTTACTTTCCGTCTTTCTTTCGTTCCTTTTTTTTACTCCCAATTCATTCACTTCTTCGCTTTCCATTCTTATATCGGTCCACTCAGCAGGTTATTAATACCTATTCCTGCTACTTCCTTATTGATTCAACCACCAGCAGTCATCCATTAAAGTCTTCAAAAGCCGACGGTTGCGAATTTCCTCCCATCCTCCTACTGGGACACTACCCCCTCAATCGTACGCACTCAACGCATGATCACCGGGCACCAGGATCCTGTCACAGGCTATATTATTTCATGGCCATGGAATACCAAAGCCATCCTTTCATGTGTGAGCTATAGTTGCCACACTCATCCACTACATAGATGTACCCTCAGCTCACTCCACACCACAACAAGCAGGGTACCCCGTCAACTCCTGTCATCCGCAACCTACGCAGTTATTAAGATATTTCACATATTCCAATTTACTGTCCTCATTTCATTAATTAAGATCCCGCCCAACCACATGATAGACTCAAATGCACCAGTGATGATTGCAAAGCTCATGACAGTCATATGAGCTCTCTCATTTAAATGCCAAAATTGCAGCAATGCGGAATAAATTCGATGTTCGCTAGATTTCATATAAATATTAAAAACAACCTAAAAGTCCACAAGAACTTTAAATTAATCCATAAGTGACGCAAGGTCATAGAGAGCAAGAGTTCTGAGACTAAAAAAAGCCTAATAACATTCTCAAATTTCATGATATCTCATTACAAAATCATCCCTGACAACAACAGTACAAATGGCTGTTAATAGCAAGAGTCCAACACAACTTAATAAACACACATTAAGTTATCTTTTTAATATTTTATTGCTAAGAACCAGATAAGAATTGGGCTGATTTGTTATCATAAACACAGTGATTTACTTTAGGGCTGCTGACTAGATTTCTAAAAGAAATCCTTACCCAAGCGCGCAATAATCATTTAAAAACTCACTTGACATAAAAAAATAAACTCCCGAAGCAACCGTTTTTATCACGAAAATCTCCGGGACCATACTTCTGAGTTAAAAAACTTCCCGTTAAGATAAGCCAACAGAGCTCCCCGAGGCCACGTTTTATAAAAAGGACTATCCTAGTGCTCTTGCATTTTAGATATAAAAAAGATGAGTTACTCACCTCCGAGTTACCAACGCTTTCCATTGAACTCGTTAGATACATCTTAATAAAACTCTTCCCCGGCACTTTGTTTTTTAACAACTCTTCTCTGTTATTTAATAAACAAAAAGCTCTTAACATGCGACCGCATCTACCCACAAACGTTAACTCTCTATGGTTAACAACAAAGTGCCTTCGCCAGCCATGGCGCATTGAAATAAAGGCTCATATAAAAAAAAAACACGCTTCCCCTCCGAGGCATGCTAAATACTAAAAAGTTTTCAATACTTGGACAATAGTAAAAAAACAAAAAAGCGTTTTAGCACCATATAAAATAAGTGAGAAAACACATGTGATTCATCAAAAAGATCCAAGCGAGTCTAACGCCCCAGGTAGTACGCAATTCCTCAAACATCTTTTATTTCCCTTCGCATATTTTTCTATTATTTAATCCCCATTCGCATGATTAAGATTGGACCTTTCAACTCGTCTCTTTCCCACATTACTCCATATGACACGACCACAAAGATCACAATGTTATAGAGCACAATCTCGATACATTCCTAATACATTGTAAGACAACTACTACACCGCTTCACCTTATTGTTGTCTTGGTTTTATGAAGATTAAAACACCCGCTACAAAATATAGATAAGATACCACATCGTTAGGAACCGAGACAAACGCGTCAAATAGCATTAGGAGCATACACAAATGCGAGGCCGCAATACCGTCACTCTATATATCCTCTGGATTACTCCTTTCTTTTTAGTCTGTTCTCCTCTATCCTTTCGATCACCAGATGTTCACTGTGCCACATTCCCTCTTCTCCTTCTCTACCATGTTGTATAGTTAAGTCTACTTTTCTCTATTACCTATTCATTAGACGTACTAAAGCAAAACACATACACAATAGCACTACACCTTCTATCACTCCTAATGGTAGTCCCCTGTCGGTCTATACCCATGAGGCCTAGCAGCATCTTTTTAGAGCAACTCAGGCAGAGATGGTATAAAGCGCACGAGCCAGTACACGGTGCACGCAAACTCTCACCCAACCTTATATTCCAGCATATCTTTTTTAACAATCTCACATCACCTAGTCACACTTATGACCACGCCCGATACTGACCAACAGCACCCCTTTACCAAAGGTTAGGTAACAATGTGGTAGGATATCTTTAAGATGCCACCACATCAGGATCGAGGTACGTAAAACAACTTTACAAAGAAGTCTTGTCTAACAATGGCGCCACCTGCACATGAGACTAGAGACCAAGCCCCATGGAGTCGATATATGCCACGGCCGGCTAGGTTCACCACTTAACAGAAACTCCTAGCGCTATCAGCGTCTAGCGACCAAGTAGGATCACGCTGTCTTTCTTATTTTATGCCCCGAGACATGCGCGTCTTGCAACATCTCGTAAGCCCGGGACTATCGTCCTTCTTCCCTATTGCTTTCTTGTTGACCTTGGTCGGCAATTAAAAACCCTCGGTAACAACAAATGCTACGGGAACAGCGAAGCTCGGAAACACTCCGGAACGGTAGTAAGAACGTTGGAAAGCAATAATAATTGGGTACTCATCAGGCACAATTAATTCGCAGACCTGACATCCGTCGAGGTAAATTATATTGCACTAAACCTGTCGTATAAAAACTCCATGAATGGTCACGTCGTTTAATGCACTTGCAAACTAGTACTCGTAGGATCTTTCCAAAGCACATAATTCGAACAGAATACTTCGTACAAATCATTCTAAACCTTTTAATTTTAAATCTCTCGATTCTTACTGTCCAACACCGATTGTCATAATGCCACTCGTGCCTCCGGGTGTTTCCAAACTCATTTGAGTAACCGCAACCCCTAACTCTTTGTATCCTGAAAAATTTCCCTCTGAATCGATCTTCCTACATAACACCCTTATCACAGGATGTTTCTCCTCCTTCACCTGGGCCCTTTTCTATAATTGTGGAAAACTCTCGAGCCTATCTCATTTGCCTCGTTGATCTGTCTTTTATCCGTTAACGCGATTGACCCAGGAGTTTAAACACCCATCTGCCCTGTTCATATGAGCCCTATGAAAAAGCATGGGGCACACGATAACTTACTATCCAAATAATCAGAACTATACTTATATAAGAGTCAAACCACACTGAGATCAATAACAATAGATCAATTCAGCCACTTCTGAGGGATAACGTTGTGTAAACAATCGTGTATGAGGTTTTTATCATAATTACAACAACATTCTACGTGTGTGCGTGGCTTTTATCTTAGTAATACACCCATGCGCCAACCTGCAGTCATTAATGACTATAAACACCAACCCCAGCCCGTCTATTGCTGCCCTCGTGAAGCATAGGCTAAAAATCAAAAATTCCTGGATGTTTACGTCGCCTCAGACTTACTGTTTCTCTTTGTTTTCTTTAGTTCGGCGAAGACATAAACCTTGCATCTCGGTATAGGCCCTTGGCCACTGTACTCCCTTCGCTTCTTTCTAAAGGAAGTGCGATATACGTGATTACCAGGGAGATATACACCTCTGAGACAAAAAGCATCGGAACAACATCCCTGCACACACCTCCGAGAATCACGAGAGATATGAACCTTGAGTGATACGTAATAATTGTTCGGACCTCTTACAGGCAAAGTGGCGAGAAAGACTAAAAACTTCTAGCGCCGGTTGAGCCTGACCCTGGATGATAATCCGTATGTTCATTTAACTTCGTGTGTGTACTTAATAGAAGATTACTATGACACCACACTGACTCCGGTCTTGAGTGCATTGAAATAGACTCGTAAGATCTTAGATCCAACAACAAAACGCACTAAATATCGAACAGAAAAACCATTACGTAAATCCCATCTCTAAACACTTTAAAATCTTAATACGAAGACTTTCTGATACCAGTACGGTGTACAATATTCTACTCTAGCTATGACTAAATACTTCGCGGGTGTATCACTACTGGGCCCACGATGGCTAACTCGACATGTCGGCTTTAACACACAGACAGCACCTCTACTAACTATGTACTTTTCCTGAACCAAAAGTTCCCCATAGATCCTCTGCTAAATCCCAACTTGCGTTAGTGTTTTCTCTCTTAACATGTCCAAGGCCTTACAAATAATGAAACCCCCTGAAAACCAAATTCCGAGTTCTTCGTTCTTCCTTTCTTACCTCAATATCGCCTTCTGTAGACACCACTATAATCGTCCCAAACCATGTTGACCTCGGTTCTATAAGAACAT
>CM025849.1:21322429-21355968 GCA_003952965.2 Morella rubra | reverse complement strand
TGATTTCTTTTGTGATTGAGTTGGAATATCTGTGTTGGATATATATCAGTGATCTTTGTTCAAGCATGCATACCATCGAGGGAGTCGGCAAGTTTTTCCATGTTACGGGAAATGGAGGAGTGAAGCTGAGTACCGGCCCAAATGGGAGAGAAGAGCATGCTTATGAAGATGCAGAAGCTGATCCCTATGCAAACCGTTACTAATCTTTCGTACGCTTCTTCATATAGTTTCTCAACGCGATAGCCGTTCACTGAAATCATGCTGAAGGTGAGAATACAGACCATAACACCATAGTCGAACCTGGCTTTCAAGGATGGAATAAATCGAACGAAACTTGCTACTGCAGCTGTAAACAAACAACCCTCTGATGTCTCAGTAATCTGCAAGGTGAGCGGGGCATGCACATAGGGTACCAAAAAAAAAAAAAAAAAAAAAAGAAAAATTGAAATTTTTTATTCTTTTTTCGTTTTGCACCCTCAAACTATATATATATATATATATATTTGCAATTTACACCTCCGACTATCAATACATATATTCTTTTGGCCACCCGATGTTATAATCGCACTGTTAAAATTAATGAAAAATAGGTCACGTATCACAATATATATTCTTAACAGTCAAAATATAACATGAGATGCAAGTATGGTAGTCTTTGGGATATAATATTGTGTCAAGTTTAATAGTTTGATCCGAAAATTGTAACAAAATGTGGCAGTTTGAGAGTGCGAAAATGTATTTCCCCCGATTCTTGTAGTTGGCCGGGCCCTGCAAAGACCAACTCCTGGCACCGCTGCTGGCATGCACGAGTTATGAAATTTTCAGCAAGAACAAAAAACACGCGTTCAGAACAGACCTAGAAAGAAAATTGCAGTTCCCACAATTACAGTCTCTATATTTTTCCCTGACGTGCGGGCAATCATCTGAACACCTACAGCAAGAGATCCACCAAGAGAAGTCCCCATTGCTCGATTAATCGATTTACTGATTGTCGCACCTGAGACATAAATAATTATTCACATTATTGTTTCTTGCAAATAGATTATAAGTACGTTCCATTGAAGAAGATTCATAGAAGCTTGAAGGAACATAGAGTATTTACCTACAGTAGATTCAAAAACAACAATGACAGTGAGGACTGCCCAAACAGTATTCCCCCCGAGACCATCAAACAAAGGCCAGATATAATAGAACAGTGAAACAAGGGTAAGAGCCAACCCTACTTTGCACCCGTGGATGACTTTTATGGGGTCTGCAACTGCTAAACTCCAAGCATTTGCTAAGAACCTCCGAATCTTCAACGTGGGTCTACTAAAGAAACCCTTCAACCCCACCCATCCTTTGTGCACTGGCACAGATTCTGAGACTAACTCCTTCGATGACCTACCAGGGGCCGGTATATTGATCCTCGATTCCAGTTTCTCAGACACTTCATTTTTTTTTGCCATTTGGGTACACTAGAGTCTCGAATATGATGGAAACCTGGTGGCAGAGCAGCCGGGTGGGTCTTGCAGGAATCCCGGAAGGAAAAGAGAATTTGCTGCGGGGAAACGAGTTGAGTTTCCGTGGAAGCGTTAAGCTTCCGTGTTCTCCGCTGCTTTCTTGGCTGCTCGCCAACGAAGCATATATATATATAGGGTAGGCCTTTGATTTCGAAAATGACTCCGCTAAAGGTCACTGGATAACAGGTCGATAAACTCAAAAACAATTTGGATTTGGCAACGTTTGGGTTTGGTACTATAGAGATATCTCTCATGCGACTGATTTAACAGCCAGTTATGTCTGAAGCAGCGATTTGTTTAGTAGGGATAAAGCCTTCGTGACAGAACAACGTTTGGGTTTGGTACGACAGAGATATCTCTTATGCGACTGATTTAACAGCCAGTTAATGTCTGAAGCAGCGATTTGTTTAGTGGGGATAAAGCCTTCGTGGCAGAACATGATCGAAAACAAGTAAAAAACAATCAATTAACGTCATGTGCGCAAGAATCATGCCAATGGCCGCTAATTTAGTTTCTTGAGTTCCACTTGCCAATGCATTCCGGGGTAATTAATTATATTTAAAACCCGTGGTATGTCATATAATTATATATTGACAAATGGCATGTCACATCATCAATTTAGTTAGAAATGGAAATGTGACTAAGAGAGTGATATGCAAGCTTGGTGTAATACCAAGTTAAAAATCACATAAAGGCCTACGCCTTACTCTTTGTTTGACAAGTCAGAGAAGAAATGTCAGAAGGTCAAGTGGTGGTACTGTTGGCCAAAATTTTGGAGGTTTAAAAATTTTGGTACATGAAAATCGGTAAAAAAAAGTAAAGAGAATAAAGATTTAGATGAATTTACTATGTTTATTTTCATTAAAAAAAAAATGATGCGATGGAGTTTTAGAAATTATTTTAGAATTATTTTATCAGACAAATATTTGAAACTCCCAAAAGTTTGAGAGCAAACTACCAATAAGCCTGCATAGATGATCTTTTTAACTGGTGTGAACATTGAGAAGAAACAACAACGACGTCTCAGATTTCCATACCCATTTTTTTGATCCATACGTGGCTAGTATCTGTGTTAATCACTGCTGTCACAAGAGTCGAAAGAAACATCAATGCAGTCGACCAGTTGTCAAACCTGGCGAATTTCAAACTTCCTAAGGAGATTGCAGCAAAGACTGAAGCAGTTGTTCTCGAGACAGTGGATCAGGTGTAGCAGAATTCAAGGTTGCAAAAGACGCAAAGCCCGCACACATTACAAAACCCACAACATGCCGGCCTCATATGCGATATCCCAAACCCATGAGACGATGACGCACAGACAGAGCTCTAAGTCATCCCTAGAAATCCATATCCCTAGATAAACATGGGTTTTTTCTTTGTTTTTTTATTACTACCTCATGCATGTATCATGCTCGAATAGAAACCGCAGCAATTAAATGGAGTATGTGCTTCTTTTTCAATACATATATAGGACTGCCAGGTAATTAGTTCTATTTGCTTAAAGAAAACTAGTTATTTCTTTTATATGTGTCAATTGCATATAACATTAATTAAATTAATTAGTGCAGAAAAAATATTGACCTTCAGTGAAAAGATTTGAGAGACTGAAGATCAATCGACATTAAAAGCAAATGCGCATGAATGGCCCCCCTAAATGTGATGGGAAAAGCATCCAAAGGACATTGGTCCATATAATATACATTAATTGTTGTCCACATATCACTAACTTATATGGTTCATAACATTAATTACTATATAGTTACATTCAAAAATTATAAACAAAAAGTACCAAACAAATTAACACAAAGTAATTGGTTCAAGAAAAAGACATCAAGGATTTTTGTCCCTATGTGCATTCCTTAGGTGGGAATTGGTCAAAGGCAAAATATGTTTTCCTCGGCCGAGAGTTGTTTGGCTCCTAGCTCCTTTTCTTTTCTTTTCCCACCTTTATCGTCGAAGACAAGACATGAGATCAGGGAATCTCTAACCCAGTCCCCGTTCCCTAAGAGCCTCATCAAATTGACATTTCTATGTCTCTTGGGTTGGGCTCTCGCAAAATTAACCTACAAAATTTGAACGAAATATTGGGAAAAAACAGGGAGATAGAAGAAGAGTGTGGGACACAGTTTAGACCCTAAACTTACCTATAGGGGTGTGAATAGTAAGTTAAAAAATTACAGCAAAAACTAATACACCCTAATGCAGAAAACTAAATTTAAAACTGAACACAATGGATTAATAGAACCTGTACAGATCAGCAAGATATCAATCAATCAAACTAAACAAAGACAAAAATCACTCAGTTTAGTCAAATTAAATAATTTTAAGAACTCTTAGACTTTACCACAAACACTTAGTGAGTAAAATAGTCTTGTTCTAATTTTTGAACCAAGATTCACATGCAACCAACCAAGATTCAAAATAATCTAAGTCCAAACTTGAAATTAGATATATCGATCAATCAATCAAGCAATTTAAAAGTGGTAAAGTATAGAAACAATCAAACACAATACAAAGAACACACAAGATTATTTACAAAGTGGAAAACCCTTTGAAGAACTCCTTCAAGAGGGAAAAACCAATTTTACGATTAATTTTGCATTTCTAAATAAATTATCATAGGGACAAAATTATCATTTTGCATGTCAAAAAGTCATTTTACATCCAAATTAATCGAAAATTTTAAGGGAGGGTATAAAGTGTCAGAAATTAATAGTTGGTAGATACAACGTAACAAAAATAATGATTGCGGTGCAAAGTGTCAAGACATCCATAATTGGAGGGTGCAAAGTGTATTTAAGCCATTAATATTCTATTAAAATCATTCGAACTCACAATGGTCAAGAATTTCTTTCTTACAAAATGCAACATTTTTCAATATTAATAACATTTTTCATGGAAAGACGTGTGTAACACCCCAAAAAAATAGTATAGTTGAACGCAAATATCATCATCTCCTTAATGTGGCTTGAATCTATGTTTTCATCCCAATCTTCTTATTATTTTTTTGGGTGGATGCATTTTGACTGTCACGTACCTTATTAATCGCACTTCATTCTCTACCCTTCATAATAAAACTTCCTTGTGAAATTCGTTTTATAAACTACATTTCTACACTCACGTATTTTTTGTTTCTTATATTATGCTCAAACTATCTTTTCTCACCATGACAAATTTTTCCCTTGTGCTTGACCCTATATTTTTCTCGGCTATCCTCCTCACAATATTGTCTATCGTGTCTATGATCTTGACACCCATCAAATTCATATTTCTCGTGATGTCACTTTCGAAGAAACTATATTTCCCTACCACGATTACACCTCTCACCCCCACACTCATTCTTCCCTTACCTATTCCCGACCTTTCCTCTCCTTCTCTTCCTTTTGATCGGTAACCCCCTCCCTCCTCGATTTCTCCACCTCCTATACCTCCACCATCCACCTAACCTAAAGGCGGAGCATCAGAGACCCAATAGATTGTTGCAGCCTTTAGAGATACCCATAGAAATGGGATGAGATTACAATCGATTTGGTGACAAGATTGCCAAAAGCACCAACGGGACAAGATGCTGTATGTGTGACTGTGGATCGATTAACAAAGTCAGCTCATTTCATCCGATCAAGGTTAGTTATTCGGCAGAGTTATACATTCAAGAGATAGTTCGATTACATGGAATTCCTAGTTCTATAGTGTCGGACAAAGATATCCGTTTACTTCTCGAGTTTGAGAAGGTTTTCATAAGGCATGGGCACTCAGTTAAAATTCATTACGGCTTTCCACCCTCAGACCGATGGACAGTTGGAGAGGACGATTTAGATACTGGAAGATATGCTTAGAGCTTGTGTGTTGGATTTCAAAGGTCATTGGAGATACTACTTGCCATTGGCGGAGTTCACCTACAGCAATACTTATCAATCCAGTATTAGCATGACTCCTTATGAGGTGTTGTATGGGTGTAAGTGCAGATTGCCACTCAAATTCCTTCAATTTCGTATTAATCTCTTTTATTATTAGTAATTTGCAATCTAAGTCATTATTAAAAAAATTTCCTCATTAAGTACAATTTATCCCAACTTAATATTTTGGTACGATTTTACCTCTTTCATTCAAGTTTCTAAATCGATTTTTGATCTTCCAATTTTAAAGACTCTTTTTTTAACTAATGACTATTTTGAATTAAGTCTTCTAGTAAGTAAATTTGAGGGAAATGAGCGATCTTAAGAGTTTTTATCGTACGATAATCCCTGAATTTTGTGCATTCGATTGCTATACGCGAGCCAAGAGGGTAAGTACTAGCACGGGGCGTAACATTTGACCTTCTCATCTTAGTGACTATATATGCCCTACTCATGCTAACCATTCTCTATTTACTTACACATAAGATCAATCTTTTACTCTTATCCTCATTTATGTTGATGGCATTCTCTCTGTAGGAAAAGACCTCATGCTACATTTCAAGATCAAGGACCTTGGCCCCTTAAATATTTTCTTGGCCTTGAGGACACTTGTTCCCCTTCAAGCATTTTTCTCAACCAGCGAAAATATACTCTCAAAATCTTAAGCTCACTGACACTGATGGTGCTCTTTTGGTTGATCCCACCTTTTACCCCTGATTAGTGGAGCATCTCATTTACCTCACTCTCACCCAACTATACATTGTCTTTTTTGTTAATCTTCTCAGCCAGGTTATGCATGCTCCTCGTCAACTATATTATGAGTTGGCTGTTGTTCGTATATTATGTTATCTCAAATCTACTGAAACCAATGTCTCTTTTATCCTACTTATAACACCTTGCATGTCTCAACTTAAACCGACTCCGATTGGGCCAATTATTTGACTGCTTGTCAATGCACCACTGGTTTTTTATTAAGCTTGGCTCCAGTCCCATTTCCTAGCTCACCAAAAAACAATCTACAGTTTCTTGCTCCTCTATTGAAGTTGAGTATCGTGTGATGACATCTACCACATGTGAACTCACTTGGTTATAGTCTATACTTAACGACCTTCAAGTCTCTCACCTACAACCAATGCATCTCTATTGTGACAACCAAGCAGCCCTCCATATTGCCTATTGTGACAACCAAGCTACATCCATATTGCCAAAAATCCTGTTTTTCATGAACATAGAGAACATAGCGAAATTGATTCTCACATCATTCGTGAAAAACTTTAGCCACAAGGTGGGCATCCAAATCTCTATGTGCCAACTTGAGAGGGAGTATTAATTGTCCAATGTCTATATGTTCTCCAATAGCTATATTTTGTTTTTGGTTAGAATCTGTACATATTATTTCATTCCTTTATTAGCTTACACAAAGATCTTTTCCTTTTACTTCCTTTACACTTGTATTATATAATATCATGTACTCATACCTTACGAACAATACAAAGAATTTTCTTCAATGTTCATTGTCTTCTTGCAACCTTAATAGAGGATAGTGCCTATAAAAGTAAAATCAATAAGTTGATATATATATAACCTAGTTTTTATTTTTCGATGAAACCTAAGTTGAAACAAAAATAGTTGCCATGTGAAGAATATATACACTACAAGAAAAATGGTTTTAGGTGTCAAAAAATTTTTCCACCCAAAGTGCCATTTTTGTCACTAAAGGTTTTGGGTGACAAAACCGAGTTTGTCACCTAAAGCTCATTAAAGGTTTTAGGTGACATTTTTCATGTTTTGTCTTCAAAACCGTCCGGATGAATACATAAATCGTCCGAACGGTTTTCTCCTATATTGACAAAATTCAAAATCGTCATGCCAAGCACCCTCCATCCGTTCACATGAGAGGTGAGAATGTACTCTCTTTATGTTCCCATGAGTAGTGCGAACGTTTAGTTCAATGTAACAAAATGAATTTTGTCATGGAAACTTTGTGCGGATAGTAATATAAAACCGTTTGCATGGTAACATGAAAACGTCTGCACGTACAATTTATTTATGACGAAATAGGTTTGTGTTACGTTTAGAAAACAGTTCGAACACTCACATCAAGAGAGCGGACGCTTTTTCTTTGGAAAACTTTGGAAAGTGTGCAGACAGATTTTTAAGAGTGCAGACATGCTCTCTGTTAAAACCGTTTAATCGGTTTTATTACCGTTTAAACCCTTTGTTACTTATTTGAATTAATTTAATTAAAATTTTAAAAATAACTTGCAAATAATACAAATAGAATGATATTCAATACTTGTAATAATAACAAAATGTGTACAAATATGCAATCGTTTGTAAAAGTAACTAATGTACATAATTGATAAGTATTGATCAAATAGTAAAAATAAATAATTTACCCAAATTTTCATTTGGGTGTCGTACAGGATGTCAGCTGTCTGATGTGCTCCATCATCTCCTCACGCATGTGTTGTTCTATTAGTTGCATCATCCGTTCTTGCTTGTTCTACTAGTTTCCATTCTGTTCTTACATCATGTTCTGATGCTCTTCGTCTTTCTTTGTTGCTACTCCTCCATCATCTGCTGATGCTCTTGCATCGTTGCTACATTTCTGACCGCTTGACCAAAAGCACTTCATGTTTCATCTGTCTAACCTCATCGTCCTCTATCTCTAATCTGGCCTCCTCCAACTCTCCGGGAGAAATCAACGGACGATACTGAAGACGATGATCCAACAGATCGAATTGAATGGCCTAAACCTTGCACGTAACCCGCTTTTGTCTCCAATATCTCAACGAAAATCTCCACTTCTGTATATGGCTTTCCCTCTAACTCGTACTGCAACTATAACACCTCCATTTTTTCCTACAAAATTAGAAAAGAAGATAAAGTAGCACATAGAAACATAAAGATAACGAATGCATCATTAAATCTAACATTATAACTTACAAAATTTCTGTGCATCTTCTGATGTCCACATGCCATCCTTATTAGTATGCATTTTTTTATACAACAATGCAAGGATTAATCTCATTAGATTCTTGAATTTTTCTGTATACCAAAAGAAATATCTAACGTGCATATTAAAATACCTAAGTCATTTATTTAAGTAATATATCTAAAAAATAAATTTCTTACTAAATAACAATGCTCTCGCGCGCTTGTGTGTACAATCTTCAACTTAGCTTATTCTCTCGGTTGATTGCACTCCTCATTGCATTGTATATTTACAGTTGTTACCAATTAATAATAAACTAAAATAAACGTTCATGAAGAAATAAAAATTTTTAACTTGAAATTCCTCGCTCGCGAAATAAATCACAGACACGAATCCATTCTTCCTTGTTCATCTAGGGATACGGGTGCTTTAACGCCTCTTCTTTGGAATTGAACACCGAGTAATGCTGGACATTCTATTTCTGTGTGTCCTGTATGTGTGTTCATCGTAGACGTCACAGTAATGCGATCCTCAGCTCGGTCATAATCTAGTTGGAAGTCATCCTTAACATATATAACAGTTAGTACATATAAAATTTTTCACAACTAAATTTAATAAATTATCCTTGCCAACACTTGGTTCATCATGTATAATTTAACCTCGTCGGGGACCTCTCTCCACTTACTCGTTGAAATGGGACATGCTGTCAAATGAGTGCACTAATACAACTTGAGAGTATCGAGGACGCCTTCCAGTATGAGCCTTAAGTAATGTAATCCCGCTCATACTACCCCTGGTATGCTTGATTTCGGACGTCGCTACAAATGAAGAACAAAAAATTTGAAATTCAATTAACATAGACATTTAAATGTCATAATATTTAATCAAGATCAACGGAGTAAGATACTTACATGCACAACTACTTTGGGTGCCTACTGGACTGGCTTATGGTAGGAGACGGTAATTCGTTGCAATCTCTAAATAAAGGACCTGACACTGTAGTGTACTGGGAGTACTCTTTGCTCAAACCGATGAATCACACCGAAGACGTTTTCTTCCTGCTGGCATAATGGCGTGCTGTGACCAAATAAATCAATATTAGTGAAAAAAATTATAATGAATATAAAATAGAAACAAAAGTAAATTGAAACGATAAAGTTACTTTAGTCCTCGGAGTCATATTCTTCAGAATCATTACAATCTTCACTGAATGATTCTGAGGATTCATCTTCCTTCTATTTCACGTTGTTGTGGACCACTCTCATCGGTTACAGGCACATAAGCCTCGATGTCATTTCTAGTCAACGAGATCATGTCAAAGGAGCTAAAATCCATAAAAAGCTCAATAGACTCATTCTCCTAGTATGCTTCACAGTTTGACGGTCCTTCTCCATCTTCACTAGCTTCTCCTCAATAGGTGGAATATCATAAGTGTTTCTAGGGGTAATTTTTTGAACAATCTTTCAGTGACTACCCAATTTCATATCATCATATAAAACACTTGATTTTCCTGAGATGCTAGCACGAACGGGTTGTCTTTGTACCACTTTCGGATGTGTTAATACTAACAAACCGACTACTTTTATTAAAACCTAAGTTTTGAGTAATTAAATCAAACCAGTCACATTTGAGTAAATAAACTAAATTCCCTCGCAAATAACGCAACACATAAATACTTACGACTTGGCAATAAAAATCAACATCTTCCCTAGCATGGTCCCCCGAAACAACCACACCACTATTCTAAGTACTACGAAACTGTTCAAGAAGGACCGTGTGAAACCTAACTCCATTCACTACACACCCAGAATAACAAAGTGCCCGTGAATCCGGATTGGATACTAATGCATACAAATCATCTGACACCGAGCTCGAATTTTCATTACACATAGTTTGAATCTAAAATAATAAACACATGTTAATTAAAAATAAAAAGATCAATAAAATTAAACATATAATAGAGACAAACCTTAAATAAATACCGATTTCTAAACATAACGGAGATCCTTCTTCGTGCCTCCTATCAACATTTATTGGTGATTGCCTCCTCATCTCTTCCAAGTGCTCGCTATAAAGAAATAAGATATTTTATAATAAATTAAAATATAATGAACTATAAGTGTTTAAATGAGCAATGATTGTAATATGCACTTACTCTATATGCTAGCTGATTTCTAATCAGTTGTTGACTACGTACCACAACGCTTTTATAAATTCATTCCTATTCAAATCTGACCTCTACCAGCTCCCAGCGGGCAAACACTTTGAGTAAATATAGAAAGACCTCAACTTCAATTATCCATGTCTGTATAATTCCTATTTTTCTATTGAATCTCATCTCAACCATACCAAGATATATTGAGCAAAAAGTTACATTCATTTAACACATAATTCTCTATTATGGAGCCCTCAGACTGTGCTTGTTCTTAGCGAAACGCTTCATCTTTCCCATGTACCTCTCCATTGGATACATCCACTGAAATTGAACTGGACCCCCAAGTTTCACTTCCCGAGGTAAATGAACGCTAAATGAACCATAATAGTAAAAAATGATGGAGGGTATAAATGTTCCAACATGCAAAAAATCATTCCGATGTTCTTCTCTAACTGGTCCACAACATCTGAACATATTGTTTGTGAGCACAAGTCTCTGAAGAATAAGCTTAACTCAGTCAACGTTGTACACACTTCGTTTCTAACAACTCGTGTGTCATTGTCAATAACACTCACGGCAATAAGACGTGTGAGTTAGGATTCTTCATACCTATTATCTTTCCTTCTTTTATATTTACGCACCTGAATATATTAGAGGTGTATCCATCCGAAAATTTAACACCCTTTAACCATTTACAACACTTCTTACATTCATCCTTTGTTAAAGTAAAAAATATTTAAAACATCACCTCGTACTAACCCCAAACCTGCAAATGCAGCTCCTTTTTAATGCCCATTAATAGCAAATCTCTCCGAGCGCTAGCATTATTCTTCATCTTACCTATGACGTTCATCAAAGTTCCCAACACATTGTCACAAAATATTCTTCTCTATGTGCATGTTATCCAAATTATGTCGAAGTTTCAAATCTAACCAGTACAGCAACTCAAAGAATATGCTTGCTTCGTCCAACTTAACTCATTTTCAGCCTGTTTTCTCTTCTTTTGAGTCTTCCCAAATGAACATAACTGTACCGATTCAAGTTGTTGAAGTATTTTCTCTCTAGTGACTTCTTCAGGCATTGCTCTAAACATTTTTTCCTCATCAAATATGTCAACATCATGCCTCCACCCATGCGTCGCGGGCAAATACCGGCAATGTCCCAAAAAATAATGTTTGCCCCCATGTTTCAACCAAAATGACTTTGTGTTCGCATTGCAATTAGGACATGCTAACCATCCTTTCATACTCCAACTCTAGAAATTACCATAAACCGAGACGTCATTTATTATCCAAAGCAAAGCAGCTTGTAATTTGAATGAACTTGACGCGACTGCGTCGTGCATCTGTACTTCATTTTCACACAAGTCCTTCAACTCATCTATCAATGGCTACAAGTAGACGTCGATATGATTCTTGGGACTTCTTAAACCTAGAATAAGCAATGAGAGAATGAAACTTGAATCCTTCATAAACTTCCATGCGGCATATTGTATGGAATTAGTACCACTAGCCATATACTGTATGATAAGCTCATGTTGCCAAACAGATTGAACTTATCAGATGCCAAACCCAACCGACGTTCTAAGATTCCCGACCAAACTATTCATAATTCTTATCGAGGTCCTTCCATACCACAGAGTCTACAGGATGCCTCATCACCCCATCTTTAACCACACGCTTCTCTTGGTGCCACCGCATATCCGTTGCCATTTGCCTTGATAGAAAAATTGTTGCAACCTCAGTTTCAAGGGAAAATGCCACATCACTTTTTGAGGAACCTTTGATTTGCTATTCTGACTGTATTTCCACCTCGATGCCCCACATATTGGACACCCTTGTAATTCACTGTGCTCATTCCAAAACAGCACACAATCATTTAAACACATTTGTATGTTATCATAGCTAAATCCCAAATTCTTTCTTAACTTTTTTCGCCTCACAATAAGATTCAGGAAGTATCTCCCCTTTTGATAGCGTATCTTTTATTAAGTGCAACACATCTACAAAAGTGTTGTGGCATTTAAGATTTAGGACCACAACCCATCTAGACTGCAATTGTCGAAGAACTATGTTCTTTGACAAACAGACCAAAAAATAACGTGTAAATCATCTCAAAATCAATCTAAATCGCAAACACTTTAATATAAACACATCAGAACCAACCCCAAACTCCAATGTAAATCTCAAATGAGTTACTCCTTCCATATCCTTTTCAATGAGAATTCTCATCTTTCGTATGTATAAATACCGTTTGGATGCAAAAGGAGAGTACGAACACCTATGTGTATAAGTTTTCGAGGGAATCATTGCCGCTTAAAATTTCATACCATCTGCACGGACTATTTTATTTATGAAAGCTAAATTTCGAGGGACAACACTATTTTAGAAGTACCCAAACGACAACGTCTCTTCATATGCATGCAAGCAAATGTTCATAAACGAATACGTCCGAATGGGTATTTGCCGTCCGAATGCTAACTTACAGTTTATGACACCATTTTAAAAATCCCAAACGACAGCGTCTCTACATAAACTTGCAATGATACAATCATAAACGAACATGTCCGGACAGAGTACAATACCGTTCGAACGATTTTCTTACACAATACGACATTGTTCGGCCTTAAAGTAAATTTTCCAAATTGTTATCTATCCCCGAATGGTTTTTGACGATCTTATTTTTCTTTTTAACTCTTACCGTTAAATTTATTACCAAGTTTTAAATAACCAAAGTGTGTTAATAATATAAATAACCTTAAATGTGTTAGATAGTAGTTTTGAAGTTTGAAGAAGTGTAACATAACATTAATTATCATGTTGTACTAATGATGAATAAATACAAAAAAAATAACATAATTGAAATAACATAAATATAAATCAAAATATATTATAAACCATAATATCAAATAAATCCAAATACATGTCTTCAAAACATAATATAAACACAAATGTTATATTAAAACATAATATAAAACCAAATGTCATATCAAAATATAATATAAGGTTCTACCGTTGCTCTTCATCCGCAAGATATAGAACCTTACGTACACTATGCATGTGCTCCTCTATCGAAACTGCCCGATCAATCAGGGCATAAAATTGTGCACTGGATGCCACACCCTTCTAGTCTAACCGAACTGCAGCCACCTCTTTCTTCCACTCTGAGTCCAGCTGGTCGAGCTTACCCTCCAGAGTCGTAAGCCAAGCATTAATATCACTTATCATCTCATTGGTGCTCTGCATAATCGATCGCAAAGTCTCAATCAGCTTGGTCATTAGATCTGCCACCCAACTTGGTCGCTCTACCCCAAGTCCCTAGGTCGAACTCTGTCCAGGATCTCGCTCCTTAGTCCCCATAGGTTGCTCATGTCGTCTACCGGCAACTGTCCGAGAGGTACTTAGTCGTGTGCTTCTTTCGATCGATGGTAGAGCATAGGATTAGGTGTATGATCCACCAAAACGGAAGTAGCTGCCCGTGTTACATGTTGCTTCCCTTCAGAATAATTGTTTCCTGGCCTAACATCATTCGAAAAATGTTGTCATAGGCCTCTCATAGCCCAAGAATCTCATTAGAATGTCCAGCGAGAATGTGACCTGTGTGTTACTAACGGTGACGTCCACACTAGGCTTATCGAGTTTCGCCATTGGAAGTATTGCAACGTAGAATTTCTACACCAAATTGTTCGACTCATAGCCAGTCCTCTAGAGTAGTGGAACCCAACCCACCTACTCCACCACCTCCGGAAGTGTCCAATCCTCAAATCGAAGATCGTGGAAATCAGCCAACTGGATCTATCACCCAATAACAATCGAGCGAGACAAAATAATGGCCACGTGCTGCTCCAAGGATATAGCTGGAGTGGAAGCTTGCACAGGATCAGCCTGGCTACTGGTAGCCTCGGCATCAAAACACGGACGCTTGCTCCCTTTTTCGGAATCTGCACAAAAGTGTTCAATCGGTAAGAAATAAGGTTCGAACGGATACAAAAGCGTTCGAACTAAAGGAAACGACGTTTGCATCCGTTGAAGACAAGTTCACACGGTTAGGAGACCGTTCACATAACCATGCGAATGGATAGCATTAAATAAACATTTGGTGAAAATGATGACGTTTCCACTACAAACATCCAAATAGTAAACGACAACCGTCCGAACGCTGAATAAAGAAAATAAATATATAAATTAACTATAAAAATGCGACCAGACTGCTTGGAAAACAATGATGCTTCCACCTATGAATCCGAATGGACAACACATAATTAACTTATTTAACATAAAACACGTCCGAACCACTTCGATATAGTGTTCGGACAATCGAAAAACGATAATGTATCCCTTTTGGGATAATAACAAGCGTCCAAATAGCTAAAGACCGCCATCCAAATGAACAACACAGAATTAAACTATCGAAATTAAATAGAAAAATTGTTTTGACAACTTAGATATAGCATCTGGACACATGCAAAATGACATTGTATCCCCTTTGGGATACTACAAGGCGTTCTAACGATTGTAAACAACGTCTGGGTGCGTCAGGGAAGACGACCTAGTAAACTCAACCATGGCAGCACCCATCCACCTTTCACACTCCCAAGTACACAACCAAATGTAACAAAAATACACTTAAAACAATCCTAACAATCAATTTCTACAAAAAAAAAAAAAAAAAAAAAATTAAAAAACACAATGTAGCATACAAATAGGATTGAAATTCTATACGTAAAACTAAAAAAAAAAACGAAATTTTCACTGCTAAAATCATGCTAAAAATGAATAAAATATACTTGGATTGATTAGATCCTCGAAAGAGTGATATTACATAAGATTTGAGAAGAAAAAACTTGAGGGTTGAGAGATTTTTTATGAGAAAACAATCGGTATTTGTGAAAATGTCGAACTGTTCGAATATTTGACAATCCGTTGACGCCTTTCGAACGGGTCTATCTCGTTCGAATGCTATTTAGCACACATGGGTCAATGAGAGTCCTCCTATTAAATGCCAAAATTTAAACCGTTTAAAACGGTTTGAAACATTAAACGCATCTAGATGATGGCTTCCCGTCCGGACGCAATTCCACTAATTTTGCGCAACGTGGAAGCACACGTTTGGCTGAATAAGTCACGTAACATCCGGATGGTGTCTATGGCTTTTGAATGGTTACAATTATTTTCAACCGTCGTCCTAGTTAAACACGTGTACGCCATGTGATAGTTGCAAATCCATCCGGATGGCACTGTCGTCCGTTCCAACAGTGTCGCTTCATCTGACCTGTCTAGACATTATGATTATTTTGAACCTTCATCCTCATTAAACACGTGTAAGCCATGCTATTGCGATAAGGGCGTCCGGATGGTGTTTCAAGCGTTCCAACGCAATCAACTAATGTGAGGCGTCCAAACACTCGATAACGTCCTGCAGACGTTAGCAAATTTATTTGACATTACTTTAATTCATTAATTGATTATGGATTCATTTAATTAACTCAATTTAATTTATTTAAAAAATTTAACTAACTAAATTAATTTGGCTCAAATTTTTAACTTATTTATTTATTTTGAATACATAAAAAAATATATATATAGTTAAGCATACTTTTATATTAAACATTTATAACTAATTACACTAATTATTTTCTTAACATAGCACTCGTACTAATCACCCATTTATTGTACTAATTATCCGTTTAAATTGTAATAAATTTAATCAAGTGAAAAACATAATTAATATAAAATATCAAAAATAATCCAAATACCGAACGAAAAACACAATCATAATGTCTAGTACAAGCCGGAGACGGTCCTTCAAACGATAAATAAATAATAGTGATAAAGCATAAACAGGAGACTAGTCCAAATCACGAGCTGGCTCGTCCAGATCTTGTCCGAGGGCGTCACGAACATGCGCCAAATGCTCCTCCATATTATCCACCCGTCTGATGAGTGTCTGTAGCTGTATCGGAATAGTATGGACAGACTGGGACAACTGAGATAATTTTTCTCTCACAGAGAACAATTCCATCCGCATAATATTCAGCTCTTCCGTCAGAGCCCTATCTGTTAGAGCAAGTTTGTCTCCAGACCGGTCAAGCGGCATTGGAGCTTCCATGCACAACGAATGCATCGGCCCACTATCGCCCGAATACTCTCCTTCAACTCCACTAAAAAGGCATCCGCCCAAGCTGGTCGCTCTGTCTGTCCCCGACATGGGTGATACTTCTCCGGAGTGTTCCATGGTCAACCTAGCAAAAACCGTCCGAACATAAGCAAAACCGTTCACACAAGCATCAAACTGCGTCGTTTAAATTTAGGTGTCCGCACAGAAATATACCGTCCGGACGCTTAAACAACGTCCGGACGTCTTAAAAAAGTGTCCGAACGGTGTTTCGATGAAAAAAAACTAAGCACCATAATTTGATGAACGCAAACAACACAACAAACTAAACAGCGGACGATATTGAATTGAAATGCATGAAATTGAGAAATAAACTCATGAAGAAAGTTTTACCTGAAGTTGTTTGAGAGATCTCGAATGGGTAGTGAAAACGTTTGAGAGAAAAGTTTGAGAGAAGAGAGTGAGTTTGTGATTTTGACAAAGTCTGGCAGGTTTAATGTATTCAAGTATCGTTTGACACTTCTCCACTTTTATATTCACACATGGCCAATCAAATTAATGTCATTAAATATGCCGATTCGAAAAGGTTCTAGAACTTAAACCGTCCGGACGGTATGTATTGGTCCGGACGGTTTCGATTAACGTGTCTGAAGTTTTGCAACGTGGAACCACACGATTCGCGGAAGAAGCGTTCATACCTATGCAGACATGTTTTACTGTCCGGACAATGTTATTTTTTCCTTTGGAACGTGTTGATGTAGTCCGAACGGATTGAGTGTTCATGACGATTTTTAATTTGTCACTATATGCTGACGATTATTATTCGTTAGGTAATTCGGACGTTGTATAAAAAGAGTCCGGACGGAGTTTAAAAATTGTGACGATTCTAATTGTCACTCAGTTACGACGATTTGGAATTTGTCACCCAGCAAGAGTCCGAACGGTTTCTTGTTAGTCCGGACGGTTTTTGTATTTTGTGACTATTTTTATCGTCACTCATTGGCGACGCGTGTATGTCGTCACACCAGAAATACGTCCGAACGTGTTTTTGGCCGGTCCGGACGGTTTTGGCGTTCCTGATGGTTTTGGGTGACGAAATTAATATTTTGTCATAGAAATGCCACTTTAGGTGACAAAATTGGTTTAACACCCAAAATTTTGTCACCTAAATCTATATTTCTTGTAGTGCGTATATATTCTAGAAGAATATATAGTCATGGCCGGTTGGATTTCTATACATAGAATAGGCCTTGTAGAGAGAAAGCTGACGGGAATCTTATGAACAGTAAGACAACTTATACCTTTTATCGAATAATATATATATATATATGTGGCATTTTGTTCCTGAGTTTGACTTTTTTAATAAATAGTCATTCGGTTTTCATATTGATCATAGAGGTCCTTGGTCAGTTTATAATTTTTGTCCAAGTAATCATTCTCTTAAAATCTCATTCTCAAAGTTAATAGTTCACATGTCAGTTCCAATCATATGTTAACATGTGTCATCCAAAACTAAAATCAGTTTTTTTCTTAATTTTTTTATTTTTTTAAAATAACTAAAATAATTTAATTTGTTTTATTTTTAAACAAATAAAAAAATTTTAAAAAAAAAACTTAAAAGAATTATAAGTCACATCATTTTAGAAGATGTTCGGTTAAAAAAAATCTTCAGGATTTTTTTGAATTCTCAGAATATAAAATATTCTACAACCAAACATCATTCTTAACACTACATAAAAATAACTAAAACACGCATACCAATAAAGTTAACATCACCTAAAAATTCTCAAAACACAAAAAATTCTCAAAAAACACCATAACCGAACAACCTCTTAGTTTTGGTGACACATATTAACTTATGATTGCAGTCATTTCAAGCAGGAAGGTCTTTCTGAGAGAGTTGGATTGTCGCATTGATCGTCTTTCCTCTAGTGGAAGCCGTCGTCGCCATGAACGGCAATTGTATTGTGTCCCAACCCTTGTAATTGTTTTCTACTTGTGTTGTGACCCGGTGAATAATTACCGTCCGGACCTTCGTACGGTCTTTGTGATAAATTATTGTAGTGTTGAATATGTCGTGGCAAAATGTAATATTCGCAATAAAGCCATTGAACAGTAACCACATAGTTTGAATGTTTGAGGGGATGACGATCCAAAACTGTTGGCCCCTTGAATTTTTGACACGAATTCTATATATATATATATATATGTTGATCTCCTCAAGATTGTTATTGGCCATTGTATTAGGGATATGAAATGTAATGTCTGTTCCTTGAATTAATGGACTATTGAGGATGATCGAAACATGCAATTTCGTCCAAGGAACCTCCTTTCCTAGAAATATAATTTTTTGTCCTGAAACAACTAGTAATACATCTGCCCAAAATATGTAATTGGGAAAGGATCACTTGAATTACAGATTCTAAATCGCATATCCAACACATTACTGATGAAGGGAATAGATCTAGAATAGCAAAGCTAAAAAGTGATACACTAACTCTTGCCATACATCTGAAGCCAAATAGAATTGCAAGAGATGGAAGATACTCAAAGTGCATAAATTACTTTCCTTGAAACACTTGTTTTAAAAAAAAAAAAAAAAGCACTGGCTTTACTATTTATTTGCGAAAAAAAATGTCTACGTCAACTCCAAACTTAACTTTAATTAGTAATTTTATTTCCGTTCCTCTTACAGAACCTTAGTTTCCCCAGGACTACTAGTGCATGCCACGACAGCAACCTTTGTCCTTCCCTGGCCTGCAGGAACCGTTCGTCATTCTGCGGGGAGACAGAGGCATCGAAGAAGAGGAGGTAAAAGAGTGAGAGATGGAGGAAAAGAGAGGAAATTAGCAACTTACCACTTCCCAGTACTACTCCCGCGCGCTAGCAGTGCTAGTGTGGTTTAAAATGAACATGAGTGCAGAAGCACTTTCCGAAGAAACAAAATCCGTCTCTTGCACTTTCGGTGACGCAAGTTCCATGACATCCTCTCGACCTGAACCATCGACATTTCCGCAAGTATGTTTTGCTTTGCTTATGGTAGACGACTCGGTTTAATTCTTGAGTAGAATGAAATTTAGAGCCAGTTATTAGCTATCCAAATTAAGGGAATCATGAGCTGAGAAAAAGAAATTATATATACATTTAAATCAAGGCAAACAGTACCGAACAAGTTCGAATTATACAATCTCGAATGCATGCAACTTTCGAGTATTTTCCAATCATAATGCACATTGATGACATTGTACGCATACCAAAGGTTCTTCCAAGCTAATTAATTAATGTTCTAGTACACAACAAAGTATCTTCCTAATTTAATAATATTGTTGCAGTATATATAGATGTATCTTCTGAGACAATTGCCAAAGAGAAACAACCAGCTCTTAATTAGAAGTTGTTATAGGTGATATGGAGACCCAAAGTTCAGAAACTTCAAAACACAAGGACTAGGATATCCATAGTTGCGGTAACGGAACTCTAGATATATATAGTTCAAATAACAAGCAAACATAAAACCAACTTCTACTGAATTGCAAGTTAGAAAACTCGTGAGAATTGGGACGTTAAAGACTAATTAAAGGTAGGTAGAGGATCACTGCATTGCAAGTTATAGCAATGAACACGATGGAGCTAGAACTACTTACCTCCGCTAACGGCGGGAAGGAGATCGGCCATCAGCAAAAGTACAACACACATAATAATAATCGATATAGAAATTCTCGCCATATATATAATATAATGCCTCTTGATCAGTTTAATTGCCACAATAAATACTGCATGCAAAAGGAGCTATTTATAGATAAATTAGTTGCTCTGCATGATCATCAAGCACCTTTGGCTAGTCGAAAGGTTTCTGAATTAATTACTGGCCCACTATTTATCCCGCAGGATGCAGTAGATTTGATTGTCGCAAATCAGTGCTAAGAACAAATGGTTTAGAACGACCCAAAGAGACTCTGAACTACTACTTAATCTCCTTAGTCAAACAAAAAGCCAAGTTTCTATATCAAGTAAATAGAATAAATTACCCATGCAATTCATGTCAATGCGTGTACGTACCTTCATTAATGGACAAATGAGAAACAAAAAAACATGTTTTAATTAACCATAAACATTTATTACATAGGTGAGATCCAATGATAGCTCTTTGATAGGGTTTCGGTTGAATGATATATTTGGAGAAACCACGAGAAAAATTATTACTGTCAAAATAATTATAAGTTTTGTGGAATTAAACAGAAATTACTCTTAAAGCCTTAAACTTACTACTACCTCCAATACCACCAGTTGGAATATCTTAACCAGAAACTCTAGTTTCGTCCTTCACGCCAACTGTCCCAACAATTCTGTTACAAAAGGTTTATTGGGACGAAAATTTCGTTTTGCCCAAAAAGTACCCTTCCGGGATGGGAAGAGTTTCATCTCAAAATAACTTCACCGTTTGAACTCTTTCACATGGATAGTAGAAATAAATGTTCGAATGGCTTCCAAAGCTTATGCGAAACTTCAATCGTCTTTCAACATTAAATTTAAATCCATTCGATAAGGAAAATAACCATTCGAACTAATATAATAATATGACATTCGATGTTTCGGATGCCCTTCCAACGCAGTAAAAGGGAGCGTCCGTAATCGTTCTTACACTACAAGAAATTTGACTTTTTGGGACGGATTTTTTTGGAACGCTTTATGCAACGGTTGTGAACTAAGAAATTATTAGGAATTAACTACTTTAATGAAGAAACTAGCTTATTTAGTAAAGCAGTTTTAACTAAGAAATTATTCATCACGTTAGACGCTTTTAAATCTAATTGTTTTTTCAAAATTTTAGGTGCATATCACATTAAACACTTTTTAAATATGAATTTTAATATAGTTAGGTGCATTTACGCTAGAAACCTTAGAAAAAATTGACTAAACTTCTGTAGTAATTACGGTACAAAAGGTTAGTAATTAAACTTAGATGGTGATTGGCATATCTTCCAAATGAAAGTGATTTTATAGACCATATTATCTGGATCAAATGGTATAAAAGGTAAGCAAGACAATAGTTAGTGGCTTGTAAAATTCTTATATGAAGGCGATGTTATAGGCCACATTCTTTTGGATAAAGATCTAATTTAATATCCATATAAACAAAGAGACTGGATATTTAATTTGTATATTAATAATTATTGTAATATTTAACAGTTTTCAAAATAGGCCTATGTATAAAGAAAAATGTAAATTTTCAAGGCCGCCCTATTTTAAGGTGCAAAGCTCTTAAATCAAGGAGATGTTATATTATAATTTTGGGGTGGTTAAAATTTTGGAGTATGGAAGTTGTGAAAAAGTGAAGAGAGAGAAAATTTGAATGAATATTATAATGAAAAACAATAATTTGATCGAGGAGAGAGAGATTATTTTATAATTTTTTATTCAGGTCCAAAATTTTGGCACTCAAACACCAATATTATTTAATTGGTATCATAATGATTATCTTAATATTGAACATGTTGACTTTAGTTCACAATCACGATTTTAATGATTACAATAAATTGATTACGAATACAAAAAGGACATCTTCAAATATCAAAAAGACAAATGCTAAAGAGTTAAGTCACATGGATTGAATCGAAGAGATCAGTTCAAGACTTGAAGACCTTAAAAGTAATCTTGTAACTCTAAAGCTCATTGCTTTGATAAGTTTGATCACACACGCTCACTTTTCAAAGAAATTAGAAAATTCCTCTTAAACAAAATTTTCTAAGTTCAATTCATTTTAGACAAACTCCAAAAAGCATAAAAGGAAAATTCAATGAGTTTTTTTCTATATCGGACGACCAATAGTAGACCGGTATGTGTACCGGTTGCTTCCATTCTTCGTATTGGATGCAATCGTGAAAGAGACCAAATTTTATTCAACTGTATTTTCAAAATAGGCCTATAAAGGAAAACATAATTTTTTGGGGCCTTCCTATTTTTGGATCCTTAAACGCCTGCCTAAGCAGTGTATGGTCAGAGCGAGCCTTGCCTGGAAGTATGCTAACATCTACCATTAGAAGCAAGTAGAGTAAAAGGGATTGATTGGGCTTCCTTCATTAGCCAATACTATATAGCTATAATTATTATGATAAACCACAAATATTTATATAAGTAACACTACTAGAAAATTGACCTTAGGTGTCAAACTTCTGGGTGTCAAAACAAATTTTGTCACCAAATCATGCCCTTCCATGTCAAAATAAAAATTTTGTTACCCAAGGTGTGCCAAGAATTACAAAACCGTCCAGACGTCCATAAACCACGTCTGCACAATATTCAGGGTTGACAAAAGTCAAAACGTCACATATTAGTGATTTTTCAGCATCTGCGAACGCATCCGAATGTTACGTGAAACCATGCGCACATGGTTTGGGTGATATTGTTATCACCCATTAGTCACGCAATTCATATCGTCATAAAAGCTGCATACCCATCCACATTGTATGACATACCGTCCGCACAACTTGGACAGTCCGCACATGATTGGCACGTGTCTTTGTCAAACGACCGTGGAGAACAGTTGTTAGAGTCTGCACTGTTAAATCACGTCCGGACGCATATAGCTATAATTTCGACTAACACTGGTACTCCACGTTGCATGTTCCAGTCGTCTGCCCGTCCGCATGGATCCATAACCTCCGAACGACATTATTTCGAGAAGATTTAATATTACCGTTCACGATTTGGAATTGAATGCTTAGGAATCTGATTGGTCTACATGGAAAATGGAAACGTCCGCACGGAATGATCGTCCCATCTGAATGGTGTGGACAGATTTTAAAAACAAACAAAAACCATTTGAACAACATTTTCACCCGCATTCATTTTCTCTCCTTTCTCACAGAGGTGCATTCACGTTTAGAGTCTAAAATCTAGCTCTTTAGTCCTATTTCGTGGATTTCTTTCTATACAGGTACGTTTCTCATGTTTTTCTTGCATTTTTTCGTTTAAAAATCATATTTTTAACACTATTTATGTAAAAAATGTCATATTAGATTTTTGGCTATCACTGTTGTTTAATGGTTGATCTTTGTGTTGATATGGATTACGTAATGTTGTAGGATTGTTTAGATTATAATTTTGTAATGTTTGGTGTTGGTTTGAGGTAGTTTTAGAGGTAGGAAAGGGGCCTGCCATGGCTGAGTCAACTCAGTCTTCTTTGCCGTGACACGTCCGGACGATTATAAGATGTTCAGACAGATAGTTTTCAATTTTCTACGGTTACTTTTCCAAACGCTTCCATTTTGGGCCTCCATGCAGACAATACATGTATGTGTGCGAACATCAAGACTTTAGACATTGTCGTTTTGTCTAGGATATATACACATCTTAAAAATATGAGTTTTTAAGAGTAATTTGTTGCGGACTGTTTTCCTAGCGTGTGAACGTCTATTCATTAAAATAGGTTGTTATTTGTAGTTCGGACGGTTGTTTCTACGTGCGGACGAATTTCGATTATACGCTATCGTTTTACTCAGTATATATACACATTTTAAAAATAAGAGTTTTTAAGGAGTTATTTATTTCAGACGGATGTATTAGCGTGCGCGTGGCTGTTTTTGAAAACTTTATCATTTTATTACCCGCTCGGATGGGTTATTTGTGCATGCAGACATTTGTTCGTTATACACTGTCGTTTTTGCTAGTATACATATCTTAAAAATTTATTTTTTATGAGTATTTTTTTGTGGACGATTTTCTTATCGTGTGCATGTCTAGTCCTGTTTCACTATATGTTCAGACTCCCTATATGTGCATCCGGATGCTTGTTTGAATTAGATGACGTCGTTTTGATGGATGTGCAGACGTTGTGTACGACCGTAGGGATAGTTTTATTTGACGGTTTATTTGTTTTCACCTTATTTTGCAGATTAAAAAATATCTAAACGCCATCGTTTGTCATCTTCCTCATTTGCCGAGACCTCTACGCAACAAGATCCTAAGAGTCTGGAGGATTATATGACGCAGGAGGAGTAGCAATGGGTTGAGATGCTTAGCCGATTAGTTATTGTAGAGCTTAAGGTCTCTGTTGTTGACTTCGAGGAGGTAAAGTATATGGGTCGGAGTATCAGTGACATTATGGGTTGGATTTGGTATCTAAAGAGAGATGGCATAGCCTCTGTAGATCTGGTCTTGGAGTTTTACGCTGCACTGCTGGACATTGAGGATATTGAAGCAATGCTATAGACCGTCACTGTACGCGGGGTGACCTTTCAGTTTTCACTAGACATCCTAGCGGCATTTGTGGGGCTACAACGGCCGATTAGAGTATACTCTACAATGGAGATGGCAAACAAGCCAGATGCGGAAGACATCTTTCGTATTTTCACGGGCCAGAACATGGTGCTGGTCGGACCCTTCATCAGGTAGAAGTTCATGCTCCCCTTCTGGCATATTCTACACCTTATCTTCGCCTACGACATCGAGCTGAGGGCTTACACGATAGAGTGCCCTATTATAAGAGGCGAGTTGATGCTTGCCATGGCTAGAGGATGTGTTGTATATCTTCCCCCATACATCTTCCTGAGTCTTCGGTCTGAGGCGAAGATTACTTCTTCAGCTGTGTTGCCATACAGTTTACTCTTGACATAGTTCCTCCACAGTGTGGGCTGTATGGATAGTCCGGAAGAGGAAAAGAAGGCACCTATCCCCATCATCGAACCACTCTTCCGAGGCGCAGCTTAGAGCTCCTGCTCGCAACAGGAAGTGGAAGAGCCCCCTTGCCGTGCTCATGATCAGGAGCGTCCCATCTATCGAACCACTTTGACCCATTCCGAGGCGCAGCTTAGGCGGCAACAACAAGCTCCTGCTCCTGTACAGCAACAGGAAGTGGAAGAGCCCCCTTGCCGTGCTCATGATCAGGAGCGACCTGCCTGGGCCAATGCTTGGATGGAGGACCTGAAGGGGATGGTTGAAAATGTTATTTCGCCGACACATCAGTTGTGCGTCAGCTTGGAGACCCGTGTCTCCTCTATAGAGACTCAGATGACAGGATTGCAGTCATTCCTCAATACCACTCTGGGCACCTTGCGTGTGATGTCGAGGAGGTTGGGTGCCATTAAAGATCAGCTCGAGAAGATGAGTGAGTCCATGGGGGAGGGATTCAATCAACCCAGTCCATAGCATGATTATGACTTTCTTTTAATTTTACACTACGTTATTATTTTTGGACAATTATTATCACATTTTATTTTTGTTTTGGATATTTATTTTGGGTTTGTATTTTGGATATTTACGTTGATTTTGTTTTATGATAGTTATTATTTATCTTTTTTATTATTGTTTAATATTTACCTTTGACAGTTTGGATATGTTAATACTTCAAATGTAATGTTCATGATCTATTACTTAGATTGTTATTTACTGTAACACTTAGAATCTTATGTTAAAATTTAGGGAAAATTGCACTGACCTCACTGAGTTTAGCCCTATATCAAAAGTCTCACTAGGTTTTTAAAAAAATCTCAAAGCCCACTAGGTTTTTTATTTTTGTATGAAAACTAACTCAAGCCAATGCTGTTATTGGAGATAATGGAGCGTAGTCCACTTAAGCTAAATGTCAGGGCTAAAACCAATCGTTGTCTGTCATGTGTTTAAAATTCTTGTCTGTCATGTGTTTAAAATTTCTTGTCTGCTCTATTCGGTCTCTCGTCTGCCACTGTTAAATGTTAGGGCTAAAACCAATCACTGGCTACCACGTGTTTAAATTCCTTATCTGCTCTATTAGGTCTCTCGTCTATCACAACGCATGCCACGTCGGAGTTAGTTTTTGTATCACATGGCAGACGAAAGACAAAATGAGCAGACAAGGAATTTTAAACACGTGACAGTCAACAATTAGTTTTAGCCCTGACATTTAACTTAAGTGACTGGGCTCCGTTATCTCTAGTAATGGAGTTGGCTTGAGTTAGTTTTCATACCAAAATGAGAAACCCAGTGGGCTTTGAGATTTTTTTAAAAACCAGTAAGGATTTTGATATTGGGCTAAAACCTAGTGAGCTCCATGTAATTTTTCCTAAAATTTAAGATGAAATTCATAAGTAATTAATTTATAAGAAATCAATAATTAACGACTATTCAATAAAAGAGAGTAAAACGTGAGGACTGAAAATTAAATTTTCAAACTATTAAACAAAACCGTTTCCCGTATTGCAAATGAGGTGTCCGAACGTTCATTTTCTAATACGACGTCATGGGCTTGGACATAAAATGGTGTTGTTGGCATATTCAAATAATTTATTGAATTTAATTCGAAACGCGTCCGAACGCCATCAAAATTTTGGATAACAATTTGTACGGCCACAAAATGCTAGGTGGTAAATTTTCACGCCAAATTTTTCAAGCAAACCGTCCGAACGTAGTTTCGAGGAGTTAAAAAGCCGAAACCCAAAAAATGTACGTTTCATTTCGCAACTCTCCCAAAAACTAATAAAAACCCTCTCCAATTCGTCTTAGCTTGGATTTCTTCTTTGAGAGTCATTTGAATCATTGAGGAGGAGGGTCAGGCATAGATTGCTTAAACTTTGGGTGGATTGGAGCAAATATTTGGGATTTGGAAACTTTGAGAGGTACAGTATTTTACGGTTTTTGTGGATTTTGAGTAAAAATACATTGTTTTGCTTAATTGTTGATTGTTTAATGCTTTTGATAGCTTAGAAACATTTTTGGTGTTGATTGGGTGTGAAAATGGTGATGTAAAACAGCTATTTTTGTGATTAAAATGGCCGGTGGACGTCTAATTGTTGAAGGGTCTATTCTTCAACAATCGCAGTCCAAAAGTTTACTGTTGACATTCGAATGATTTTCTGGCAATTGTTACTGTTCGGACGTTCTGTATGGCGTGCAGATGTTTCTTCACGAAACGACATCTTTTCGTTCGTCGTAGTGCAAACGACTTTTAATCCATCCGAACGATATTGCGTGTAGTTTATTTAATATTTATTTTTGTTAATTTTGGAATTTTCCAAGTTATGGACAGTTTGGGATTAGACTATCCGTAATGTACGAAAATATTAATCTGGTCATTTATCGGTTTTTGTTGATATTTGAATGGTTTTTTATTAGGTTGTCCATGGATCGCTCTGAGAAAAGTATTACCAATGCCAGGGCACAGACTGAGCAACATGCTTGGGCGGAGAAGCTGGTAGTGGACCTAAATGCTATATGGATGGAAGTGGTTGCTGTGAAAGATCACGTGTCCCAATTGTATCAGTCTCTTCATACTGTTCCGATACAAATCCAGACACTCATAAAACGGGTGGATATTATGGAGCAGTTAGAGCACGTTCGCGACGCTGTCAGACAAGATGTCAACGAGCTAGTTCGTCGTCGTGATTCAAACTAGTTTTGGTTTATGTTGTTCGTTATTATTTACTTATAGTTTGTTAATCTCCTGCTTGTAATAGACTTTATAATTAATTTCTCGTTTGGTATTTCTACGAACAGTTATTTTATATTATGTACTTGATTTTGATTATGTATTTTGTTTACTATTATGTAGGTTAGATATAATTTATTGACCATTATTAATTTTATCTTATATTTAATAGAGTATTTAAATATTAAATATATAATTAAATTTGAGTATTGTCTACTATAATTAAAAGCAATGCGAACGCATTAATAATGTCCAGACGTCCGCTTATATGTTACACGACCGCACACGCTAAATAAACGTCTGCAAGTGTTACCATTGCAAACATCCGAACTCAACTCAACTGTCGTCACGTCCTTATTTTAGCATCGTCACATGTTCTGTTGCCGTTCACACATATATTCGTGGCAATTTCTTTTTCTTAGTATAAAAACAATAAGCGTGTGCATGTTTTTTGTTATCGTGCGGACAATGAATATGCTTACAAAATTACATTTTGACACAGAAATTCACTTTGTGCAAATAGGTAAGAGACATTAACACAGTTTTCCTTGACGAAATTGATTTTGTTAGGTAATACATTAACGTTCGTACGGTACATGCGAACAGAAAAAAATAAGGAATCCATAACGTTTTTATATTTTTCACACGAAATTGAAAACCATCCGAACCTTATTTGTTGGCGTCCTGACGCTATTTTCTGAGGAACCTCACAGATTGTCACCCAAAAACAAGGGTGATAGGCTTCTCCTATCAAACCTGGTGTCAAACTTTTTTTGACTCTAATAACTTTTGCTGACAAAATTTTGACTTTAGGTGACAAAATCGTTTGACGCCCAAAACCCATTTTATTGTAGTGTAAATGATAAACATTCAAAACTTCGAAGGTGTATTAATATTATCAATAACTCTCTTGTACCAATTAATTTTGGAACTTCTTATGTTTAATTACTGGGACTTGGATGGAGTTATACATCAATACTCTCTACGATCTATGATTCTTGACACTTCACAAAAACTTTCTTACAACATATTTGGCGTGAAAACCTATTCGGCCTTTGGGAAATGACAGGGCTTCATTTATCAAGTGCAATTCGCAGGACTGTTGGGCTTTACCCCTGTAAGCCCGATCCAACCGTTTTATAATCTAGATGTTTGTATTCAGCCTTATGGGGGTGAAAATCCAAATTATACTTGCCCAAAAAAAAAACCCAAATTGTGGGCCCAATAAAGAAAGTCCACAATCCATTTATGAAGCTACGCGATAAGTATTAAGTTTTGCAGAAAAGAAGTGGACGGTCGAGAAAATTTGCTTTTCATCATTTTATGTATATCGCAGGTAAAGTTTACGAGCTCTGTTTTTAAAATACATTGTAAGGGAGTCAATCCCATATCTTGTGCCTCTAAAAAAGAAAAAAATCAATACCTATCCATAATTGAAAAAAAAAAAAAAGTGTGAACGTTATACTTCTACAGTGAAAAAAATTGTGAACGTTCCTCTCTCAGCTGCTGTCTATAAAGATGCAGACTTTATCTCGAGGGAAAATATCGTACTTTCTTCTGTATAATCCTGGGCCTGATCAAAAAAATGCATGATCGGTACTTCATCAACGAATGAATTAAGCTCTTGACAAATCTCTACGCAATTTTGAGATTTTCTCAGAGCTTCTAGCCCCATGTACACCTCTTTCATTGTAGGCCTCTTTTTCCCATTCAATCTCAAGCACTTCGTTGTCAGTTTAGCAATGGCATCGATATCCTCTCTCTGCGCTTCTTTGGAAACCCGAGTATCTAAAATCAGGTGCAGTCTGCCCTCTTTTGCCGATGCAATGAAGTGTGCAATCAGATTTCTGTCCTCTTCTTCTCTAGCAAAAGAAATTGGCTTTTCTCCGGTTAAGAGCTCCACAAGTACAACTCCAAAGCTATATACATCACTTTTCTCTGTGAATTGACTTGACTGGAAGTACTCTGGGTCAAGTACCCAAAAGTTCCTTGCACTGCTGTGGTTAAGTGAGTTTGATCAGACGGGACAACTCTTGATGTCCCAAAGTCGGACACTTTTGCACTGTATTTATCATCCAATAGAATGTTGGAAGATTTGATGTCTCGATGAAGGATGGGGATCGAAACCGCAGAATGCATATATGCTACTGCTCCGGAAACTTCACACGCAATTCTTAGGCGATTCTCCCATGAAAGAGATAATTCTGGGTCTTGGTCGTGAATATGCTGGGAAAGGGTTCCATTTGGAATAAATTCATAAACGAGCAATGGAAGCTCAGTCTCCAAGCAACAACCCAGTAATTTCACGACGTTCCTGTGATTGATTTGGGATAGAATCACAACTTCGTTGATGAATTGTTCAATCCGGCTCTTGTCGATTTCTTTCGACTTCTTAACTGCCACTATTCTGCCATCTGATAACATTCCTTTATAAACTGTGCCATATCCTCCCTGACCAAGATATCTGCTCTCATTGTAGTTGTCTGTTGCTCTCTGCAGCTCCTCTGCTGTGAATATTTTTGCTTTTCACTACTTCCATAGGATGAGAATCTCTCTCGTAACAAGAAGCCACCGTTTTGCTTGAATAATTTTTCCTTACGAATTCTGTACCTTCTTTTCCTCTCGAACTGATAGAACATGTAACCTGAAAGAACCAGACACAAGAATCCCATGCCAATCCCAACACCTGAAGGATAAAGATGAAAAACCAAAATTCATCAAACTGTGATAAGACAAAGTTCTCTACCTTTGACTTTTCAGAAATTTTTAATAGAACCAAAGTTCTATTAAGAATAGTTAGCTAACGAGGCAACAAACAAAGTTCTCTTCCTTTGACTGTTCAAAAGCGTAATAGAACTAGTTTTTCTTGTTCTGTAAGAATGAACAACATTAAAGCTTAATTTCCTCTCCAAATTTGTTTTAGCCTGCGTACGTAGTTATACCCACACATCTGCTCGCAAAGACTGAGAGAGAGAGAGAGAGAGAGAGAAAGCTACCTATAGAGCAACGACCTGTTTTACTGGAAGCTTTTTTCCGCGCCTAAGTATGCATTTCCCCCATCTGTGTGGTAGCCATCAGGACAGACGCTTGCAAGAGAAACTCGAGAGCCCAGTTATGTTGCCTTCTAGGGGAATCAGAATCGGTGCAGAGCCATGAGACTAACATTTGACATGCACTTATTTGCCTTTGTTATGCTCTGACTATTGACCCCAAAAAGCTCTGCAATATATGTAAGGTTCTCACCGGCTACTGACCATGTAATCCACCAAGGAACTCACCCCACGTGCCGTCTGATTTACAGTAGGACATGCACATCTCACTGGAACTATCAGCTCTGCGCCCAACTTAATAGATGAGGGGTCGTAGTTGTTTTGATTACTCATTGCCTGACAAGTGGTAAGGCCTTGGTAAATGGAATTCGCTATGGAATCATATGAATCCCCATCTTCAATGATGTATGAAGCAAAGTGCTGGTAGAGATCGCCAGCACAGGAACAACAAACTGGAACCATAATCAACTTGCCGGAAGGAATCGTGTCGGTAACTGAAATATTGTTTGTTGAAGCTATGCTGCGGGCTTCGGAGCCAAGCAAATTAGCGATACTGCTGGCGGTGTCGTAAGGTGGCTGGGAACTGAAGGTTACAAAGGAATCGCATGACTTTGGGCCATTGCAGACGTAGCCTCTCCATGTGGAATTAGCGTTTGCAGAGCAGTTAGACGAGTACTGTGGATTTCGAATGTAATCTTGTTGGCAATCTGATGTTTGATAGAACAAACATAGAAAGAGGAAGACGGAGAGGGTGTGTGAGGAAAAGATAGCCATTGATTTGAGTTTCCAGATGAGAAGTGAGCTTGCATTTCTTCATCTTATAACAACAGGCGATCGCGCGTTGTAGGCTTGTAGCCCATATGGCTTCCTTGACTGTTTCGACATGAGTTGTACGAAACATTCAAACTTAAAGAAAAGTTCAAATTGGACCAGTTTGCAGCTATATTGACCAGGTCAGATTCGACTTTCCCAACAGATGATTTGCAACGTGACTGCCAAAAATTACTGCTCGTCCGGTATAATATTGTTTTCACTTTTACAGTGAGGACTCGATTGATTAATTACTCAAACCTTGCTTATCTTCGCCATCCATCGCCAAAAAAACATGGAAAGATCAAAACAACCTCTTAATCCCCTCCCCAAAAATCTGAGAACAAGTTTTGGGTCTCTTAACAAAACCTTTGGCCCCAACAATTCCTTGAAGAAGCTGATCTCTTAGGGAAACTGAAAAAATGACTCTTGAAAAGTTTACCGATGTCCTTTTCGGACAGCTGAAACATGTGGCTTTCCTTCCTCATCTCTTTCAATCACTGCCTGTCAGCTCTATCTCTCTTCTTCACCTTCTTGGATCGCAACTATAAAGAAACATGCCTAAATTGACTATCGATCAAGTAAAACATTGGCTTAATTAGTCTACTAATTCCTTAATTCCTAAGGTATGATCGGATCTCAAACTAGTCCGGATTTATTTTCATCCTATATTAATCCTTACGGAATTCTTTATGTCTTAAAAAGTAGTCATTCTGTCAACTCGGTTGGCCCCATTAATAGAATAAATCTCACGTGGCTAACGAAAATATATCACCGCCAATCACAAGGAGCCCCACGACTCTAAGTCACTCTGGGTAGTGCATTGACTTAACAAAAGATCTGTAACACATGACATGATGAGCTAGCGTTTTAGGTCCAAGTGACGTAGACAATTCGATGTGGATTTTAAACTAGCATAAACCAATCTAACTGGACAATTTGAGTAAATTGGGGACACACGACTGCTTGCAATTGGTGGTGATATGTCCCTGTTAGTCACGTAAGATTTATTCCGTTAATAGAGCAAACAAAGTTCACAGAATGAGCACTAATTAAGCCTAAAACATACTTTGTTAGTTGTCAGCTCTCAATACAATGGACAAGTTACATGGATGCCTAAAACATACTTACAAGTCGTCAGCTCTAAGTCCAATGGACAAGTGACATGGATCAAAAGAAGCTACGGCAGTGTTTGCAAACCATGATTTTTTTGAAAATTTTAAAAATGTCGAGAAAATTGTGGTTGATTAAAATTTTATTAGATTTTGAAATAAAATAGTAAAAAGTAGAATTTTTATGGGAGTGAGTGAAAAAAATGAAAAGAGATTATTTGTATGAATTTTTTTTATGTTTATTATAATCGAAAGAGATCATTTGATAGAAAGAGAGAATTGATTTTGATTATTTTTTTTTCTTCTAGCCAAAATTTTGAATTTAGTTATGTTTGCATTCAAAAATTTTGGATGGGTAAAAAATTTTCAATATTTTGGGTTGGTGATCATATATTGAATCCAGATACCAAATTTGGTGGGATTTGTAAACTAAAATTTTTGGATGGCTAAAATTTTAGTTTATAAAAATTGGTGAAAAAGTGGAGAGATAAATGATTTGAATGAATTTTTTTATATTTATTAGACCAAATGCAAACACTATATATATATATATATATATATATA
>CM025849.1:21281811-21322309 GCA_003952965.2 Morella rubra | reverse complement strand
AACCATTTCGTTAACATTAGCACTCGTACTAATCACCCATTTGATTGTACTAATTATCCGTTTAAATTGTAATAAATTTAATCAAGTGAAAGAACATAATTAATATAAAATATCAAAAATAATCCACTTGCCGAACGAAAAAGACAATCATAATGTCTAGTACAAGCCGGAGACGGTCCTTCAAACGATAAATAAATAATAGTGATAAAGCATAAACAGGAGACTAGTCCAAATCACGAGATGGCTTGTCCAGATCTTGTCCGAGGGCGTCACGAACATGCACCAAATGCTCCTCCATATTATCCACCCGTCTGATGAGTGTCTGTAGCTATATCGGAATAGTATGGACAAACTGGGACAATTGAGATAATTTTTCTCTCACAGAGAACAATTCCATCCGCATAATATTCAGCTCTTTTGTCAGAGCCCTATCTGTTAGAGCAAGTTTGTCTCCAGACCGGTCAAGCGGCATTGGAGCTTCATACACAACGAAAGCATCGGCACCATTATCGCCCAAATACTCTCCTTCAACTCCACTAAAAAGGCATCCGCCCAAGCTGTCGCTCTGTCTGTCCCCTGACATGGGTGAAACTTCTCTCGGAGTGTTCCATGGTCAACCTAGCAAAAACCATCCGAACATAAGCACAAACCGTTCACACAAGCATCAAACTACGTCGTTTAAATTCTAGGCTGTCCGCACAGAAATATACCGTCCGGACGCTCTAAACAACGTCCGGACGTCTTAAAAAAGTGTCCGAATGGTGTTTCGATGAAAAAAAACTAAGCACCATAATTTGATGAACGCAAACAACACAACAAACTAAACAGCGGACGATATTGAATTGAAATGTATGAAATTGAGAAATAAACTCATGAAGAAAGTTTTACCTAAAGTTGTTTGAGATATCTCGAATGGGTAGTGAAAACGTTTGAGAGAAAAGTTTGAGAGAAGAGAGTGAGTTTGTGATTTTGACAAAGTCTGGCCGGTTTAATGTATTCAAGTATCGTTTGACACTTCTCCACTTTTATATTCACACACAGCCAATCAAACTTAATGTTATCAAATATGCTCGATTCGAAAAGGTTCTAGAACTTAAACCGTCCGGACGGTATGTATTGGTCTGGACGGTTTCGATATAACGTGTCTGAAGTTTTGCAATGTGGAACCACACGATTCGCGGAAGAAGCGTTCATGCCTATGCAGACATGTTTGGTACTGTCCGGACAATGTTATTTTTTCCTTTGGAACGTGGTTGATGTAGTCCGAACGGGATTGAGTGTTCATGACGATTTTTAATTTGTCACTATATGCTGACGATTATTATTCGTTAGGTAACGCCCATGCGGACGTTGTATAAAAAGAGTCCGGACGGAGTTATAAAAATTGTGACGATTTTAATTGTCACTCAGTTATGACGATTTGGAATTTGTCACCCAGCAGAGAGTCCGAACGGTTTGGTTGTTCGTCCGGACGGTATTTTATATTTTGTGACTATTTTTATCGTCACTCATTGGCGACGCGTGTATGTCGTCACACCAGAAATACGTCCGAATGTTTTTGACCGGTCCGGACGGTTTTGGCGTTCCTAGATGGTTTTGGGTGACGAAATTAATATTTTGTCATAGAAATGCCACTTTAGGTGACAAAATTTGGTTTAACACCCAAAATTTTGTCACCTAAATCTATATTTCTTGTAGTGCGTATATATTCTAGAAGAATATATAGTCATGGCCGGTTGGATTTCTATACATAGAATAGGCCTTGTAGAGAGAAAGCTGACGGGAATCTTATGAACAGTAAGACAACTTATACCTTTTATCGAATAATATATATATATATATATATATATAGTGGCATTTTGTTCCTGAGTTTGACTTTTTTAATAAATAGTCATTCGGTTTTCATATTGATCATAGAGGTCCTTGGTCAGTTTATAATTTTTGTCCAAGTAATCATTCTCTTAAAATCTCATTCTCAAAGTTAATAGTTCACATGTCAGTTCCAATCATATGTTAACATGTGTCATCCAAAACTAAAATCAGTTTTTTTCTTAATTTTTTTATTTTTTTTAAAATAACTTTTTTTTTTTTTTTTTTTTTTTTTTAAAAAAAAATTTTAAAAAAAAAAACTTAAAAGAATTATAAGTCACATCATTTTAGAAGATGTTCGGTTAAAAAAAATCTTCAGGATTTTTTTGAATTCTCAGAATATAAAATATTCTACAACCAAACATCATTCTTAACACTACATAAAAATAACTAAAACACACATACCAATAAAATTAACATCACCTAAAAATTCTCAAAACACAAAAAATTCTCAAAAAACACCATAACCGAACAACCTCTTAGTTTTGGTGACACATATTAACTTATGATTGCAGTCATTTCAAGCAGGAAGGTCTTTCTGAGAGAGTTGGATTGTCGCATTGATCGTCTTTCCTCTAGTGGAAGCCGTCGTCGCCATGAACGGCAATTGTATTGTGTCCCAACCCTTGTAATTGTTTTCTACTTGTGTTGTGACCCGGTGAATAATTACCGTCCGGACCTTCGTACGGTCTTTGTGATAAATTATTGTAGTGTTGAATATGTCGTGGCAAAATGTAATATTCGCAATAAAGCCATTGAACAGTAACCACATAGTTTGAATGTTTGAGGGGATGACGATCCAAAACTGTTGGCCCCTTGAATTTTTGACACGAATTCTATATATATATATATATATTGATCTCCTCAAGATTGTTATTGGCCATTGTATTAGGGATATGAAATGTAATGTCTGTTCCTTGAATTAATGGACTATTGAGGATGATCGAAACATGCAATTTCGTCCAAGGAACCTCCTTTCCTAGAAATATAATTTTTTGTCCTGAAACAACTAGTAATACATCTGCCCAAAATATGTAATTGGGAAAGGATCACTTGAATTACAGATTCTAAATCGCATATCCAACACATTACTGATGAAGGGAATAGATCTAGAATAGCAAAGCTAAAAAGTGATACACTAACTCTTGCCATACATCTGAAGCCAAATAGAATTGCAAGAGATGGAAGATACTCAAAGTGCATAAATTACTTTCCTTGAAACACTTGTTTTAAAAAAAAAAAAAAAAAGCACTGGCTTTACTATTTATTTGCGAAAAAAAATGTCTACGTCAACTCCAAACTTAACTTTAATTAGTAATTTTATTTCCGTTCCTCTTACAGAACCTTAGTTTCCCCAGGACTACTAGTGCATGCCACGACAGCAACCTTTGTCCTTCCCTGGCCTGCAGGAACCGTTCGTCATTCTGCGGGGAGACAGAGGCATCGAAGAAGAGGAGGTAAAAGAGTGAGAGATGGAGGAAAAGAGAGGAAATTAGCAACTTACCACTTCCCAGTACTACTCCCGCGCGCTAGCAGTGCTAGTGTGGTTTAAAATGAACATGAGTGCAGAAGCACTTTCCGAAGAAACAAAATCCGTCTCTTGCACTTTCGGTGACGCAAGTTCCATGACATCCTCTCGACCTGAACCATCGACATTTCCGCAAGTATGTTTTGCTTTGCTTATGGTAGACGACTCGGTTTAATTCTTGAGTAGAATGAAATTTAGAGCCAGTTATTAGCTATCCAAATTAAGGGAATCATGAGCTGAGAAAAAGAAATTATATATACATTTAAATCAAGGCAAACAGTACCGAACAAGTTCGAATTATACAATCTCGAATGCATGCAACTTTCGAGTATTTTCCAATCATAATGCACATTGATGACATTGTACGCATACCAAAGGTTCTTCCAAGCTAATTAATTAATGTTCTAGTACACAACAAAGTATCTTCCTAATTTAATAATATTGTTGCAGTATATATAGATGTATCTTCTGAGACAATTGCCAAAGAGAAACAACCAGCTCTTAATTAGAAGTTGTTATAGGTGATATGGAGACCCAAAGTTCAGAAACTTCAAAACACAAGGACTAGGATATCCATAGTTGCGGTAACGGAACTCTAGATATATATAGTTCAAATAACAAGCAAACATAAAACCAACTTCTACTGAATTGCAAGTTAGAAAACTCGTGAGAATTGGGACGTTAAAGACTAATTAAAGGTAGGTAGAGGATCACTGCATTGCAAGTTATAGCAATGAACACGATGGAGCTAGAACTACTTACCTCCGCTAACGGCGGGAAGGAGATCGGCCATCAGCAAAAGTACAACACACATAATAATAATCGATATAGAAATTCTCGCCATATATATAATATAATGCCTCTTGATCAGTTTAATTGCCACAATAAATACTGCATGCAAAAGGAGCTATTTATAGATAAATTAGTTGCTCTGCATGATCATCAAGCACCTTTGGCTAGTCGAAAGGTTTCTGAATTAATTACTGGCCCACTATTTATCCCGCAGGATGCAGTAGATTTGATTGTCGCAAATCAGTGCTAAGAACAAATGGTTTAGAACGACCCAAAGAGACTCTGAACTACTACTTAATCTCCTTAGTCAAACAAAAAGCCAAGTTTCTATATCAAGTAAATAGAATAAATTACCCATGCAATTCATGTCAATGCGTGTACGTACCTTCATTAATGGACAAATGAGAAACAAAAAAACATGTTTTAATTAACCATAAACATTTATTACATAGGTGAGATCCAATGATAGCTCTTTGATAGGGTTTCGGTTGAATGATATATTTGGAGAAACCACGAGAAAAATTATTACTGTCAAAATAATTATAAGTTTTGTGGAATTAAACAGAAATTACTCTTAAAGCCTTAAACTTACTACTACCTCCAATACCACCAGTTGGAATATCTTAACCAGAAACTCTAGTTTCGTCCTTCACGCCAACTGTCCCAACAATTCTGTTACAAAAGGTTTATTGGGACGAAAATTTCGTTTTGCCCAAAAAGTACCCTTCCGGGATGGGAAGAGTTTCATCTCAAAATAACTTCACCGTTTGAACTCTTTCACATGGATAGTAGAAATAAATGTTCGAATGGCTTCCAAAGCTTATGCGAAACTTCAATCGTCTTTCAACATTAAATTTAAATCCATTCGATAAGGAAAATAACCATTCGAACTAATATAATAATATGACATTCGATGTTTCGGATGCCCTTCCAACGCAGTAAAAGGGAGCGTCCGTAATCGTTCTTACACTACAAGAAATTTGACTTTTTGGGACGGATTTTTTTGGAACGCTTTATGCAACGGTTGTGAACTAAGAAATTATTAGGAATTAACTACTTTAATGAAGAAACTAGCTTATTTAGTAAAGCAGTTTTAACTAAGAAATTATTCATCACGTTAGACGCTTTTAAATCTAATTGTTTTTTCAAAATTTTAGGTGCATATCACATTAAACACTTTTTAAATATGAATTTTAATATAGTTAGGTGCATTTACGCTAGAAACCTTAGAAAAAATTGACTAAACTTCTGTAGTAATTACGGTACAAAAGGTTAGTAATTAAACTTAGATGGTGATTGGCATATCTTCCAAATGAAAGTGATTTTATAGACCATATTATCTGGATCAAATGGTATAAAAGGTAAGCAAGACAATAGTTAGTGGCTTGTAAAATTCTTATATGAAGGCGATGTTATAGGCCACATTCTTTTGGATAAAGATCTAATTTAATATCCATATAAACAAAGAGACTGGATATTTAATTTGTATATTAATAATTATTGTAATATTTAACAGTTTTCAAAATAGGCCTATGTATAAAGAAAAATGTAAATTTTCAAGGCCGCCCTATTTTAAGGTGCAAAGCTCTTAAATCAAGGAGATGTTATATTATAATTTTGGGGTGGTTAAAATTTTGGAGTATGGAAGTTGTGAAAAAGTGAAGAGAGAGAAAATTTGAATGAATATTATAATGAAAAACAATAATTTGATCGAGGAGAGAGAGATTATTTTATAATTTTTTATTCAGGTCCAAAATTTTGGCACTCAAACACCAATATTATTTAATTGGTATCATAATGATTATCTTAATATTGAACATGTTGACTTTAGTTCACAATCACGATTTTAATGATTACAATAAATTGATTACGAATACAAAAAGGACATCTTCAAATATCAAAAAGACAAATGCTAAAGAGTTAAGTCACATGGATTGAATCGAAGAGATCAGTTCAAGACTTGAAGACCTTAAAAGTAATCTTGTAACTCTAAAGCTCATTGCTTTGATAAGTTTGATCACACACGCTCACTTTTCAAAGAAATTAGAAAATTCCTCTTAAACAAAATTTTCTAAGTTCAATTCATTTTAGACAAACTCCAAAAAGCATAAAAGGAAAATTCAATGAGTTTTTTTCTATATCGGACGACCAATAGTAGACCGGTATGTGTACCGGTTGCTTCCATTCTTCGTATTGGATGCAATCGTGAAAGAGACCAAATTTTATTCAACTGTATTTTCAAAATAGGCCTATAAAGGAAAACATAATTTTTTGGGGCCTTCCTATTTTTGGATCCTTAAACGCCTGCCTAAGCAGTGTATGGTCAGAGCGAGCCTTGCCTGGAAGTATGCTAACATCTACCATTAGAAGCAAGTAGAGTAAAAGGGATTGATTGGGCTTCCTTCATTAGCCAATACTATATAGCTATAATTATTATGATAAACCACAAATATTTATATAAGTAACACTACTAGAAAATTGACCTTAGGTGTCAAACTTCTGGGTGTCAAAACAAATTTTGTCACCAAATCATGCCCTTCCATGTCAAAATAAAAATTTTGTTACCCAAGGTGTGCCAAGAATTACAAAACCGTCCAGACGTCCATAAACCACGTCTGCACAATATTCAGGGTTGACAAAAGTCAAAACGTCACATATTAGTGATTTTTCAGCATCTGCGAACGCATCCGAATGTTACGTGAAACCATGCGCACATGGTTTGGGTGATATTGTTATCACCCATTAGTCACGCAATTCATATCGTCATAAAAGCTGCATACCCATCCACATTGTATGACATACCGTCCGCACAACTTGGACAGTCCGCACATGATTGGCACGTGTCTTTGTCAAACGACCGTGGAGAACAGTTGTTAGAGTCTGCACTGTTAAATCACGTCCGGACGCATATAGCTATAATTTCGACTAACACTGGTACTCCACGTTGCATGTTCCAGTCGTCTGCCCGTCCGCATGGATCCATAACCTCCGAACGACATTATTTCGAGAAGATTTAATATTACCGTTCACGATTTGGAATTGAATGCTTAGGAATCTGATTGGTCTACATGGAAAATGGAAACGTCCGCACGGAATGATCGTCCCATCTGAATGGTGTGGACAGATTTTAAAAACAAACAAAAACCATTTGAACAACATTTTCACCCGCATTACATTTTCTCTCCTTTCTCACAGAGGTGCATTCACGTTTAGAGTCTAAAATCTAGCTCTTTAGTCCTATTTCGTGGATTTCTTTCTATACAGGTACGTTTCTCATGTTTTTCTTGCATTTTTTCGTTTAAAAATCATATTTTTAACACTATTTATGTAAAAAATGTCATATTAGATTTTTGGCTATCACTGTTGTTTAATGGTTGATCTTTGTGTTGATATGGATTACGTAATGTTGTAGGATTGTTTAGATTATAATTTTGTAATGTTTGGTGTTGGTTTGAGGTAGTTTTAGAGGTAGGAAAGGGGCCTGCCATGGCTGAGTCAACTCAGTCTTCTTTGCCGTGACACGTCCGGACGATTATAAGATGTTCAGACAGATAGTTTTCAATTTTCTACGGTTACTTTTCCAAACGCTTCCATTTTGGGCCTCCATGCAGACAATACATGTATGTGTGCGAACATCAAGACTTTAGACATTGTCGTTTTGTCTAGGATATATACACATCTTAAAAATATGAGTTTTTAAGAGTAATTTGTTGCGGACTGTTTTCCTAGCGTGTGAACGTCTATTCATTAAAATAGGTTGTTATTTGTAGTTCGGACGGTTGTTTCTACGTGCGGACGAATTTCGATTATACGCTATCGTTTTACTCAGTATATATACACATTTTAAAAATAAGAGTTTTTAAGGAGTTATTTATTTCAGACGGATGTATTAGCGTGCGCGTGGCTGTTTTTGAAAACTTTATCATTTTATTACCCGCTCGGATGGGTTATTTGTGCATGCAGACATTTGTTCGTTATACACTGTCGTTTTTGCTAGTATACATATCTTAAAAATTTATTTTTTATGAGTATTTTTTTGTGGACGATTTTCTTATCGTGTGCATGTCTAGTCCTGTTTCACTATATGTTCAGACTCCCTATATGTGCATCCGGATGCTTGTTTGAATTAGATGACGTCGTTTTGATGGATGTGCAGACGTTGTGTACGACCGTAGGGATAGTTTTATTTGACGGTTTATTTGTTTTCACCTTATTTTGCAGATTAAAAAATATCTAAACGCCATCGTTTGTCATCTTCCTCATTTGCCGAGACCTCTACGCAACAAGATCCTAAGAGTCTGGAGGATTATATGACGCAGAGGAGTAGCAGCAAGGGGTTGAGATACTTAGCCGATTAGTTATTGTAGAGCTTAAGGTCTCTGTTGTTGACTTCGAGGAGGTAAAGTATATGGGTCGGAGTATCAGTGACATTATGGGTTGGATTTGGTATCTAAAGAGAGATGGCATAGCCTCTGTAGATCTGGTCTTGGAGTTTTACGCTGCACTGCTGGACATTGAGGATATTGAAGCAATGCTATAGACCGTCACTGTACGCGGGGTGACCTTTCAGTTTTCACTAGACATCCTAGCGGCATTTGTGGGGCTACAACGGCCGATTAGAGTATACTCTACAATGGAGATGGCAAACAAGCCAGATGCGGAAGACATCTTTCGTATTTTCACGGGCCAGAACATGGTGCTGGTCGGACCCTTCATCAGGTAGAAGTTCATGCTCCCCTTCTGGCATATTCTACACCTTATCTTCGCCTACGACATCGAGCTGAGGGCTTACACGATAGAGTGCCCTATTATAAGAGGCGAGTTGATGCTTGCCATGGCTAGAGGATGTGTTGTATATCTTCCCCCATACATCTTCCTGAGTCTTCGGTCTGAGGCGAAGATTACTTCTTCAGCTGTGTTGCCATACAGTTTACTCTTGACACAGTTCCTCCACAGTGTGGGCTGTATGGATAGTCCGGAAGAGGAAAAGAAGGCACCTATCAGTCCCATCTATCGAACCACTTTGACCCATTCCGAGGCGCAGCTTAGGCGGCAACAACAAGCTCCTGCTCCTAAACAGCAACAGGAAGTGGAAGAGCCCCCTTGCCGTGCTCATGATCAGGAGCGACCTGCCTGGTCCAATGCTTGGATGGAGGACCTGAAGGGGATGGTTGAAAATGTTATTTCGCCGACACATCAGTTGTGCGTCAGCTTGGAGACCCGTGTCTCCTCTATAGAGACTCAGATGACAGGATTGCAGTCATTCCTCAATACCACTCTGGGCACCTTGCGTGTGATGTCGAGGAGGTTGGGTGCCATTAAAGATCAGCTCGAGAAGATGAGTGAGTCCGGGGGAGGGAGGTTAGCATGATTTTTGACTTCTATTTAATTTTACACTATTTTATTTTTGTTTGGATATTTATTTGTTTGTATATTTACGTTGATTTTGTTTTATGTTTATTATTTATTTTTTCTTTTTTTTTTTTGTTTAATATTTACTTTTTTTGGATTATTTAATATGTTCAATATGTTAAAAGTTTCACTATTGTTTAAAATTTACTGTTTAGAATTTATGTTAATTTTAGGGAAAAAAACTGAACCTCAAGAGTTTATATTTTTTTAGTCGCCAAATGTTTTTAAAAATGTAGTGGCTAAATGTAACTTAAGGTCTAAAACCAATCGTCTGTCATGTTTAAAATTCTTGTCTGTCATGTGTTTAAAATTCTTGTCTGCTCTATTCGTCTCTCGTCTGCCACTGTTAAATGTTAGGGCTAAAACCAATCACTGGCTACCACGTGTTTAAATTCCTTATCTGCTCTATTAGGTCTCTCGTCTATCACAACGCATGCCACGTCGGAGTTAGTTTTTGTATCACATGGCATACGACGAGAAGAAAATAGAGCAGACAAGGAATTTTAAACACGTGACAGTCAACAATTAGTTTTAGCCCTGACATTTAACTTAAGTAGACTGGCCTTCATTATCTCTAGTAATGGAGTTGGCTTGAGTTAGTTTTCATACCAAAATGAGAAACCCAGTGGGCTTTGAGATTTTTTTAAAAACACAGTAAGGATTTTGATATTGGGCTAAAACCTAGTGAGCTCCATGTAATTTTTCCTAAAATTTAAGATGAAATTCATAAGTAATTAATTTATAAGAAATCAATAATTAACGACTATTCAATAAAAGAGAGTAAAACGTGAGGACTGAAAATTAAATTTTCAAACTATTAAACAAAACCGTTTCCCGTATTGCAAATGAGGTGTCCGAACGTTCATTTTCTAATACGACGTCATGGGCTTGGACATAAAATGGTGTTGTTGGCATATTCAAATAATTTATTGAATTTAATTCGAAACGCGTCCGAACGCCATCAAAATTTTGGATAACAATTTGTACGGCCACAAAATGCTAGGTGGTAAATTTTCACGCCAAATTTTTCAAGCAAACCGTCCGAACGTAGTTTCGAGGAGTTAAAAAGCCGAAACCCAAAAAATGTACGTTTCATTTCGCAACTCTCCCAAAAACTAATAAAAACCCTCTCCAATTCGTCTTAGCTTGGATTTCTTCTTTGAGAGTCATTTGAATCATTGAGGAGGAGGGTCAGGCATAGATTGCTTAAACTTTGGGTGGATTGGAGCAAATATTTGGGATTTGGAAACTTTGAGAGGTACAGTATTTTACGGTTTTTGTGGATTTTGAGTAAAAATACATTGTTTTGCTTAATTGTTGATTGTTTAATGCTTTTGATAGCTTAGAAACATTTTTGGTGTTGATTGGGTGTGAAAATGTTGATGTAAAAGCTATTTTTGTGATTAAAATGGCCGGTGGACGTCTAATTGTTGAAGGGTCTATTCTTCAACAATCGCAGTCCAAAAGTTTACTGTTGACATTCGAATGATTTTCTGGCAATTGTTACTGTTCGGACGTTCTGTATGGCGTGCAGATGTTTCTTCACGAAACGACATCTTTTCGTTCGTCGTAGTGCAAACGACTTTTAATCCATCCGAACGATATTGCGTGTAGTTTATTTAATATTTATTTTTGTTAATTTTGGAATTTCCAAGTTATGGACAGTTTGGGATTAGACTATCCGTAATGTACGAAAATATTAATCTGGTCATTTATCGGTTTTTGTTGATATTTGAATGGTTTTTTATTAGGTTGTCCATGGATCGCTCTGAGAAAAGTATTACCAATGCCAGGGCACAGACTGAGCAACATGCTTGGGCGGAGAAGCTGGTAGTGGACCTAAATGCTATATGGATGGAAGTGGTTGCTGTGAAAGATCACGTGTCCCAATTGTATCAGTCTCTTCATACTGTTCCGATACAAATCCAGACACTCATAAAACGGGTGGATATTATGGAGCAGTTAGAGCACGTTCGCGACGCTGTCAGACAAGATGTCAACGAGCTAGTTCGTCGTCGTGATTCAAACTAGTTTTGGTTTATGTTGTTCGTTATTATTTACTTATAGTTTGTTAATCTCCTGCTTGTAATAGACTTTATAATTAATTTCTCGTTGGGTATTTCTACGAACAGTTATTTTATATTATGTACTTGATTTTGATTATGTATTTTGTTTACTATTATGTAGGTTAGATATAATTTATTGACCATTATTAATTTTATCTTATATTTAATAGAGTATTTAAATATTAAATATATAATTAAATTTGAGTATTGTCTACTATAATTAAAAGCAATGCGAACGCATTAATAATGTCCAGACGTCCGCTTATATGTTACACGACCGCACACGCTAAATAAACGTCTGCAAGTGTTACCATTGCAAACATCCGAACTCAACTCAACTGTCGTCACGTCCTTATTTTAGCATCGTTCACATGTTCTGTTGCCGTTCACACAATATATTCGTGGCAATTTCTTTTTCTTAGTATAAAAACAATAAGCGTGTGCATGTTTTTTGTTATCGTGCGGACAATGAATATGCTTACAAAATTACATTTTGACACAGAAATTCACTTTGTGCAAATAGGTAAGAGACATTAACACAGTTTTCCTTGACGAAATTGATTTTGTTAGGTAATACATTAACGTTCGTACGGTACATGCGAACAGAAAAAAATAAGGAATCCATAACGTTTTTATATTTTTCACACGAAATTGAAAACCATCCGAACCTTATTTGTTGGCGTCCTGACGCTATTTTCTGAGGAACCTCACAGATTGTCACCCAAAAACAAGGGTGATAGGCTTCTCCTATCAAACCTGGTGTCAAACTTTTTTTGACTCTAATAACTTTTGCTGACAAAATTTTGACTTTAGGTGACAAAATCGTTTGACGCCCAAAACCCATTTTATTGTAGTGTAAATGATAAACATTCAAAACTTCGAAGGTGTATTAATATTATCAATAACTCTCTTGTACCAATTAATTTTGGAACTTCTTATGTTTAATTACTGGGACTTGGATGGAGTTATACATCAATACTCTCTACGATCTATGATTCTTGACACTTCACAAAAACTTTCTTACAACATATTTGGCGTGAAAACCTATTCGGCCTTTGGGAAATGACAGGGCTTCATTTATCAAGTGCAATTCGCAGGACTGTTGGGCTTTACCCCTGTAAGCCCGATCCAACCGTTTTATAATCTAGATGTTTGTATTCAGCCTTATGGGGGTGAAAATCCAAATTATACTTGCCCAAAAAAAAAACCCAAATTGTGGGCCCAATAAAGAAAGTCCACAATCCATTTATGAAGCTACGCGATAAGTATTAAGTTTTGCAGAAAAGAAGTGGACGGTCGAGAAAATTTGCTTTTCATCATTTTATGTATATCGCAGGTAAAGTTTACGAGCTCTGTTTTTAAAATACATTGTAAGGGAGTCAATCCCATATCTTGTGCCTCTAAAAAAGAAAAAAATCAATACCTATCCATAATTGAAAAAAAAAAAAAAGTGTGAACGTTATACTTCTACAGTGAAAAAAATTGTGAACGTTCCTCTCTCAGCTGCTGTCTATAAAGATGCAGACTTTATCTCGAGGGAAAATATCGTACTTTCTTCTGTATAATCCTGGGCCTGATCAAAAAAATGCATGATCGGTACTTCATCAACGAATGAATTAAGCTCTTGACAAATCTCTACGCAATTTTGAGATTTTCTCAGAGCTTCTAGCCCCATGTACACCTCTTTCATTGTAGGCCTCTTTTTCCCATTCAATCTCAAGCACTTCGTTGTCAGTTTAGCAATGGCATCGATATCCTCTCTCTGCGCTTCTTTGGAAACCCGAGTATCTAAAATCAGGTGCAGTCTGCCCTCTTTTGCCGATGCAATGAAGTGTGCAATCAGATTTCTGTCCTCTTCTTCTCTAGCAAAAGAAATTGGCTTTTCTCCGGTTAAGAGCTCCACAAGTACAACTCCAAAGCTATATACATCACTTTTCTCTGTGAATTGACTTGACTGGAAGTACTCCGGGTCAAGGTACCCAAAAGTTCCTTGCACTACGGTGGTTAAGTGGGTTTGATCAGACGGGACAACTCTTGATGTCCCAAAGTCGGACACTTTTGCACTGTATTTATCATCCAATAGAATGTTGGCAGATTTGATGTCTCGATGAAGGATGGGGATCGAAACCGCAGAATGCATATATGCTACTGCCCCAGAAACTTCACACGCAATTGTAAGGCGATTCTCCCATGAAAGAGATAATTCTGGGTCTTGGTCGTGAATATGCTGGGAAAGGGTTCCATTTGGAATAAATTCATAAACCAGCAATGGAAGCTCAGTCTCCAAGCAACAACCCAGTAATTTCACGACGTTCCTGTGATTGATTTGGGATAGAATCACAACTTCGTTGATGAATTGTTCAATCCGGCTCTTGTCGATTTCTTTCGACTTCTTAACTGCCACTATTCTGCCATCTGATAACATTCCTTTATAAACTGTGCCATATCCTCCCTGACCAAGATATCTGCTCTCATTGTAGTTGTCTGTTGCTCTCTGCAGCTCCTCTGCTGTGAATATTTTTGCTTTGTCACTACTTCCATAGGATGAGAATCTCTCTCGTAACAAGAAGCCACCGTTTTGCTTGAATAATTTTTCCTTACGAATTCTGTACCTTCTTTTCCTCTCGAACTGATAGAACATGTAACCTGAAAGAACCAGACACAAGAATCCCATGCCAATCCCAACACCTGAAGGATAAAGATGAAAAACCAAAATTCATCAAACTGTGATAAGACAAAGTTCTCTACCTTTGACTTTTCAGAAATTTTTAATAGAACCAAAGTTCTATTAAGAATAGTTAGCTAACGAGGCAACAAACAAAGTTCTCTTCCTTTGACTGTTCAAAAGCGTAATAGAACTAGTTTTTCTTGTTCTGTAAGAATGAACAACATTAAAGCTTAATTTCCTCTCCAATTTTGTTTTGGCTTGCGTACGGAGTTATACACACATCTGCTCGCAGAGACTGAGAGAGAGAGAGAGAGAGTTACCTAGTAGAGCAACCAGTTTGACTGGAAGCTTTTTACCGCGCCTTCGTATGCATTTCACCCCATCTGTATGGTAGCCATCAGGACAGACGCTGCAAGAGAAATTCGAGTTCCCAGTGCTAGTGTTGCCTTCTAGGGGAACCAGAAGAGGTACATTGGCCATGATACTAACATTTGACAGCACCAAGTTATTTGCCTCTGCTATGCTCTGATTACTGACCCCAAAAATCTCTGCAATAGATGTAAGGTTCTCACCACTTCTGACCATGTAATCCACCAAGGAACTCACCCCACGTGCCGTCTGATTTACAGTAGGACATGCACATCTCACTGGAACTATCAGCTCTGCGCCCAACTTAATAGATGAGGGGTCGTAGTTGTTTTGATTACTCATTGCCTGACAAGTGGTAAGGCCTTGGTAAATGGAATTCGCTATGGAATCATATGAATCCCCATCTTCAATGATGTATGAAGCAAAGTGCTGGTAGAGATCGCCAGCACAGGAACAACAAACTGGAACCATAATCAACTTGCCGGAAGGAATCGTGTCGGTAACTGAAATATTGTTTGTTGAAGCTATGCTGCGGGCTTCGGAGCCAAGCAAATTAGCGATACTGCTGGCGGTGTCGTAAGGTGGCTGGGAACTGAAGGTTACAAAGGAATCGCATGACTTTGGGCCATTGCAGACGTAGCCTCTCCATGTGGAATTAGCGTTTGCAGAGCAGTTAGACGAGTACTGTGGATTTCGAATGTAATCTTGTTGGCAATCTGATGTTTGATAGAACAAACATAGAAAGAGGAAGACGGAGAGGGTGTGTGAGGAAAAGATAGCCATTGATTTGAGTTTCCAGATGAGAAGTGAGCTTGCATTTCTTCATCTTATAACAACAGGCGATCGCGCGTTGTAGGCTTGTAGCCCATATGGCTTCCTTGACTGTTTCGACATGAGTTGTACGAAACATTCAAACTTAAAGAAAAGTTCAAATTGGACCAGTTTGCAGCTATATTGACCAGGTCAGATTCGACTTTCCCAACAGATGATTTGCAACGTGACTGCCAAAAATTACTGCTCGTCCGGTATAATATTGTTTTCACTTTTACAGTGAGGACTCGATTGATTAATTACTCAAACCTTGCTTATCTTCGCCATCCATCGCCAAAAAAACATGGAAAGATCAAAACAACCTCTTAATCCCCTCCCCAAAAATCTGAGAACAAGTTTTGGGTCTCTTAACAAAACCTTTGGCCCCAACAATTCCTTGAAGAAGCTGATCTCTTAGGGAAACTGAAAAAATGACTCTTGAAAAGTTTACCGATGTCCTTTTCGGACAGCTGAAACATGTGGCTTTCCTTCCTCATCTCTTTCAATCACTGCCTGTCAGCTCTATCTCTCTTCTTCACCTTCTTGGATCGCAACTATAAAGAAACATGCCTAAATTGACTATCGATCAAGTAAAACATTGGCTTAATTAGTCTACTAATTCCTTAATTCCTAAGGTATGATCGGATCTCAAACTAGTCCGGATTTATTTTCATCCTATATTAATCCTTACGGAATTCTTTATGTCTTAAAAAGTAGTCATTCTGTCAACTCGGTTGGCCCCATTAATAGAATAAATCTCACGTGGCTAACGAAAATATATCACCGCCAATCACAAGGAGCCCCACGACTCTAAGTCACTCTGGGTAGTGCATTGACTTAACAAAAGATCTGTAACACATGACATGATGAGCTAGCGTTTTAGGTCCAAGTGACGTAGACAATTCGATGTGGATTTTAAACTAGCATAAACCAATCTAACTGGACAATTTGAGTAAATTGGGGACACACGACTGCTTGCAATTGGTGGTGATATGTCCCTGTTAGTCACGTAAGATTTATTCCGTTAATAGAGCAAACAAAGTTCACAGAATGAGCACTAATTAAGCCTAAAACATACTTTGTTAGTTGTCAGCTCTCAATACAATGGACAAGTTACATGGATGCCTAAAACATACTTACAAGTCGTCAGCTCTAAGTCCAATGGACAAGTGACATGGATCAAAAGAAGCTACGGCAGTGTTTGCAAACCATGATTTTTTTGAAAATTTTAAAAATGTCGAGAAAATTGTGGTTGATTAAAATTTTATTAGATTTTGAAATAAAATAGTAAAAAGTAGAATTTTTATGGGAGTGAGTGAAAAAAATGAAAAGAGATTATTTGTATGAATTTTTTTTATGTTTATTATAATCGAAAGAGATCATTTGATAGAAAGAGAGAATTGATTTTGATTATTTTTTTTTCTTCTAGCCAAAATTTTGAATTTAGTTATGTTTGCATTCAAAAATTTTGGATGGGTAAAAAATTTTCAATATTTTGGGTTGGTGATCATATATTGAATCCAGATACCAAATTTGGTGGGATTTGTAAACTAAAATTTTTGGATGGCTAAAATTTTAGTTTATAAAAATTGGTGAAAAAGTGGAGAGATAAATGATTTGAATGAATTTTTTTATATTTATTAGACCAAATGCAAACACTTATATATATATATATATATGCTAGTTTCTCTGAAGTTTGGGCTTTTGAAAAAAAAAAAATCAAAAGACGAGCATCCATGTTTTTTATTGACAAAATATTTTCATTTAATGATTGATTGGTTGTGCAAGGGAGAAAAGAAGATTTGAGGTGAGAATTTTGACAGGAAATTTTTTTCATGTTTTCAAATGGTGACGTAATTTTGCTAAGACTTAAACTATTGTACTTAGCAAAACGTTCAGCGCGTAAACGAAAGACTAAGAAAAAAAAAAAAAAAAAAAGGAAGTATAGACCAGAAAAAAATCAGTACTATAACAGTGTTGGTAGATCTTGTCAATTTTTTATTTTTTTTTTTTCTAAGCGGTAGATCTTGTCAATTACTTGTACAACTATTAACTTTCAGAATTGGAAATCTAGGACGAGTGGCGTTAGCTTAGGAATTAAAAATCAAATATAGAAGAACAGTAAAAACACTCACGACCTATCATCCTTTTTGACCAGTTATGGTACATGGTGCCCAATGGTTAAGGCCCATTGTGTCTACGAGTTCATAGGTTCCATGTGTGAGAAAGACACTTGGGTAGTGACTATCCAAAAGAGGATAGATGCAGCTGCCTCCTAGTCTCTCTCTATCCTCTCTCTAACACCTTTTCTCTCGGCTTCTTCAACCCCCTCTTCCTTTTTTTCTTTCCCTTTTCCCCTCTTCCCTCTCCTCCTTTCTGGTTCAAATGGTTGCATCTGTTAGTTGGGCTTTTGGTTTATTTTTGTTTCTTTGCAAGTGGCTTACAACCGTCCACCAGTGGCTTACGCCCAGTTTCTTCACACACGCGCCACACGGTTGGTCTCAGCAGGCCAAGATCTACACCTCGGGTCCCTTCCACTTCCCAGACGACGGGGTGTGATGACTCACGCGGCGCCTGTGGATCTCAAGCGCCGGCCACTTTAGGGGCGCGTCCAACTTCCTCCGCCCCCAGCCACCTGCCTCGCTTCCCAGGACTAGCCTTTGTGGTTTCTGTCCTCCCTTTTTAGCCGTGGATCTGCTCCGACCACTACCACGCGCCACCTCCGCCGCCAACATCTCCGCTTCCGTTCTAGCCGGAGTCTCCACGGACTTTACCGTGACCTATGTTACGCTTTCGACCGTTTGGGCTTGCCTCACTGTTTAAGGCTTGCATAGTTTTAATTATGTGTTTTTCTACTGTTTGTACTTACAATTGGAATTGCATGATTAGTACTCTAAGGAAGTCGGACCCCCGACACTGTCGTCGGTCCTTCAGCGACAATTGGCACTGCCTTGTGCGGTGGTTTGTTTCTTTCACAGGTTTCCCGTGCCCACCACAACTGAGGACCTTGTGTCTCTTTTATTAAGGACCTTGTGTCCTCCATTATAGCCACTTTACTGTTGGCCCCTCAACTTGTCGCTGGCCTTTTGGGTTCTTTTTCTTGTTTTTTCTAGCTTGTAATTGTTGTTTGTGTTTTCCATATATAACAGTAGTTGTTTCAACAAAAAAAAAAAAAAAAAGAGAGGATAGATGCGACTTTACAGACCCTCGGTGGGATAGGGCTCCTAGGTGATGGTTCCCTAGCAAGTATGGGTTATTATGCTAACATCTTGGTAGAGCCACCTCTTGTCCTCCTCATATTATTAATTCCGTTACATTTTGTCCCATAGCTATCAACCGTTTACATTTTGCACCCCTTACCGTTATTTTGAATGAAAATTTCTATTTTGATTCAGTGAAATGACGATTTTTCCCTTATAATTATATTTTGTATAAGGATAAATTTGTCATTTCACAAAATATAAATAACAATTTCCGTCCAAATTAACGGTAGAGGGTGTAAAGTGTAAATAGTTGGTACTTGAGGGGCGAAATATAATGAAATTGATAATTTTGGGTGCAAAGTGTCAGAACCCTAATAGTCGGAGGCAAAAAAGTGTATTTTTCCCTAAAAATAACTATTACCCTTTTTGTAATGTGATACACAAACTATTGATTTGAAATACTCTGTACTCTCCATTAACATTTCTTTTTAATTTAAACAAAAAATAATTTTATTCCCATAATGTTTTTTCGATCACATGTGTATGAGGGTAAAATTATAATTTCAAAAGCTAAATAATTAATTTCTATTAACATTGATAGAAGTTTTTAAGGGAGAGTTGCAAAATGTTCGAAATCAATAGTTTATGAGTACAATGTCACAAAAATAATAATTTTAGTTGCACATTGTGTTTATAATATATCATGTTCGATTAAGGCAACTACTGCACAGTTTTTTAATTATTATATGAACACAATAAAAAAGTTCCCAACAAGCCAAACTAATTGACATTTTCAATTAATGTCAAACTACTCTAGCCTATTCCAAGAGTCCAACTCCAGCCGAGAGAAACGAGGGTTTGATCTTTTCTTTAAGTGTCGGCGCTGTTCCAGAAAAGGAAAGTCAAAAGTTTCTCGATAATTGACTTTACCCAAACGCGGACAGACGACTCTGGTAGCGAGCTAGTTCAACCTCTCTTTTCTTTCTAGGCGACCCGTAAAATTGCAGTCATTGAAAGAAAAGACGTGTCCCCGGAACATACATGCCGGAAAATTGGTACAATACATTTGATTAGAATCTATCATTATATTTTTCCTGTCGGTTGGAAGAAATATGCAGAAGATATGAATGCTTTCATTGGCATTTGGGCAGACAAATGCAGTCGCTTAATTTTGTCCTAAATAATTCAAATGTGTTTTCCTTTTACCTCAAGTCATAAGTAGGTCAGTGCCAAAACAAAACATTAGGAGACCATGGCTAGCTGTATTCTACCCAAATCACAAGCACCCCCCAAAGTAGACTTCCCAAAACATATGACACAAGACATACAACCCAGACTCATGATGATAAAGACCACAAGCATCCTACAAGTGAAGAAAACAGGGCACAGCAGCATTGGCTCCTCATGACTTAGACAAGATAGATATCTTCAAAGCTGGACCACGATCCACACCCAAAGCATCGCCTGGGAAAATGAAAAGACACGTTGGAGAAGTAAAAAGACACGGCAATTGATAGAATGACTTTAAAATTTGTAGCTCGCTACCAACCCAATCACCTTATAGTACGATGCTCTGGTAATCAGAAAGTGAAGTGTGTAGCTTTTAAACTCGTTGGGGGAAGGAGGGGCAAAACGTTGGTGCATGGGTATCGACGAAAGTTGTGATACAAATGAAATTAGGAGCAGTGGTTTCAATAACTTGGAATCTATTTGAGGAGATTTTTCTTGAGCAGTATTTTCTAAAGATTACTCGGAAAGTTAAGGACCAGGGAATTTGGTAGTTTGTTATAGGGAAGTGTAACTATCAGTCAGTATGCAGTAAAGTTTAATCATTTGTCCCCTTTCGCACCTTATCTGATCCCAATGAAATCTTGAAGAATAAAAAAAATTGAGGCGAAGTTGAACCCATATTCATGATCGGATTGCTGGGTTGGAAGCGAAGGATTACTCAAATAAGATATATAAAGCACAGAAGATTGAGGCAACCATCAAAAGACAAGCTGTTCATGACGAGAAAGCTAATAGGCATAGCCCACCTGGGTTTGATTTTAAAAGAGAACTATGAGTCGTGGAACAAAAGATATTTTGGTGAGCCTGAACAGAACAATAGATCTCACCAAAATTTTCAAAACACTCAGGTTGGATCATTGAAAGAAGATGGTGTGGAAAATTTCATTCTGGTAATTTTCTTTTTTAACAAAACATAAAATCCTTATTCAATTCAACACAAAATCTTTATTCAATTCAACTGAAAAGGAAAAAAAACTAGAGGGTTTGTCCCTGCATTAGTCTGCACTTGATCCGAAAAGTGCTAAGTTATATCAGGGTAGCATCCAGTCAAAAACTGAGAAGCAGCCTAACAAGCCAAGTGATGCGCCATACGGTTAGCATCTCTTTTAACAAACTTAAACTCAAAGAGATAAATAAAATAAAATAAAAAAGTCAAGGCAATGATGTATAGCCTCAATCCTGCTATGGATATGCTATTCCTCTCTATTAGAAAAAACGTTATGGGGCTTTGATCACCAAAAGTGCATCACCTTTAAGTTGGATAGATTCCTCTTTATAAGCCGTATTAAAATTAATCTTAACAGTGCCAAGAGGCGTAGTAGACCAGCTACCAGATTGCATCCGGGTTCTTTGACGCTGTCGGCAGACAATGCTCGAGTGATACTTGCAACTAAAGATAGGATGTCCCATTTGACACCTTTATGCACCAGTCTATTCCTTGTCCACCAAATCAGATCAAAAAGTATTTATAGTGAAGATCTGGAAATGGTGTTGTTCTTCTTTTAGGGTTACCAGATCTTAATTCGGATGAAGGATAACTTTGATCCACTACAAAATAAACATATCTCTTCTTCTGCCACGGTACCTCCAATTCTTCCTTTAGTAGGAACAATATCCCATATCAGCTTCAACTTCAAAAGCTTCAGCCGCTCATGAATCTTCAATTTCCAAAGTGTTTTCCAATTTGTTGTGTTTCTCTAAGTTGTCTTTGCTCTTAGCTCTAGTGCTAGCTCCTATTTGGTTCCGCTGGTGCCGCCTACAGTTTCCCGCCACCCGTTCTCTCTGCCCGGCATGAAGCATTTGTAGTTTATCGATCCTTTTAGATACCAGTAGCCTTTTTTTGCAACCTAGTCGTGCTTGGATCTTTTGTTCTTGATCTTTATTGTATCTTGTACTCTGGATTCAATGCAATAATACCGTAATTATACATCGATATTCAAGACAATGATAGCCTCACTGTATTATTCAGCAAAAACAAAAAACAAAAAGAGACAACTCCCGACGTTTGATTAATTCTTATACATTGATTTTACCGTAAAGGTGGTAGAATTCTTAGGGATCCATAACAGTTCATCACATCTGTTACCACCTTCTCCATGTCAACCTTCAGGGCCATCCAGCCCCGTTTGTCGAGCTTATGACTCATCCCATATAATATTTCAGCTGCTACAATATAATTGTCTTGAATCGATCTTCCTTGTACAATGGCTAACTGATATGGAGAGATTAGTTTTAGCAACACAGATTTCAATCGCTCCAATAGAAGCTTAGAAATTAACTTGTAAATCACATTACACAACTTAAAAAAAAAAATCACATTACACAAAATAATTGGTCTAAATTGTCCCACCTTAATTGGATGATCTACCTAAGGAATCAAGACCAAATTAGTATAATTAAGCTCTGAAAAAAGCTGTTGGGTGATGAAACAATCTTGAATTGCTCGCACAATATTGCCTACAATCTCCCAAAACTGCTTAAAGTAAAATAATGTCATACTGTCAGGCCCTGGAACTTTATTCACTCCCATTTTCCATAAAGTTTCCTTAATATATATAATTCGATCAAGTTCTCCGAATCTGGTGGAATAATTGGATGCTCAATGGGTACTGCTTCTTATAAAATTGGACCAACTCGTGCTCTATTATATATGATCTTCTAGAAATCTAGTCAGTAGCTTCATTTTTCAGCTCAGTGATTTGATTGCAACATCTCCTAATCATCGTAGAGGCATGAAAATTTTTTGTGTTGAGCTCAGTAGAAGTAAGCCATTCAACCCGTGATTTTTGTTTCCAAAGGAGCTCCTCTTGACCTAGTTATTCATCCAATTCCATAATCAGGTTCTTTTCCATCCATATATTTGAAGCCGAGGGTGCAACCTGTTGGTAAAGACACAAATTGGACTTTACTGTGCAGATTGCTTCATGAATGTTCCCATACACTTCTTTGTTCCAACTTCTAATGGCACACCGAACAGCCCTTATCTTTTTGATAAAACCCAAGGAGGTGCCCCAGGAATAGCCATTCTCCAAGCTTTTGCTATGACTCCAAAACACGACTCCTCTCTAGTGCAAAAGCTTTCAAATTTAAAACACTTGGGAACCAATGCTTCACATCCCAGAATACTAAAAATGGTGGCAACATGATCCGAATTATAATGGAATAATGGTTAATAGCGTTATTTTGGGAAGGTTGTCCTCCATGATGTATTAGTAAAACTACGATCCAACCTTTGCCTCGTGGTAGTGAATTGACATATTCAAGTCCTCTGTCGTTTAGCACCCTTTAGCAGGCCATGGGCTGGGGACACTCAGGAATTTGGGTTGGGCTAATAAAATTTGAACATTGAATACTTTCTTTCTCTTCACCTGGGACTCCCAAAAGAACTATTGGTTTACTCTGCTCTGGGGCTGAAATTGACGGTTTACTAGGGGGACTTGTTTTCCATTTCATTTGTGTAGTGTATTTGCACAGTGAAGATAATAAACAAACTTCGCATATATCGGTCTGAAATAAACAAAACAAAAACTGAGATTACTTCAGGCACTCGAGTATCCCATCATGTTCTCATCTCATTATGGAGCCTAAATGATTGAAAGTAAATTTTACCATCTAATAAAGGTTCGACATGGATATGCTAGTTGTTTTGTTATATATACGTGTGCGCGCGCGCTATTTTGACCACACGTAAGGGAACTAAAATTTTCCTGATTAATATGATTGAATAAATAAAAATGGTAACGTAGATACGATATTTTGAATCAAATTCTTTTTGGTGGCGCAGAGAGACAGGTATAACTAAAAATATGAAAAAAAAAAAAAAGGAATTATCTTGTTAGTGGACAAAATCTGAGAGGAAACTATGCAGTATCCTTGAAAAACTGAGTTAGACCCAAATATATCTAGAAGGGGTGAATAGGTATTTAAAACTAATTAACAGAAACTTCACCGGCAATTCAAAATTAATTTTGAATTAATCCAACACAGAGCAATGGCTCGCAGAATTGATTAACAAAGACAAGCTTAAATCAAAATCACTTCATAAATCGTCAACGAGGAAAAACTCCAACGATCGATTAAATAAAGAAGTTTCTCAAGAAAATGTTTCATCTATCAAGTCTCAAATCATTTAAATTAGATCAAAAAAAGAAACACTCAAAGGATGCAGAGAAAATAAATCAATCACACATATAAGACGAAAATTGTTGACGAGGTGAAAAACTCAAGAAGCAACTACTCCTTCAAGAGGAAAACTACTCCGGGCATTTGAGCCACCAACATCAACTACATCATGTTTCTCTTTGACTTTTGATGATGTTCCAAATATCAACAACATCAACGTAGATATGAGGAACATCATCAAGAAGAAAAATCAAAGAGAAGGTTTAGCAAATAGGAGATCAACAAATCATCATAGTTCACAAAAAAAATAAAATAATAGATCATCAAATTAATTTTTTCAAAACATAATCTCAAACCAACTTCAGCTCTCCCCCTAAACATCAGAGCAACCAACTTCAAACTTCAATTATTTCAGTGCTCCCCCCAACCCCAGCTTCACCTCAGAAAACACAATTTTAAACCAACTTTGGCTCTTCAATTCTCCCCCCTTTTATCACGAATGGACAAAGGAGTTACTCATTCATATCACTTAAATCTTCATCTTCCTCCTCTTCAAATGACTCCTCATCTTCCTCAAATGAGAGAAAGTAATGAAATGAAATGAAGAATAGAAACATATGAACTTATTTTGAAAATCTTGAAAAGAAAACAATTTTCATTTCCAAATCCCTTGTGCACAAACCAAGGATCTGAAGTGCAAAATGTGTAATAAGAGGACTGTAACATGAAATCCAAAATGCTGAAAAAGATGAAAGCCCAAAAGTTGTATGAACGAATATCAACAAGATTTGTGAATATTTTGAAAAATCGAAAAGAAACCCTAAAACTCAAACCTTTAATGAACAACCCAAATTGCAAGTTTGAGTTGAGAATATACCTTGAGACTTAGAGACAAACTCTTGAAATGACAGCCCCAATCGTTTTCACTGTGCTCTTGAGTGATCTGAGTGAGTGAAAGTGAAAGGAGAGCAAAATGGGGATTGGCGGGTCAAGTAGAGAGTTAGAGAGCAAAACTGAAATGCTCTGTTTTTAAGTTCTTGTTTTAAGGTCGTTTTAAAATAGCCGGGCTCAAGCACCCAAGAGAATATAAGGCAAATGTAAGTCGATATTCGATTTATGAAAAGTACAAAATACATAAGAGCATGTCTGCAGCTCTCTGTGACTGTGACTACCCTTGTAGTATACCTGATGGAATATGTTGGGTCTGCAGAAGCAAAAGTACGCTCCACTATCAGCTGCTGTCTACAAAGACAGGAACTTCTTCTCGAGGGAAAATGTCATACTTCCTTTCGTGTAATCTTGGGTCTGATGGATCATATGCATGGTCGATACTTCATCAAAGAATGAATGAGACCGTTGACAATTAATCTCAACGCAATTTTGAGATTTTCTCAAAGCTTCCAGCTCCATGGATACCTCTTTCATCGAAGGCCTCTTTTTCCCATTCAATCTCAAACACTTCATTATCAGTTTTGCAATAGCATCCATATCTTCTCTCGCCGCTTCTCTTGCAACCCGAGGATCTAAAATTTGATGCAATCTATCCTCTTTTGCTGATGCAATGAAGTATGCAACCAGATTTCTGTCTTCTTCATCTCTAGCAAAAGAAATTGGTTTTTCTCCAGTTAGGAGCTCCACAAGCACAACACCAAAGCTGTACACATCACTTTTCTCTGTGAATTGACTTGACTGGAAGTACTCTGGGTCGAAGTACCGAAAAGTTCCTTGCACTGCTGTGGTTAAGTGAGTTTTATCAGACGGGACAACTCTTGATGTCCCAAAGTCGGACACTTTCGCACTGTATTTGTCATCCAATAGAATATTGGAAGATTTGATGTCTCGATGAAGGATGGGGATGGATGTGGCTGAATGCATATATGCCACTGCTCCGGAAACTTCACATGCAATTCTTAGGCGATTCTCCCAGGAAAGAGAAAATTCAAGGTCTTGATCATGGATATGCTGGGAAAGGGTTCCATTTGGAATAAATTCATAAACGAGCAATGGAAGCTCAGTCTCCAAGCAACAACCCAATAATTTCACAACGTTCCGGTGATTGATTTGGGAAAGAATCACAACTTCATTGATGAATTGTTCAATCCGGCTCTTATCGATTGCTTTCGACTTCTTAACTGCCACTATGTTGCCATCTGATAACATTCCTTTATAAACTGTGCCATATCCTCCCTGACCAAGATATCTGCTCTCATTGTAGTTGTCTGTTGCTCTCTGCAGCTCCTCTGCTGTGAATATTTTTGCTTTTCACTACTTCCATAGGATGAGAATCTCTCTTGCAACAAGAAGCCACCGTTTTGCTTGAATAATTTTTCCTTACGGATTCTGAACCTTCTTTTCTTCTCGAACTGATAGAGCATGTAACCTGAAAGAACCAGACACAAGAATCCCATGCCAATCCCAACGCCTGAAGGAAAAAGATGAATAACCAAAATTCATCAAACTGTGTTAAGCCAGTGGTTGTTAATTCTAATTAATGCTTCAACTGAAACCGTATGTGTGTGTCACTCGGTTGTCCAGATCAATTATGCATATAGACTCGGGGACAAGTGCTCGAATTTTGACTAAAAATCTCTCTCCCTTTGACTTGGGGTTGTGAGTTGTGACTTTCGATTTACACAACACATCCCCAATAATAAAAGCTATAAACGAACTTTTCAGAAATGGTTAACCAATTAGTACGGTTAGCTAACGAGGCAACAACCAAAGTTCTCTTCCTTTGACTGTTCAAAAGCATAATAGAACTAGTTTTTCTTGTTCTCTTAGAATGAATGAACAACATTAAAGCTTAATTTCCTCTCCAAATTTGTTTTAGCCTGCGTACGTAGTTATACCCACACCAGCTCTATCGCAAAGACTGAGAGTCAGAAGAGAGAGAGAGAGAGAAGCTACCTATTAGAACGACCTGTTTTACTGGAGTCTTTTTTCCGCTAAGTATGCATTTCCCCCGATCTGTGTGGTAGCCATCAGAACAGACGTTGCAAGAGAAACTCGAGAGCCCAGTTATGTTGCCTTCTAGGGGAATCAGAATCGGTGCAGAGCTCATGAGAGCGTCATTTGACATGTACTTATTTGCCTTTGTTATGCTGTGACTATTGACCCCAAAAAGCTCTGCAATATATCTAAGGGTCTCACCGGCTACTGGCGTGTAATCCACCAAGGTCGTCACCCCACGTGCCATCTGATTCACAGTAGGACATGCACATCTCACTGGAACTATCAGCTCTGCGCCCAACTCAAAAGATGAGCGGTTGTCGTTGTTTGGATTACTAGTTGCATGGCAAGTGGTAAGGCCTTGGTAAATGGAATTCGCTATGGAATCATACGAATCCCCACCTTCAATGATGTGTGAAGCAATGTGCTGGTAGAGATCGCCATTACAGGAACAACAAACTGGAACCATAATCAACTTGCCCGAAGGAATAGTTTCAGTAACTGAAATATTGTTTGTTGAAGCTATGCTGTGGTCTTCGGAGTTGAGCAAATCAGCGATTTTTTTGGCAGTGTTGTAAGGTGGCTGGGATCTGAAGGTTAAAAAGGAATAGCATAACTTTCGGCCATTGCAGACGTAGCCATTCCATGTGGAATTCGCTTTTGCGGAGCAGTTCCAGTACTGTGGATCTCGAACGTAATCTTGCTGGCACTCTGATGTTTGATAGAACAAACATAGAAAGAGGAAGACCGAGAGAGTGTATGATGAGAAGATAGCCATTGATTTGAGTATCCTGATGAGAAATCATGAGCTTGCATTTCTTCTTCTTATAACGACAGGTGATCGCGCTCTCTGTTTCTGTAGAGTCACGTTGTAGCCCATATTGCTTCTTTGACTGCTTTGGACTGAGTTGAACGGCACGTTCAAAACTTTAAAAAAAATCAAAAATCAACAAAATCAAATCAAATCAAATTGGACCTGTTCATGTTCGAATTTATTTACTAATGGATGATTCGCAACGTGACCGCAAAAATTATTGCACCTGCGGTATCATATTGTTTTCATTTTTATAGTGAGGACTCCATTGATCAGTCAACCCTTGCTTATCTTCTCGGTCCATCACCAAAACAGGGGAAGAAAATAATCTCTTAAATAATCCTCTCCCAAAAATCTGAAAACAAGTTTTGGATCTCTTAACAAGATCTTTGGCCCCAACACCGGAAGAAGCTGATTCAAAAATGACTTCAACGTAGCATTTGTTTTACAAAAATTTTAATAAAATTTTATTAAAATTTTACTTTTATCAAACATATTTTAAAATTTTACTTTTATTTTTATCACTCATTTGTCAATTCTAATACCACCTATCGTTTAACACCAACACAAAATTTTAATAAAATTTTAAAATCAAACACTTTGTAAAAGTTAACCGATGTCTTTTTATGACCGATAAATATTAAAGACAATATCATAATCAACTTATAAAATCTGATATGATATGATCACGATATCATAGATTTAATTTTAATATAAGATAGTTTTTATAAATAATTTTAATATAAACTATTATCAGTAAAATATGTGGTTTTTCTTTTTCGTCTCTTTCAATCACTTCCTCTCTCTCATTGACTTTCTTCGATCTTTACTGACTGCAAAAACAAGCCAAAATTGTCTGTTGATAAAGTAAAACATACTTTATAATATGATCGCATATCTTTTCGGTCAGTAGAGTCGTTTTCCTTTAAAATTTTCGAGACTGCTCGAAGAAAATACACCAAGTTTGTGTTTTGGTAAAAAAAAATACTCTAAAGTCTAAACGTACGTGCACTCAGTTATCCAGTCCCAATATTGTTCTTATTTCATAAAGTACTAATGTTCCCTTCCCAATATTGTCCTTTTTTTATTTTTCTCTAGAAACACCTCATTTCATTGATCAGAAAAATTAATCTATAGCTTATATTAGGTCAATACAAGTGACGATGTCTCTAGGAATTAGTCAAAGAAGAATGGGCGAAGTGTCAAGGCGCACATGGGTGTACCCCTGAAGTCAAAGAAGAATGGGCGAAGTTTCAAGGCGCACATGGGTGGACCCCTGATGTCTTCCTCGAGCAACACTACTGTCAAATATAGTATATATATATATACACACTCCACATTTCTGCGTCTCTTCCCTTGGACTCCTTAGGTAGAATGATTTGACCAGAAACAAATAATAACAGCAAGACCTAAAACAATCTGAGAGCAAGCTCAGATAACTTCGATTTCCTGAGTCACCGGTCATGTAAATATCGCTCTCTTAGAACACTACAACAGTTTTGTTCTTCAGCAACGAAAATCTTCGTCGCTGAAGAGACGCGTTTTGTTGCTGAATTTTTTTTTTATTTTTTGTCACCTTTTCGTCGTTGAAGACCCGTCGCGGATGCTAATCGGGGACAAAAATCTACCGCCGACGCTCAAACAATTTTCAGAGGTGACAAAAAAATTCGTCATTGAAAATCACACTTCCAGCGACAACTTTTATCGTCGCAGATGATTACTGTTTTCACTGAATTTCGTCGCTAGAAATTGAATGGAATCAAATCTTGTTGCATTTTTCAGCCACGACTTGTTTGTCACTAAAAGTTGGTTCGAACAAAATGGTGGTTCGAAAGAGATTTTTTGTGACAACAAAATTTGTAGCTAATATTGTAGACATACAGCGACGAATCTTGTAAGTCGTCACAAAATCTTGTTTGAACCACATCTGTTCGAACAAATGTTAAGTGACGCGTTACAGGTTCGTCACAAGATATTCATGAAAATGGTCTTCTCTTTAGCAACGAAAGAATTTCGTCAATAAAAATTGTTTTGTTCAAGCCGTACAGTTGGTTCGAACAAGTTTCCAATTCGATATGTTGTTTGAACGTGTTATCTGTTTATAGAATTCCAAAATACATTTATGATCCATAATTAATACAGATATCGCAGTATCAAAACAGAATTGTAATCTCTGAAGCTAAAAATATTCTCAAATTATGTAATAGCCCGGACACTGAATACCTCTAGTGCTGTCTTATAGTAATGGATGCCACTATTAATATGAGGTTACGACCAGTGGGAGGATCGTTAAAGCAACATGATTCTAAGAAATAAACATGATCAAAACCCTTTATTCCAACCTTTGTATCACAAAATAGTATCAATTTGCTTTCTATGTACGTCTACAAAACATGGTAGAATAACTACTAAATCAGTACAATTTACATAGGGTTCATCTTATTCTCTTAGGTTCTACAATCTACATAGGTCTTTATTTTATTCTCTTCTATTCTTTCTCTTCATCATCGCTAGAAAATATAATCAGGACGCTCTCAACGATGATGTCTAGGTTCTAAGTAACCCAGACCCAACTACCAGCTTAGTATCAAGACCTCATAAGTCAAAGTCTAAGTAAATTCTCCTAGGTACATTCTGAACATCTGCTAAAAAAATTTAACAAACAATGGTGAGTCCAAATGACTCAGTAAAACTAGTGGTTAGTACAACAGAATAGTAGATACAAAAATAAGATATTGAAGAAAACCCGTTCATCAATAAAATCTCAAAATAGAAGAAGAAAATAAATGAAAAGACTCAAGTTTTTTAAAATTATGATCTTTTCAATTAGCAATTACCACTACTTTCACTTTCAGAGTGAATCACTTGGCCAGAGTGACGGGTTACAAGTAACCTTTTCGTATCTTTGCAGCAGTACTCCAGAGTACAATACAGGTCTCAAACTCCCAAGTGAGTTATCCTAACAAAGGATATTTCCGCGTACGACGAAGAGGACAAGATGCCACAAGTGAACACATCCTCTTGTGCACAATATTACGTTAAGTATGCATGTCTCATGTCAATGCCCATACATATCATTCATGATATGCAACACCTTAACCATACTTGAACATCAAAATATTTCTTTTCACATGCAAGTTAAGTATGCATGTCTCATATCAACGCCATACATCTCATTTATGATATGTAACACCTTAACTCGTTTCATCATCACGGGACATTATAAAACATTTCTCAAAGGAAAGTGTTATGAAGACAAAAACAACACTTCGATTTCTCAGTTAAAAACCGGCTTAATCACCACGTAGAAAATACCAATTTTGACATAAAAAGTATTAGAATAAGAAGGAAAGAAATATGTTCAAGCTTTGAAAAACAACTTTTGGAAGAAATTTTGAAAAGAAACGGATCAAAGTTGAAAAACAACTTGAAAACGAATCAAACTTTGAAAATGATATTTTTTCGAAATGACGAGCTTCTTCTTCGTCAAGAACACGAAGAACATCAAGAACAATAGGAAGAATAGAAAAACAACAACATCAAGAGATGCTAGAATAAGAAATACAAGAGATTCACAAAATCATCTTGAAAACTTTTGAATCGAAATCAAAGATAACCAACTAAACTTTACCTCTAAGCGAGCTTGATCTTCTAAACTTCTCTTAAGCGATTTCTTCCTTCTTCCTTCTACTTCACTTCACTACATTTGCTAATGAGATGGTGTAAGTTTAAATGGTTGGCCCTCCATCTATTTATAGGCAAGCTTGGTTTGTCACATCGTGACATTTGTCAAGGCTAGCTTGGTGACTCAAAAAGCTACATTCCGCTCATGTCAACACCTAGCAACCTACAGTAGCTGCAAGGCAAGGTAGCTATGGCAAGTCACCGCCGAAGCTCCTACGGTTCGACACTTCGTGCTTCTCTAGGTTTAGCCTTTTTGGTCGTGCTTTTTAGCCCTGATTCGTCGTGCTTCCTATTTGTCATCTTTATCCACAATTTCATCTCTAATCATAATTTTTTCTCTATCCACAATTCATCTCTATCCATCCAAAAATCCACCTACTAGCTTCCGAAAAACAAAAATTATCCAAAATTGAACAATATACTCGTGAATAATCTCCCAACATATTAAAAGAATAAAAATCATGTGTTCAATTTTCAAGACAAAAACGTCATACTGGTTTAAAAATTTAAATTGATCTAATACGTGCTCCTCAACATCCTGAACAACAACCTAGTTACATGCAAACTCCAAAACTCACTAAATCATGTCCTAATCAAAGTTTTGAACTTAATACATCAAGTATTAATTAATCTCACTTAGTCACTAAGTACCCCCTAATGCACTACTAAACCCAAACATGATATCATAGACAATATGCATGTTATGTTAAAAGCTCAGGGTATGACAAATTACAAATATCTGAATACACAAAATGTAATTTGAAATAGAAAAAGTATCAAAGTTCTACAATTGTAAAACGTAGAAATAAGTGTCAAACTACTTCACATAAGTCCAAATCCTAGAAAATGATCTAAGATTCCAACTCAAGTCCAAAGCTATCAACAAAACCAAAACCCACAGTGGAAACATTATAATGTGTGATGAAGCTCTACTTAAGAATCTCTTTGTGAAACTTGTGCCATGATTCATACAAGTTTCTCTTGCATTTGCCTTTGTGCCTCCTCTATTTGTGACTGTTTAATTTTTAGCTATTAGAGTCACTCTGCCTCGACCTTATATATTCTATTGTCACTCTAGCTGCTTCTAACTCTCGAGCAAGTTGAATGAATGCAAAAGAGCATGAGGTGATATGCTTTATAGAACTACCCAAACCCCTCACATAGCTAGATTTGGTCCCAAGGACTTGACTAAAAATCTCTACGTCATTTGGTGCACCTAACTCTGGAGTAGAATGAGATTCGATGTCTATCATTTTCTCTCACAATCATAAAACTAAATTGAAGATTCTAGTAACATGATAGAGTAAAATTTTTGAAATATAAAATAATTTTACTTACATAATTTTCTCTAACAACTTCGGACACTCACCTTTCACCATTTTTCTTTTTATGTTTCTTACTATATAAATCTGCAGTTTTTGTTGTTCCATCCTCAGGGTCTTGCTGCGCAATCATAGGTAAAAAGAAACAAAATTCAACTTATCTCTCAAATTAAAATGTACTAATAATTATTTAATATAATTACCAACTTCTTTATATGCCAAAAGAATAGTCTTGAACCACCATTATGGTATACCTTCAATTTTGAATTTGATTCAACTACGGTTATTGCAAATACAAGAACCTTCATAATCTACTTATCATTAAAAAAACGTCGTTCCTTTCATAAAGCAATTACCTCATAAGAAAGGTTGAGAGAACAATTCACATCATAAATCCAATTTTATTCGGCCATTGTAGACCCCGTGGCAAAGATTTGACGGATGCCTCTGACTCAACTAGTTCAAACTAGAATGAATTGGTTCAAACATCCTTCGGGCAATGACAGAAGGATGTCGTTGTGGAAAATAAGAATTTTTTGAACTAGTTGAGTATGTTCAAACAATATTTATCATTGGCGACCAAAGGGTGTTGTCACTTAAAATTCTGGGATTTTACAACATGTTATTTGCAACGAACTTGAATGTTTCGTCACTGATATCTATTCGAACCATTTGTTTTTGTTCGAACCAGTTGTCCTTCCCATTCCATGGGTTCTTCCCGCCATGGAATTTGTTGCGATATCTTTGTCTACAAACGGTTTCGACACAAAATACCTTTTTAATGGTGAAATTTGGGGTTTCGCCACCCAAAAAAATTCCTCTCAGCTTTAGTGACGAAAGTCATAACTCGTTGCGGAAGGTACTTTATCAATGATGAAATGGATTTCGCCACTAAATATAAAAAATGTTGTAGTGTCAACTTGGTCTCCTTTAACTGCCAAATCATATCAAGAAGCTTGTAGGGAAATCTGTTTTTCAAAATTAATAATAAAGAAATAATAATTACATTAGAGTTGTGATAAATAAAGGGAAAAAGGTGGAGATCATACAAATTAAGTGGATCAATAAATTAAGGGTCTATTTGTTTGTCTGCATAAGGAAATTCGTAAATCTTTTACTTGTTTTCCTGGTATTTGAGATGCACTTGAAAATGAGGTCGAAAATATTTTAAAGTCAATGTAAAGGCCCTCTTATTTTTTTTTTCAGAAAATAAACTAACCTCAACTTTTTTTGGAAACTAAACTTTTTTTTCACTCCTCGACATTTGCAGCTCTCACTAGCCCTGATATTTTCAGCTCTCACTCCCCCGACATTTCCCCGCAACACATCTTCGTCTTTGCATCTCTCTCTCACCCACTCAAGCTCGTCCTCTCTCGCCAAATCAAAAAAAAAATTCAAAGCCCTAAATTCGGAGTTGCACTCGGGATCTATACACTCGTCCGCCATTTATTGTAAAAACTCCAACTTTTTTCGCTCTAGATTCAGAGTTGTTTTTCTCTATGATTTGTGATTTGTGTGAATTTTCTTTGATTTGATTGTTCTCCCTTAGTTGCGTGGCGTTCTTGATCTAATTGTGTATGAGAAAGACCATTATCTTGAGTTTTTTTGGGTTGAGGTGCATTACAACTCGATCTATCCTCAAGGAGGTAATTATAAACCATATTTTAGTGTTGGTTTGTTTTGGACAAAGAGGTTTAGAAGTTTGAACTTGCTAGCCTAATTGCAATCTTAATAAATAAGGGGGGCGTTTGTTTACTGGAAATTTTGGAAAATTATCTAAAATTTTAGAATCTTTTGAATGTTGAAGTTTATTGGGGTTTGTGAAAAGTGTGAAGTGTATGTGTAAAAGTGTGAAGTTTATTGGGGTTTGTGAAATGTGTTTGGTGTGGTGGAAATTTTAGACTCCTAAAAAATTGGGCAAACAAACGCCCCCAAGGTGAGAGATTACTTTTGGATAAAAAGAAGTGGACCTATTATCTCCCCTTCTTTTTATCTTGTGCTCGGAAGTATTGTCCAGATTACTCTTGAAAGATGAGAATAATGGTCGTTTGAAGGGTATTAAAGTGGGGCGGGGATCTCCATCTATTTCCCATCTCTTGTTTGCAGACGATCTACTTCTCTTTGGCAAGGCTACCTTACGCAAAGCTTCTATTTTGGACTACTGCCTTGAAAAGTATATGACATGGTTGGGTAAAAAAGTGAATCGTGTGAAGTCCTCGGTGCATTTTAGCAAGAACTTTCATGGGCAGCATATTATACAAATTTTGGATCAACTTCAATTGAGGAAAATGCCTTCCAAAGCCAAACATCTCGGGTTGTCTTTACTTATCCCAAGGTCTAAAGTCGGGGTTGTAGTTGAGATTAAGGAGAAATTTTTGAATAAAATTTCGGATGGAAAGCAAAGGTTCTTTCACAAGCAGGGCGCACTTTGATGATCAAGGTGGTTGCAGAAGCAATTCCGTCATATTTGTTGAGTTTCTATGCTCTGCCAAACTCATGGTGCAAAGACCTTGATAGAGAGCTCAAAAATTTCTGATGGGGGTATAAAGCCGAGAAGTTCAGAAATTTATCATTAAAAGCATGTACATCAATATGCACTTTTAAGTATGATGGTGGCCTTGGTATGCGGCTATTCTCTGATGTCAATTCTGCACTCCTATCTAAATTAGCTTGGATTATGATTTCCCAACCGAATAAATTATGGGTGCGAGTCGTAGGCGGTAAATATTTGCGAGGGCGAACTGTTCTGGAAGCAGGCACTTTTTCTACTGATTCTTGGATTTGGAAGAGCCTTGTTCAGCACCGAGACGTGTTAAGAGGGGGCGTATGTTATAAAGTGGGATCCGGGTATGACATTGATGCTTTTCGGGATCCGTGGGTGGTTTCTCTCCCTGGATTTACACCTTACTGCGAGAAGGTGTCATGTATGAGGCAGGAAGTACGAGTAGTGTGATGAGTGCATATAAGTGCACTCTGAATGTTACTTCCCCATGTTACGTCTTCATGTTCATTTGTTAATCCATACGTATAATTCGGACATTTTAATGATATTTTTCTAACTTGAATGTTATTTTACAAAGTGTCTAGTTGTGATTAATTTTTGGTGATTTTCTTGTAGGAAATAAATTAAGAAGAGTTGGACCTCTAACCCTAAGAGATGGAGCTTAATTCTAGTTTTGGGCTCTATCCAATCAAGCAAGAAAACCTAGAAGTTGAATGAAATGAGTTTGAAAAGAAATCCCGAATTGGAAGATCTTCTGCGCAGTCTTCAGTATTTTTATCATATTTCTTCTGTCTAAGATGGGATTAATCCGATTTAAGAAGTGTTGGAATCCTAACTTAAATAGAAACATTTTCTCCAGAAATAGAGATTCTCAAATTCGGACGTTTACTAGGCGAAATAGGCGCCGCAATATCTGAAGAATTATTAGTACGATATTCTCTGAGCAGTCGTCACTTTTATTATCATATCTTCACGTCAGATATTGGATTGATGCTATTCAAAAAGGATATGAAAGCCAACGCAAAGGGCTACATTTTACACAGAAATAATGGTCTTCAAATTCCGACATTTAATATGAGAAAAATGGCCCGAAATATTAGGAGTAAAATCTGGAACATTGAATGTGCGAATTTGGGATACGATTTTCTTTCTTTGGAAGGAAGATAGCTTGGAGTACGTGGAAAAGGACTTTTTAAGCTTGTGGAGGCTAGGTTTTGAGGAGGTTTTTGAGTTTCTTTTTCTTTTCTTTAACTATCTTTTAAGGGAGAGAGTTTCTTTGCTCGAATGGATAGCTAAATCTCCAAGCAAGGCTAGGGATGAACTCGTACGAATAATAGTATTATCTATTTGCTTTTGATTCATGTAATCGTTCTTCACATTGATACAACTCTTGTTTATCATTCTCCAATTGTTATTAGTTTGTTTTCTCATCTCTGAATGATCTTGGAATGATTCTCTTCATAGATTCAGTCATGCTTTGTCTATCGAATGGTTAACGTCCATGATTGTGTTTCAGATAAGTTATTATCTTGTTGATTTGATTTTCTGCTGTAATATTACCCACGAGGTATATTGTCGTCGTTAGGTTATGTCAATAAGAATAATAACTCATATGGGTTTAAAGTGGTGAATGATTTCTCAAAGGGTTACCTTTTAATTAAGTTTTGGTTTGTAGTTCTATATCTTCCAATTGGGGACTTTGGAGTTGAATTCCCCAGTTATGTTAATCAATGGATCAAGAGAAATTGATATACCGGATTTGAACGAGGAATTCCGATGCTTTGCTATCAATAATCTTGAGTAACTATTTTCACCATTATAATTATAAGTTTCTAAATCATAGTTCAATCAAGTTATTTCCAATTGATAATTGAGTTGTTTCCTTTAATTTTCTTGTTCTAATTGTGTTTTTTTCACCTATCTCCCTGAGGAATCGACACCCCAAAGTTGTGCTGTAACTACCGCGTTATTCTTTGGACGTAATTAGAGTGCATGATATCATGCACGTGGCAGCAGGGCGTTGGGATGAAGGGAAGATTCGGCAGCTGTTTTCACAGGAGACATCCAACGCAATTCTTCAAATAAAAATTCCAGTGGAGCCACAACCTGATCGCTACTTTTGGCCGCTTGACCCAAAGGGTGAGTTCTCAATAAAGTCTATGTACCGGCTGCAAGTAGTGCGTCGAAGTCCGGGAATTAGTCCTTTGCCGCAGGGTAGGTGGAAAGATTTGTGGAAACTTAAAATACATGAACGCCTAAAGCCTCTATTATGGAAGGTAATATGGGAGATATTGCGTACCATGTGCAAAGTAGCAGAACGTGTCGGTGGTTTTGCTTCTTCAGACGAAAATTTGTTATGCTCGCTATGTGGGGAGGATAAGGAGACGCTCCATCATCTCATATTTATGTGCCCATTTAGCAGGGGTATATGGAGTGAGTCACCATGGCAAATAAATATAGCAGCGTTTGGTAATGTTTCTATTGGTGCTTGGGTGTCTCAAATTCTCCATCCTCATCAACATATAGGGATCCCGATGGAGGACCAGCTTCATTTTCAGTTGTTTGCAGCAAATGCCATTGACTTGATGGGGCATGGCAGGAACCAGGTGGTGCATAAGGGCAAGCGGTGTGATGTTGCTGATTTGGCTGTGAGGGTTAGGAGATTAAGTTGGGAGCACTAGTCTGCTTGGAGGAGGAAATTGAATCCTGAAAATAATCAGTGTTGGCAACCGCCTTTTGCAGATAGTGTGAAAGTGAACGTGGACGTGGCAATTTGACAAAATTTTGCAGTAGTGGCAGCTATCATTCGGGATACTAACGGCCAACTCTATGGGTTCAAAACGGTTCGTCTCAATGCTGTAGAAGCCTTGGTGGGGGAGGCAGAGGCCATGAAGATGGGAGCTGAATTTGCTTCTCTTTTGGGGTTTCATAATGTTATATTTAAAGGCGACTCGGAGATTGTTGTTTCTGCTTTCAATAACTTCCCTGCAACTACGGATTGGCGAATTCATCCGATGGTGACATAAACTTTTATTATTGTTCGGCAGCTGAAGAAATGGTATTTCAACCATACTCGAGGTGATGCAAATTCTGTTGTGCATCAATTTGCTTGTTGGACCGTTTCTGAGATTATCTCAGGACGCAATCCCTGTTCTATTGAGCATTTTCCTGATATTTCTTGGTTATATGCGGAGACTGATCCCCTTAACTTGTATTAGTTCTTTTTGAAGTTTTTGAATAAAAGTTGGTGTTTTAATTAAAAAAAAATAAGGTGAGAGATAAAATAATGTGGTCTAATCTTAACTTTTCTCATTAAATAATGTGACAAATTTTGGATAGTTGAATTTGTATATTTAAATTAGGGTTAATTGCACTGTAGGTCCATGTGGTATCACCTTTTTACAAATTAGACCTGTGGTATCACTTTCTACAAACAAGTCCCTGTGGTCACCCTTCTAGATAAAAGTTAGTCCCTCCATCCACAGGGCGTTAACACACCTAACGGAAATGAGATGCCGACGCAGCGCTCGACCGCTACATAAACTGGTCGACCACTGAAAGTACTGCTGTAAGTTACCTTTGTAGAGGTCGACCGCTCTCATTCCGTTAGTGTGTTAACGCCTAATGGACGGAGGGACTAACTTTTACCTAGAAGGGTGACCACAGAGACCTGTTTGTAAAAAGTGATACTACAGGGACTAATTTGTAAAACGGTGATACTACATGGACTTACAGTACAATTAACCCTTTAAATTACAACCTTCGTTTCACACAATTTTTCACAGTTTGCACAAAATCCTTTCTCAAGAGATGGGACCAAAGAATCTTTCCGCAACAAATAATTATGTGAGGGCTCGAATAACATATTACTGTTTTTTTGGTAAGCTGAATGACAGATTACTGGAGTCGAGGGACTGTTCAAGTGTTGCAAATTTATCTGCATATCAATGTAATTTTATTTTTGTTTTATTCGAGTTGATGGTGATTTCGTTACCCATTGCAATTGGATTTGTCGTAGTTTAACTTTTTTGGTATTAATAAACGAATGGGATTTCCCCTAACTACAAAAAGATTACCCTACCCTAATGGGTGAGAATGAAAAATCGAAAACAAAAAAAATGGCAATATACGGCACACGTGACTACTGTTTCTCATTCCAATTTCCGAAAACGTATTTCCGTGGGCTTGAAAGGCCTTGTTCATTTCCTCAGCAATTGCTAAGCAGGAGTCCTGCTGTCACTCGTCCATCTCATTTCCCTCGAAAACCCTCCTTAACCCCTCTTTCTAACTATGTTCCTCCAGCGCACCGTTCTGTCGAAATCCCTCCACCTCCGGCGCTACAGCCAGTCGGCCGCCGCAGCCGCCCTAGAACACGAGCCGGTGGTCCAACTTAGCCACCTGGAAGGCGAGTTCCCCCGGCCCGATCCGAAGTACGCGGAGACGATCGTCGCAATCCCGCGCTCCAAGTCCGGCACGAGCATTTCCACCAAGGAGCGCAAGGCCGGGCGCATCCCCAGCATCGTTTTTGAGCAGGAGGACGGCCAGCACGGCGGCAACAAGCGACTCATATCCGTGCAGACCAACCAGATCCGCAAGCTCGTCAAACACCTCGGCCGCTCCTTCTTTCTCTCCAGGCTCTTTGATCTCGAAGTCAGGGCCGCCGGCTTTGATTCCGACGATGTCGTCGAGAAGGTCCGCGTTTTGCCCCGCAAGGTATTCTCTTTCTCTGTTTCTTCCTGTCTTTGTGAGTTTAGTTTCCGAAAGACTGTAACAAAATCGGTGATATTTCAAAATTTCAGAGCTCGATTAAGGCCTTTGGAGTAGTTTCTCAAGTTTGGGAAAGTTTTGGTTGAAAAGGATTATAGCATAAGATAGATATTTTTTTTCCTTCTGCTCTCCTTAATTTCTAGACGACCATGAGGAGATAGAAGCAGGCCTGTTGCTCCCTTTTCCTTCCATTTTGTCAGAATCTAGAACCCACGCTCCTATAAGAAAGGAACCCATGACTTCATCGTCTGGCTCTGGTTATAAGGAGATGCCATATGGTCCAACGGAACGGGCGTATCTATTTTTTTTTCCTTCGCCTCAGTTATGATG
>CM025849.1:21264648-21279061 GCA_003952965.2 Morella rubra | reverse complement strand
ACCTATCAAATTACACCTGAAATACAAATTGATATATGAGTATCAAACAAAAATAGATTTTATATAACCATGTAAATTTGACCTTAAATATCGTTCGGTCTTTATTTTTAACAAGAATATCAACGAGTGCCAATTGAAAACATATTATTATTTAGATACAAATTACAAAAGACTATATTAAAGCCTTTTTCAGGAACAATTATTAACATTAAGAGAATTAGCAATAGAACAGAACAACTCCAAATTCTTATTGCGTTGTCTTCTGTTAGGATTGGGATCAGGTTAGGGCTTAATCAACTTGTCTTGAGGAGTAAGCAGACTTTCGGCCTTAAACCGGCTTAATCCTTTTATGAAACTCTGTCTAGGCCTTCCCCTACTAAGGTGTTCCTCCAATAGGTGCAATGATCACTATTATCAACCTAGGGAAGATATCCCAACTCCCATCTTCATTGTCAGCTGCTACGGGAAAGATAAGAAAAGAAAAAAATTAAGAACATCAATATTTGAAAAATATTAGCTTTTGCACCTTTTCATTATCACATCGTTTGTAATTTGTACTTTATACTACTAAAGTTACACATCGCACACTGCTAATAGGTTTATACTGTGTACTTTACATCACAATTTGACCTTTAGAGACGTGATCCTCACTTGGGTTATAAAGTTTTTACTTATTTGTAGTTTATAAGGTGTAAAATTTGATAGTTTAACGTGTTCAATTGTAAATATAGTAATTATTAAAAGATACAAATATAATTCTAAATATAGTCTTTCTTTTTTTTTTTTTGTTTACTAGGGAAACTCGTTACACGTGGTCTGTACAATAGACTCGGACGAACCTAGTTAGGAGAAGTACCAACTCGGCTGAGAGCCTAACGACAAAATTTTGGTCACTTGAATCGGTTTTGTAGCACTTCGAAGGGAAAAAAAAAAAAAAATGGCTTTCTAGCGAAAATATTAGTTAAGTTGAGAACTTATTCATAGGTTGTAGTATTCGAACTCACGTCCCCTTAATAAATACGATTCGGAGACAGTGAAAGTGGGTTGAGGTATCGACTTTGAGGGCAATTAAGCCCTAATTTCCACTCTGAGAAAAAAGAAGCTAAGTAGTTTTTTTTAGGTGAGCAGAGGTAAGCAGTTCAACAGTTGTTGAATCACATTAAAGCGGGCTTCATCCCTTCCTCCTCTTCGAGCCTGAGCCTGACAGTACCTCTAAAATCTTAAACTCTTCATGCGCCAGCCAGACAAAAAAAAACGCTGCCAAACCAATGAACAACAGCAGCAACTAGAAGAGCCTTGCCCCACCGGAGCTTTCCTCCAATGCTTCGAGCTAATCCTCCCATGGTTGACCCCACAAGAACTGGCCAATGTTTCTCTGACCTCCAAATGTCTATACCAAATCACCCAATCCATCACGCTCCGCCGATCCTCCGACGCTTCCAGATCCTACGAGAACCTCCCCATCCCATTCCACAACACCGTTGACAATCACCCCTATGCCTACTTCATCTACACCCCTTCACAAATTCTCCCTGCTTTTTCTTCACAATTCCAGTGCCAATCTTGGGGCTCGAGTTTTAGCGCGGGATCCAACTCGGTGAGCCGACTATTTCTGGAACCGGCGACCTTGGTGGACGATTCGGGCGAGAGTGCCTCCGGGTGTGATTGCGAGAGGTGTGAGGACCAAGTTGGGTGTCCTTGTATTGGGTTGGAGGGAGTGGATGTCGCGAGCGAGTGCGGGCTGTGGTGTGGGTGCGGGTTGGAGTGTGGCAATAGGTTGACTCAGAGAGGAGTTTCAATTCGGATGAAGATTGTTAGGGATAGGAGAAAAGGCTGGGGCTTGTATGCTGATCAGTTCATTGAGAAAGGACAATTCGTATGCGAGTATGCAGGTACGTTTCTGGCATTTTCCAAAACAGTACTTGGAACTTGAGTTAAGTATTGTCTGGTTTGAACTTACGAGTGATATCCTTTAGAAGATGTGAACGTTATCAACTTGATATCTTGGAATGCCATGATTAGGTGTGTGCAATTGGTAGTTAATTTAGGTTGGAAATGGCTGTGATCGAGTAAATCCCACGAGATATATAGGCTTGCCTAATTTATAAACTAGTCGTCTAAAAAATGAAAAGCATGGTATGTCCAGCAGTGTATGGGACTTGTTAAACCAAGAGAGCGACTTGTGAGAGAACACAGGTTTGCATTGTGCAGTTTTCATTGTTGGTGCTTTGCAGAAAAGGGAAACTATATCCAAAACTTCAGTTGTTGATTTCAGTTTTTTCTTTCTGTTTTCTTGGGTAATAATTATGTGGATTAAAGACTTGCAGTGTTCTTTTCCCTTGTCTTTGGGGATTTGATGCTGTAATGGTTCTTGGATTTTACTTATAAAAAAAAATGGTTCTTGGATTTCACCATTGTTTCAATCTCGTGCACCTCTGTTAATGCGTGTGAGTTTATAAGTTGTATTGAAATTTTGTTCCTTGACTTTTGCTTGAAAAAGGTGAACTTTTGACAACCAAAGAGGCAACAAGTCGGCAAAAAATGTATGATGAACTTGCATCTGGCGGCCATTTTTCTTGTGCTCTTTTAGTTATAAGGGAGCATCTTCCATCTGGAAAGGCATGTATGAGAATGAATATTGATGCCACAAGAATCGGAAATGTTACACGGTTCATCAACCATTCTTGTGATGGTGGTAATCTGTTGACAAAACTGGTGAGAAGCACAGGAGCTTTGCTGCCCCACCTTTGCTTCTTTTCTTCCAGAGACATAAAAGAAAATGAAGAGCTTACTTTTAGCTATGGTGAAATCAGGCTGAGGTCTAATGGTTTGCAGTGCTTTTGTGGTAGCTCTAATTGCTATGGAACATTGCCTTCAGAAAAAACTTAATTTTACTCTCTTTATGCCAATTGTCTTCCAACGACCTTGAATTCTGTCTTCAATATTCAAGGGATGAGAGATGCGGGGAGAACAAAGGCATGGAAGGAGAGGCGATGTTGAGGGGGCGGTGCCCTTGAGCCTCAATTTTGTCTTCACGTTTTGAACAAAAACTTTAAGAGTGAGTAAGCACTGAAGAAAATTTTGTGTTTCATGTGGCCTTTTTTGTTGCGGCTGAGTTGGGTATTTCTAATGTTATTATTGAAGGTGACTCCTTAGTTGTGTGGAAGCAAGTTACTGAGAGGCTGAACCCAGATTGGTTGATTGATGGTGAAATCTGCAATATTAGGTGTATTCTTGATGAACACCCCAATGACAGTTTAGTTGGACTCTGAGGGAAGGGAATTTCATGGCACATTTTGTTGCTAAATGGTGTGTGACCAATAGGCATTGTGGACCCATTACTCTCTCCACTGTTCCGAGAGAGATCATTGTATGCGACTTTGGTTAACTGAGTAGCAATACAATGTTCCGATGTTTGTTTAGAAGTACAAAAAAAAAACAAATGTGGCCCTTTTTGTTTGTGGAGACTGTGTAAATTGTTCTATCCTGTTTTAAGATGTGATAACAAGTATGCATATTGTTTTGTCAATCCGATTGGTGGGCCATTTCTTGTTTCTTGACTTGTAATGGTTGTTTGGTAAATGGTGGAGTCTCTGCAAATTTACAATGGAATGGTGTGAAAATATACACCGGGGAAGAAAACCTTTAATTGCTCCATCTTGATGATCCAGCTGATGAGCTTTAAACTCTTCTTCACGTCCCATGCTTTGACATTGTTTGTCTAGTATGTTAACTAGGACAGGCCCTCTGAAGATGAATAATGCCACAGGGAAGGCTGTTTGCCAAAAGCTTGTTTGCTGCTAGTTTGGGGGTCAAGCTCATTACCAAGAGCTAAAGTTACAGCTGGGAGCTTAATTTTTTTCTTTTTGGAAAAAATTACATTGTGTCCTTAACTCATTACTTAGGGGCCTTTTCCTACTGATCTCATTACATACTTTAGTTTTAAGGACCCCTTTAATACCATAATTTTAAGAGATCTTTTTTGTTTATTGGGACTTTTACCATTAAATTTGAGGTTTTTTTTAACGAGGCCCTTTTGCCGCGTCGTGATACTCATTAGACATAATGGTGTGTTTGTTTGTAAAATTTTGGAAGGTTAAAATTTTAGGGTATTGGATTTGGTGAAAAGGTGAAGAGAGAGATGATTTTTAATATTTATTATAGTGAAAAGTAATGATTTGATGGAGATAGAGATTATATTATAATTTTTTATTGTGTTAAAATTTTAAAAAGGGTAAATTTTGGTGTGCAAACGCCAAGTCCCTTTTTGTTATATTAACAATGTTTAGTATAATGATTTATACTGAGATCTTGTGTTTGTAAAACAAAGAGCAAGGTTTTTTGGTAATCACTTTGAAAATGATATTATTTTTTATCAAAAATTTTGTCGTCTATTGTTTCGTCCATGTTCTAAACAATAATGAAAGTAAAAATAGGGATAATCATCATTTTTGTTAAGCGGAAGTAAATTGCTTATCTCCAATCATAGTTGCTTAAGTGTGGAACTAAAGATAATAGTTAGGAGATCACATGCACAAAACTCAGGGAAAAACTTGTTAACTCTCAACATGAATGGAGAATAAAGAATAGAGGTTTTCAGCCTAGCTAGTCCATATATCTTATGAAAGCATATATGTCGATGGAACATCACATGCATCTTTATAGACAGGTCAAGACTAATATCCACATTCAACGTCGTATCAGCCACTTCCTTTCTATCAAGGAGAAGTGGAGATATGCACAACATCAAGTAACATCAACAATGAGTTGTTATATTGACCAAGTCTTCAGCAAGTGGTCAATAATATCTTAATCACTTAGGATTTTATTTTTGAATAAAATAGTTCATATAATAATATTAATTTAAAAACTAAATGTAGCATTGTGGGTCACTTCAAGTCTCAAAATTTGAAACACGTGCTAATATTCTCCCACTTAGGCTCACATGATACCTTTGAATGCTTGATTGTCTATAGACATTAAAACTGAATATGGCCACGCATAAAAGCTACTCAAGCTTTATACTTTAGAAGAAAGATATAATATATGAATCATGGTGGTCTTCTCTTTGTTCAATCAATATTCTCTTCCATATATTACAATGTATGATCTCTCTAAATAAAATCCTTATATGGTGATGCTTTATAAGCAACTTCCAATAAGTCACTCTTGGTACAAATTGTCCTAATGGACTATATAGGATTTAAACATTTTATGTGCACATAATTACTTTATTGATAAATAAATAAGTACAATAGGAAACAAGAAATTAAGCATAAAGTGAACTAAATAATCACATGCTCTCTACATGTTTCAACTACATCTTAACCAAGAGTCCCTTTGTGATGGGATCAGAAATCATCAAGCTCGTACTAATGTGTTCAATGATCACTTTTTGTTCCTTAGTTCTTTCTTTGACAGCAAGATACTTTATGTTAATATGTTTATTTTGGCTCTCACTTTTGTTGTTCTTAGAAAAAAGAAACTGCTGCCGAGTTATCACGGTAAATATTTATTGACTTAAATAACGAATCGAATACTTGAAGCCATGTAATAAAATTCCTTAACCATTTTGCCTATGAAGTTGTCTCAAAGCATGCTATGATCTTTGCTTCCATAGTAGATGATGCAACTATCATTTGTTTTGCACTCTTTCATGATATAGCACCTCTAACTAGCATAAAGACATATTTGAAAGTAGTTTTTCTTGAATCTTGACACCCAGCAAAATTTAAATCTGAATATCTAACCACTTATAGATTGTCTACATGCTTATAAGTGAGTATCCAATTCTTGGTCCCTTGTAGATATCTCATAAGCTATTCTGGCAGCTTTCCAATGGTTCATTCGTGGGTTACTTTGATATTTGCCTAACATTTCCACATTAAAGGCTATATCAAGTCTTGTATAGACCTGTGCATGCATTAAATTGCTAACTGCATATGCGTAGGGAATCTTTTCCATATCTTTCTTTTCTAAATTAATTTTCGGACACTGATTTAAATTGAATTGATTGCTCTTTACAATTAGTGTTGCATTAAGTTTGCAGTCATTCATCCTAAATTTTTCCAGAACTCTTTCATTCATCTGTAAGAGGTATGTTATGTCATAATATTATATTACAATATGTAATCACCAATGTCTAGTGCACTTATGTGCATATGTGCTACTTACATTATATGAAACATGTACCCTTACATTAAGCCTCTCATATGGCTATATGTTATATATCTATTAATATCACTCCAAGAAATTTAGTTTTAGGTGACAAAATTTTGGGTGTCAAACCAAATTTTGTCACCTAAAGTGAACTTTCTATGACAAAATATTAATTTCGTCACCCAAAACCATCCAGGAACGCCAAAACCGTCCGAACCGGCCAAAAACACGTTCGAACGTTTTCTGGTGTGACGACATACACGCGTCGCGAATAAGTGACGATAAAAATTGTCACAAAAACAAAGGACCGTCCGGACTAACAAGAAACACGTTCGGACTCGTTGTAGGGTGAAAAATTCCAAATCGTCGTAACTGAGTGACAATTAGAATCGTCACAATTTTTACACGATCGTCCGGACTTGTTTTATATAACGTCCGAACGTACATCACCTAACGAATAATAATCGTCAGGATAGAGTGACAAATTAAAAATCGTCATGAACACTCTATTCAGTCTGGACGTTGTCAACAGCGTTCTAACAAAAAAATAATTACGTCCGGACGGGACAAAAAAAGGTCCGCACAATTATAAATGCTTCTTCCACGAATTGTGTGGTTCCACGTTGCAAAACTTCAGACCCGTGACATCGATACCGTCCGGACCCATAAATAGCATTCGAACTGTATAAGTTCTAGAACCTTTTCGAATCGGGCATTTTAATGACGTTAAATTTGATAGGGCCATGTGTGAATATAACCACTGAGAAGCGTCCGAACTCGATTCTAAAGAGTTTGGACGGGTACTGGGCACATTAAAACTGCCAGACTTTGTCAAAATTACAAACTCACTCACTTCTCTCAAAACGTTTTCACTATCCATTTGAGATCTCTCAAGGAACTACAGGTAAAACTTCCTTTAGGAATTTGCTTCTCAATTTCATGCATTTCGATTTAAATATCGTCCCTTGTTTAGTTTGTTGTGTTGTTTGTGTCTATCAAATTAGGCTGTTTTGCTGGTGTTCATCGAAACACGTTCGGACGTCTTTTTACACCGTCCAAAAGTTACGTTCTTTGTAACGTTCAGTACGTTAGACGCTTTAAAATTTAAACGACGCAGTTTGATGTTCATGCGAACGGTTTATGATGACGTTCGGACGGTTTTTGCTAGGTTCACCATGGAAGGATCTGGGAGAAGTATCACCAATGTCGAGGGACAAACAGAGCGACCAGCTTGGGCAGACGCCTATTTAGCAGAGTTAAACGAGAGTATTCGGGCGATAGTGCAGCCGATGCATTGTTGTGCATGGAGCTCCAATGTCGCTTGACCGGTCTGGAGACCAAACTTGCTCTAACGGATAGGGCTATAACGGAAGAGCTGAATATTATGCGGATGGAAATAATAAGGATTAGAGAACAATTGTCTCAGTTGTCCTAGTCTGTCCACACCGTTCCGGTACAACTGCAGACACTCGTCAGACGGGGTGGAGATAATATGGAGGAGCATTTGGCGCATGTTCATGATGCCCTCGAACAAGATTTGGACGAGCCAGAGGCAGCTCGTGATTTGGACTAGTCTTCTGTTTATGCTTTATCACTATTATTTATTTATCGTTTGAAAGGACCATTTCCGGCTTGTACTAGACATTATGATTGTATTTTTCATTCGGTATTTGGATTATTTTTGATATTTTATATTAATTTATTTTTTTCACTTAGATTAAATTTATTACAATTTAAACGGATAATTAGTAAAATAAATGGGTGATTAGACTAACAGAACGGTTAGTGTAATTAGATTGTAACGGTTAGAGTAATTAGCTTGCAATTACGAATTAAATTGGTGATTAGTTATAACGGATATTTAATATAAAAGTATATATGATATATTCCTAATAAATATTAAGTATAATATTTTTATGCAGTTAAATTATATACAACCAATAAATAAATTAAAAGTTAATTTATTTGTAGCCAAAATACATTGCGTTAAATTTAAATGAAATATAGTTAAATTTATTTATGATCATTTAAATAAATGAGGTTTTGTGAAAATAGTAAATTTAATGACATTTAACATGCAAAATAAATCTGCTAGACGTTCGGACGGTGTCTAACAGAGTTTCCGTACTCCCACTATCCAATTGAGGAGGTAAATGAGGTAGGCGTTGGAACGGTTTATGAATCGTCCGGACTTTCCCGAAACTGTCGCATGGCGTACACGTGTTTAACGTTATATGAAAGTTGAAAACAGCTGTCACCGTCGCGCACGAGTTATAGACGTTCGGACGATTATTTGCCGTTTATTCAGCCAAACGTGCGCTACTACATGACTTGTAAATTCGTGGAATAATGTTCACACGTCGTATAAAACGTACTTCTGGACGTGTTTATTGTGCCGAACGGTTTTAAACTGTTTAAATTTTGGCATTAATACGAAGTACGTTATTGGAGCCACATTGTGCAGAAAGGGCCACGCGGCAAAAAAGATTTGGTGTCCAGTCTCCGACGCTAGCGACGTATTTTCATAAGTCAACAGTTCGTCATTTTCACAAATACCGAACCGTTTTTCTCCTTAAAAAATCTCTCAAAACTCAAGTTTTTCTTCACAAATCTTGACGAAATATCACTCTTTCGTGGATCTAATCACATCCAGGTATATTTTGCTTACTTTTAACAAGCTTTTAATGGTAAAAATTGCATTTTTTATGCTTTTATGTATAGAATTTCAATTCCATTTTTTGCATAGTATATTGTGTTTTTTAATTGAATTTTACTTAGAAAGTGATTGTGTTAAGTGTTACGTTTGTTTTAAGTGTTTATTAAAGTTGGTTTTAGTTGTATTTTTGGGGTCATGGGGGGAGGGGGAGACGCTGCCATGGCTGAGTTAACTCGGTCTTCCACCAGAAAGCGTCTGGACACTTTATTTAGTCGTCCGGACACGTTATTTAGTTGTCCGGACACGTTATTTAGCCGTTCGGACTCGGTTGTATACGTTGTCGTTTTGATTGTGTTAACTTCTTGTCGTTTTGATTGTGTCCGGACACTTTTTTAATCCAGTCCGGACGATTTAATGTTAAATTTAAATAGATTTTTTATCTGCTTGAAGTTCGGATGGATATCCAAAGATGTTCGGACGATTATCCAGTACCCTGAACCATGAAAATGTTGTTTGGACGGATTTCAATCGGCGACGAACTATGTTACTTATCCAAATCTGTTCGGACGTCTGTTATTTTGGTTCGGACGTATATCTAACCGTGCGAACGCTTTTTTGTGTAGATTCTTAAAAAATGAGTAAGCGTTCACGTGCCAATAGCCAGGCTGATGACGAGCAATCTTCTGCTCGAACTTTAACGGTGAAACAACATACAACGATCATTATGTCTCGCTCGATTGTTGTCGAGCGGGATATCAAGTTGGCAGACTTTTAACGATCTCACATTTGAGGGTCGGACGCTTCCGGAGGTGATGGAAGGGTTAGGTTGGCTTCTGTTAATCCACAGGACCGGCTATGCGTCAAAGAATATGGTGCAGGAGTTTTATTGCTCTATATTATAGGCGAGGGACCTCGAGGAGCCTAGTATGGGCTCCACTGTCTCTTCCGTAACAATTTTATAAACGACCTTTCATATTCTCGTACCTGACGAGTCAGTCGTTCGCGATCATTCTTGGGATCAACCGAGGAGAGAAATTTCGAAACGGGCACGGTTTCCACAGAACTGCCTAACACTTCATGAGCGAGGAGGGGGCCCGGCCTACTTCGGCCAAGGGTTTTTTCTAAATTCCGGACCATGTGGGGCGATGATTTCATTATTCCAACATATTTCTGGAGGGGATCCTTTCATCCTGCAACTTTTTCGGTACACATGTAGTTGCTTTTTCCCTTTTTTTGGCGTTGATCATGTTTTATGCTGATTGACAAAACCATCATATTCTGAAAGAGACAGGCTATGCACTCCATATTCGACCGAAGAAAGCACACCAACAGCAGCGTGTTTCCTTTTTTAGTCGGGTCCGTCGCAGAGTTCTCTAGTACCTCTTTGGCAGTTGTACGGGGGCTACCTGTTGATATAGCATCATACAACTATATGTCTATTCATGCAGAGGCCTTGAAGACTGATACTACGATTTCATTGAGGCATAGGATTCTTCTGACCTAGTTCCTGCACGCCATTATGGTACCCGAGAGATCTGTGGGCTGACGCAAGCCGAGGGCGTTGCTTCTCCTACTATTTCTGTTAGATGCTGGCGGCAAATATCTTCCTCCGTATTCTAATGCAAAGCATCTAGCACATCTCACTGGCTCTAAATACTCGACATTTCCAGACCATCGCCCCACTGTATGCGTAGGTGCAGCCGCTCGGGTTGCGGGGCTAGAGAAGTAAGATGCTAGGTAGCAGTCCGCGTTAGTGACATTCTAAACATTTGTGCAATTGGATGCCGGGTTGTGCGTGAGGATACAACCTGTTTTCGTATTTGTAACAAAGCCACGGCAGAGCTCAACCTTAGAGCGACTTGGGCCACGCATCTTGATGTGGCATTTATTGAAGCTATTTCTGCTATCAAAACCGATGTTTGGCATGACCTACTTAGTCAAACTTTCATTTGGTATGTTGCCGAGAGTGACGGACGCTGTCTCAGTGGATGGAATCGTCGTTGCAGCCCAAACCAACTTTTTGCATATGGAAAAATGAGTTAGTAAAATATAATCAGATCGTTTTACCGATCTCTAACGAAATATCTTTTGTGAGCAGGATGAAAGGCGGCGATTTCTCGATGCTTTGTGGCTTTAAAATAAATAAAATATTTAAGGCATGATTGCCGTTCGCAGGTGGAAGAAGGAGTCGTCAATAGTAAGCGCGCAATTAATAAGAGGTATTCTGAAGAATGCGTTTGGCTATGGACCAAAACCGGTCGGATGCTCCCTTATTCCCTTGACTTGGATTACGACGCGGGAAAAAGTTGTGTTGATAAAGGACGCCTACCAAAACAGTAACAAGTTCCGCTCTATTTACCGTTTCTTAAAATATCTTAAGAAAAAATAAAAGGATGATGAATGACAATATGAGAGCGATTATATAAGCATACAATCATCTTCAAGTTTTTACACTAACTTTTTATTAGTCTCATGTCACGCAGTTTCCTAATTTTTTTTTTTATACTTATGTTTTCCCGCAGGGTAACCAAAAATTTATAGCTTTATGTAGAATAAAATAAATTATAAAATGAAGATTTTTAATATTGTGGCATGTATTGATTTTTATTGATGCTTTTTTTTTATTCTCATACATTTAAGGTTTTGACGAATACTTATTGTTATTTAATCTTATTTTCCTCTTTCTCTACGTCAACTCTTCACGTTTCCGATATGTTCATCTGTTTTATTAGAACTAATCAATATGTGAGGTTTAATTATAATGTTCTTACCTTATCCTTACTTCTAATTCTGAAAACTTCCGAAAGAGGATTACACTCATTCTTTCTCAAAACATCCCATTATTGATATATAAGAACTTAATCCATTTAAGAGGATGTCTATCTTTTCGATGGTTGTATTAACTAACTTTGGGTTATTCAAGACTCCTCTGACTCCTAGATAAAGTTAATTAAAAAATGAAAAAAAAAAAATTCTATATAACTAAGTTAATACGGTCCAAAACCGTAACTGACTCCATCGATCACTGTTAATGTTCCTTCGTCACAGGCACATGGTTTAATGTAATCCGCCAAATATTTTTCAAGCTTTTTGTTCGAACATCTCTGTTCGCTTGTTATCTGCGATATCAAACAAAAAAAATAAACCAATAAATTTTAATTAAAAAAAGCCGTCCGAAAACACTCCTTTTCTTATTATACTGGTCTTATTAGTGAAGAACATCACGTTCTTGAAAAAGAACATAGTACAAGAATTACAACAAAAAAAGGCAACAACTTCGGTAGTATGGAACTCAAAATTTTTGTCTTATGAATCATTGCTCAGTGGAAAGGAGAAGTTACCAAGAAACGACTGGCAAACTAACACGGAAAGCGGCTAGTAGCGTTTGGTATATCACAGCAAAAATGATGTATTGCCTAAAAGTTGGACTGTGAGCTACGTGATCCACGCTTTGAAAAAGATTCCATGTTTCTCTGACCATTTTGAGAGGGCGTGTAAATGAAGTGTTCGGACGGTATCTATACCTTCTGAACGTCTATGTTAATGAGCGTATCCTGTCGTTTGAGAATTACTAAAACGATGTGTTGAACTGTAAGAGGGAGTGGAGATAGTCACGGATTTGGGAATAATTGCAGTCTCACGGGAGGCAGCCTTATCGACTATTTGGCAGGCGCCTCACCACGCAACAATCGTTATGTGTGACTTCTCCTTACAACAAGCTTATATTATTTACACCGTTATGCGTCTGTCCAAACCGTAGACTCGCAAGTGCAGGCAAAATCCCAGCTGAACGTTCTTTGGAGTGTTTGAGCTCTCTGAAAACGGGTATTTCAGGCGTATGAAAGTAACTAGATTAACTCTGTAGACAAAGTCTGACGGAGAAAAAACGTAAAAAAAACAAAGAGTAAACGAAGAGATTTGGAGCAACTGAGGAGAAGTTAAAGCTGGAGAGCTAGATTTGGGAGCGTGCGCGAGAGAAATCTATTAGAAAGAGGGTGTGAAAGGGACGAGGCATCTCTTTTAGAGATATTGACAGAAATTGCTATTGCACCGTGTAAGCGTTCTCATGGAAGGTTTTATAAGATTGAAATGCTTTTTGGCCGATGGAAGTCGAACTGTATGTGCAGCTTACATAGCATGATGAGAGAGGCATAGTTTATTTTATCGATCTTCAATTTGTCAGGCTTCAATCTCCTAGAATATACGTAGTAATGGAGTTTTGGGGTTGGTTGTGATGTGTTTAAATTGAAGTGTTTATGATTTGGGTTGATTTAGGCATGAATTTATGGTGAAAATAGTGTTTGGGCAACGAAGAACTGTCTTGTTCGACAATCTCAGTCCGGACGGTTGATGTACCGTCCGGACTCTATTTTTCGTTCGGACCTTTTGCAAAAGGCATCCAAACGTTAATATGTATGGTTCGGACAGTTATGTTACATCCGAACGGTAGTTGTTGTTATGTCATGCATTCATTTATTAGCCTTAGACCCCGTTTAAGAATTACACGAAGTTCGGATAACGAATGATGTAATTCTTGAATGGTCCACGTTATGGACAGTTTGAGTTTTGCTTAAATCTATTGGCGATTATGCGTAATGATACCCGTAATCCTTATCATTCTCACCCCTTCGCTATAATTTGTTGTGACAGATGTGTTTAGAAATTTCGATCCAAATCTCCTTTTGTCTTTCAGGCATAGTCAACGACAGTTTCGACAACACAATTGAGCTTGATGACACTTGCCCCTTCCACATGGTGTTGGGGGTAAAAACAAGCGTCACATTAGCCGATGTGTATTTTCGAGTTGACTCCCAATGTATGTATAGGGCGTTGTGTCATCCTGGCGAATCTAGGTGCGTAACAATACTTCGTCAAAAAATTTCGTACAACCTCCTCTGCTCAGCATCAGTTCGAACTTGACATGTTGTCGTGTTTCAATTATCTGCAGTATTAAGTCTGATATTGGTTTAACACCTTGAAGATGGCTCTGATTCGGTACCTCATCACCCGGTAGACAAATGGAGTGTTGATGTATTGTTGTCTATGTCTAATTTATTGTTTGTCCTAATTGTATAAGGCAAAATATAAAAACTATAAATATTATATCCTCATTAGAAAAAAAACCACATAAAAAGGCATTAAAAGCTTCGTGATCTAGTTATTTAGCTATTGATTTAAGTAATACACTTCAAAAAGAGTGTTTAAAGTTAGTGATGTTGTTTCCCGGACTAAGTTGAGATTTTGGTTTCGTTACTCTCGCAGTTTAGAGCGTTGCCCGGTTCTTCATTTATTATATTTTCACTCACACGCTCGACGTTTAAACTACGCCAGTTGGAAAAATGAATCAAACGATCGGCATGTCTCATGAGTGTAAGAGGTGTAAGAATGTGTTGTTCAAACATGTAAATGAGATGGAGGATCATTTATACATAATTGGGTTTAACCAGAGTTACACTCATTGGGTATTTCACAGAGAGTTAACGATTATACTCAGGAAAGGTTCCTAAAGCCGGAAAATGCCTCAAAGAAAATTTATAAAAGCAAATGAGATTGGTATTATAGAGACTTGTTTGAGCCTAAGAAATTGCACTCCCCATA